>LR994563.1:1900000-2216622 GCA_905187585.1 Cyaniris semiargus | reverse complement strand
GCACGAAGAACACATACAGACAGACAAAGACTCCACAGAGTGACAGTTAAGTCACAAATTAAATAAAAACATATTGCCGCTTTCATAAAAATATTTCTCATCATCTTAGAAAACTACTTTTAAAACTACATTGACCTAGACTTTCCTATACTTTAAGGTTTCCATGGACCGCGACTCTCTTCCCAGTATCCATGTAATGCGGCTAAATTGAAACGTCACTTTAAAACTACTTACCGCCCCTCTACAATTTACATTTTGTATTGTGAGCGTAATACGACGTTTCCATAGGAAGATTTCTATGAATTTTATGCCTTTTGAATATCATATTTATCGATTTTTATGGTATTGATCAATTCTTGTCAATATTATGTAATGTAGATTTTTTTTAGGTAGAGTTTGGGGTAACAGATTGTTTCTCAAGTTTTAACAAACAAAAAATTACTAAAAAGGGATCAATCTTCCTATTGTAAGAAAACTGTACATCCATAACAATAATAATTGTAAAACGCCTTGTTGTAATTATAATTATACATAAAAAGAGTTAATAAAATATAACCCGACTAGGTAAAATACAAAATGTTAAAAAAAATAGCCGACACCACACGCGGCAACATTACTAATCTATTGGCAACTTGTTATCAGACCAGTAGTTTATTACTTTATTAGCTGCTACGACGAGAACACATACACACAAAGACTGCCAAAATTGTAACCCTTCTTTTTGGCTTCGTCGTAGACAGTAAAAAAGAAGAGGATTTAAGAAGTTTAGCCGCTACGAGGGCACATATTATATACAAAGACTGTCAAAACCATAACCGTTCTTTTGGCTTTGGCTAGTCGGGTAAAAAAAGGAAGATTTACGAAGGACTTTAGTAGGCGGCCCGCGGCACCGTCACTGAAAGACAAAAAAAAAAACAATTTTTAACACATAAACGAGAGTAAGGGCCTGTTTCACCACTTCCTGATAAGTTCCGGATAGTCTATCCACAACTTAACTTGACAGATAAAGTATGGAGAATCTGTCAAATAAGTTGTGGATAGCCTATCCGGCACATTATCAGGAAGTGGCGAACCAGGCCCTTATAAAATTATTTTTACCCTATTTAAGTTGAAAAAGGAAGGGTTTCTTTGTATAATTTACTTGTGCACTTAATTAAAATTTTCATAATGAGTAGAATGTAATTTAAACCTTTTGTAATGAAATCACTGAAATACGTGACACTCTGTATACTGTCGCGCTGACATACCATCATAATGGACATCGCAGTTTATAGATTTGTCCATAAATGCAATTGCCAATTGGCATGTACGAAGTTCAAAATTGTTTCATGGAAAGTGGATGAAACTAGCTATTCTAAAGAAGGCTTTTTACTTTACACCAAAGTAGTCCTATTGTGGTAGTCCTCCTTAGTCCTTACTAGTCCACCATTAATATTTTTTCGACTTACGCGTTTTCTGGCCAAAAAAGCTCAAGCTTTATGCCGTTTTTATTAGCTTGGGCTGTATGTAAGAAACGGAATCTTTGAGAACGATTTTTCGTTTTTTTTTTGTCTATGGTTATATCTCAAGCTAGCCTTATCATGCCGAAGCATCACTATTCTGCGGTATGGTATAATATCTAAATAGTTAAGTATCTAGGTGTAATTAAAACTAAACCAAGTTATCCTCTGGTATTAGTGTCTTCTCTTGTTCTCAAAGAGTCGTTTAAAACGTTATTAAAGTGTTATTAAAACATTATTTCATATTACACCAGTAATATAATTTTTTATTTTTATCTCTTTAGATGTAAGTACTTTTTAATTAAAAAGTTTATATTTAAAAAGAGCTGTAAAAGCTGTGCAAATGTTTATAAACGTAAAACGCTAGAAGCAATGATTATTATGCATCATTATTTATTAGATACTATAATATAATATAATATAATATTGTTTATTACTGTGGCCCACTTTTCAAATGTTGGTGCATACTGCGGACCCCCTTAAGCCCCCCCCCCCCCCCCCCCCTCATCTCCCCTACAATACTAATCCATGAAAGTTGCTATTATTTTAAGTAACAGTCGCTGTGCTTTTCAACAAATTATCCGCCTATGCCAGGGCTGGCGAACCAATTGCCCGCGACATAAAATTTTGAGCACGCTACTGATCACAAAATTATTATAGCGATTATTCTACAAAAGCGCTTAGTTAAGCTAGGGGCATTATATTTTTAAATATACGCATCAGGATTACAAAGAAAAAATATATTCGTTGGCACGTCTATGACATCACTTTAGTGATAATTCAGAAATGTGGCACGTTGATAAGACAGTGTTCGCCATCCCTGGTGGCTGGCTGCAATATGCATTCTAATAAGAGAAATCAAGCCTACATAAAAGTTCTTCACTGCTAACCTAATTAATTTACATGGACCCCCGCCTACAATTCTGGACCCCCATTTTTTGTCAGGGCCAGTGGCGGGGCAAGACCTAAATTTTATGTGGGCAATACATATCTTGCGAGGCCCCCTAAAATATATTTTGCGAGGCCCCCTGATGCATGACGCAAAAGGACGGATTTGTTGAGAGAAGAAAGTTTTTGATACTCAAAGTTTAATTTATAAAACTAAATATTTACGAATATTTGAGTATTACAAGGGTGATTCTTCGGAAAACGATTCTTCGTCTCATTACCATGGTCAATTTTAAACGTTACTTTTTTGACTGGAATTCATATTTTTATGATAATATAAAGGTCAAATAACCTACTTTTACTTAAGGGACTCATTTTCATAGAGAAGATTTAGTAATATCGAAGTTCAAAAATTTTGTGGCTAGGGTAATAATAATTGCATACAAGGTAATTATAAAAGTAACAAAAAATTAAAAAAATATCTAAATAAAATATTTTAATTTAAAAATAATCGTCTTCTGACAAAAACTATAACATTTGTTATAGTTTTTGTAGCATAACATTTGTTTTATATGTTTGAAAACGACTTACATTCCTTGTATCATCCTAAAAAATAATTAAGTAACTAGTGATTATAGTACTCTTAGAAACCAGTCTTAGTTCAGTCTTCATAATTTAAAATTCATTTGCATACAAAACGTTTGATTTAAATTCATACAAAGTGATTTTTTCTTCTATAAGAATATTATAAAAGGAAAAGTATGTCTGTCTGTTACTTTTTCTCGCCCAAATCACTGAGCAGATTTTTTTTTAATTCGGTATGGAGCTACTTTGAGTCCTGGGAAAGTACGCAGGATAGTTTTTATCCTTTGGGGCATTAGAGTAATGGGCATCATCTAATAGTAAAATAGCACGATTATCAAAAGAAAAATCAAAAGCAGTATTTGTTTGGTTTTGTACAAGAAGTTGAGTTTAAGTAATTCTCAAAATTATTTTTTGTTCTCATGGTCTTTTTTTACTGAAATAGAAGTCAATAGCAAACATTAGCAACTTGAACAATTTTTATTCTTCTTTTTTTGTTCTGAGACTTCTTAAAGTAAAAGATATCATATGACTCCGAGTCTGAATAGCCAGATAGAATTGTTTTATGGGGAGAAAAAAATTCTACATTTTTTTCTTAAAATCTTCACAATCATTTTTTTTCTATAGGAAGAAAATCCTTTCTGTAACACTTTCTTCAAATATTTCCTCCTTCTCTTCAGAATACATATATTTTATTTCTCCGTTAGCCATATTATATACACTGCATGCTTTTCCTGATCTTGCTTAGTTTTTTCTATTCTTTTTTTATTTTTTTTTCTCTTCAGTAATTTGTGACATCGTTTTTACGTTATTCTAATGTCTGTAATCATTAGTTACAAACAAGTTATTATAAAGAAATTTAAAAGAGTCTTAAGAATTTAAAAAAAAAACTTTATGCAAGGATATTCAATAGTCGTAGTTACTCTACAGAACTCGTGAATCGCAGATAAAAGTGCATATTTCAGGACAAAATTAATATATTTTATCATAACCCTGGTCTTTTGACCAGGGTAATGAGACCCACGGAAATGAAAATTATGCCTATAATTATGCATAGCTCATAATTCTTACAAGCATCAGTTTTGATATTTCATAACATAAATATGTAACCCAAGGGCATCAGTTGACACGCAGATTAAAGTTTTGAAATAATAAAATAAGCTCGATATAGTAGACACATAAATGATAAACTATGCGAACCAAACATAGGGTAATGATATATTTACCTTCCAAACACCTGGATAAAAATTAATTAGCCGCACATCCGCTTGATAGCTTCTTTCACATATGACTGGCTTGCCTGCATGGGGTAAGATACACTCCCATTGTTTTTACCAGAAACTCAAACCGTTTTTACCAGAACAAAACTTGATCGATCGCAACTTGGGCCACAGGAATTATAACTTTACGTTGGACACTCATTTCTTATTTATTTATAAGTACTGTAATGTAGCCATGCCTACTGTATTTATTTTTTATAACAGGTAAACTAATGTAATTTCGTTATAATTTTATTTTACATTGATTTGTCAAACAGGAAATGAATTATAGACGTTTTTGTTGAAGAAAATGGCAAGAGGACGCTCCATGGTAATGAGAAGAACGGACTTTAAGATTTTTTTTCTTATACTGAAACTGCAATTATTAAAAAAAGACAGTTGTTTCTAGGGACACTGAGCTCAAGTATTAAAAAAATATATTTTTATTGTTTGCTTTTGCCTGGTTACAGAAAAAAGTCCGTTGCCGTCAAAAATTTAGCCTCCGAAGAAATGCCCACAACTCTTAAAACCTTAAAAAAACCCTCGTGGTCCAAGGGGCGCGATGGCCCACGCCTTACGCCGCCTCTGGTCAGGGCCAACGTAGACCCCCGTCTGGGCTCACGTGGACCCCTGGGGGTTCACCTGAACCACTTTGGGAATCACTGTCTTAGGTCATAGTTAGGTATCTATAAAAACTTATGTAAATACCTTGATAACGATTTTTGGCAGTGGAACCTCTTCTTCCATCAAAAGGACTTAGTGTCTAAACACATTAGGCCGAAAATACGCGGCCTAAGTTCGGCATGATTACGCCAGCAATGCGCTACGTATACAATATAACGCGACTTAATTTCGGCATGGTGTGTTAGCAGTAATTTAAAATACATTGCAGGCGTAATCATGCCGAACTTCGGCCGCGGTTTTTCGGCCTAGTGTGTTTAGACACTTACTTGGTGCCTGGTGGAACGAACACAGATCGCCAAAAGTTAAATTTCCTTTTGTCTTAATTGTCACTGTCTTCTAACTTTAAAATATAACGGAACCCAGACAACAAACGTAATTGTTCATGGGCGTACCCAGGTTCTGGGCCAGGGGGGGGCAAATCAGATTTTTTACAAGCTAGGTGTTTATAAAGAATAAAAAATTAATAATTTTTAGTTGTAAAAATATTGTATTGCAAACAAATGGCAAAAATTAGTTTTCTTAATTTTTAATTTTTAATGATAAAAGTACTAGATAAGATACTTAGTAGGGACGTCAACATGATCCAGGGGGGGGCAGCTGCCCCCCCCCCCTGCCCCCCCCCTGGGTACGCCCATGTAATTGTTGTATTAAAGTAGCCCGTAGTCCGTACTCTGAAGCTGTATTCAACAGAGTTAGTTTTACCTTTTAAATCAAAATAAAGTAGGCGTCGTTATGACACACGACCTTTTTGTTGACTTTACAAGTAAAATGTAATATTCGTAATTAAATCCTATTCCCTAGGCGTGATATATCGTGTGGTAGTTTTTACGTTACTTGCGGGGTAAAAATGAGTATTATTAGCCATAAATAAAGGTTAGTGCGTTCCGGTGCAATGTATTGGGTAGAGATAGCAAAATAAGCAAGTTTGTTTTTAAAACCGATTTTTTGAAAACGGTCTCCGATCAAGTCAGTCTATCTCAGTGGTACTCAACTTTCTTTATACTTGCCGAAAACACGCTTTGGTCTTGGTAACGCGGGCTGCAACAAAAAAAAATAGGGTTAACAATTGATGTTCTACAAAATGAGCGATTTAAGTGGAAAAAAAATCTCAACTTTCACGAAGACTGCATTATTTTGGCGGTGGGCGTTTTCAAAATGGTTTAACTTCACGCGGGCCACTGATAAAGTACCGCGCAGCGGGCCGTAGCCCGTACGCGGCCCGCGGGCCGCAGGTCGAGTATAGCTGCTTTATCTATATTAAAGACGTGTATTATGTTATCTGTGTGTCTATTTGTCTGTGCACCTCCATCTGCGCACCTAGATCAGTCAACCAATTTTTATATTTAACACGGGTAAACTCTCACGCCCGTGTCATCTTTTCCTCGAGATTTCCTTAACTCGACTCAACCTCAACTCAATCCTCAAAAATTATATCATTTTTCGATACGGAGATACGGAAATAGCCGAAAAGAACTGGTGATCCACGAAGCACTTAAACTTAGTACTAGTATAATACTTAGTTTATGTAGTAATTTAAACTTCGGCTATTTCCGTATCCATGCCCCGGGGCAGTTCTAGATGCCGAAAACGCTATGAGATTCGAGAACTAGCCTGACGAGTAGAATATATCAGTATTAATTAAACAGCTACTTCCAGATAGAATTAGTCACAACTTCCGGAGATACTTGTCAATTGCGCGATTGAAAAAAGTCAATAAACATTGCAGCAGGATTCCCTATTTTCCAGGGCTCGGGCGGCGGATTGGGGAATCCGCTGCCCATTGCACGAGCCCTGCCCGGTAGAAGAGCGCCCGGTGCCTCGGGCTGCTCTCCCGAAGGCTCAACAGCTTACAGCTGCTGCGATGGAGTCTGCACAGGCAGATACCGCTAACTGGGCTGCCACAGATATCGCCCTCGTAGGCGGGTCCGGTGGCCCAGCAGCGTAGCGGAGGAAGGAGGCACCGGTGGGTTTTAGTGGGTAAACCCGGGTGCTTCTCCTTGCCGCAGCACCTGGGGAGTCCCGAACATCCCAACGGCCATTCCCCGGGCTATCGGGAATGCGTAACGCATGTCCCACCGAAAAAAAAAAAGGATTTTCTCTAATTTCCTGCTCTTCTGCCATTACAATAAGCTCAGTATCTGTAAGCAGCTTACGAGATTACTGTGCCTAACTACCTACAACAAACGAAATGACAAATTTTCACTCATTATAGCCAATTTATTAATTAGCGATTAGGCTGTGTATTTCACACAATTTATATCAAAGTTTCTATAATTATTATGAAAAGATGAAGACTCTATTTATTTAGATTATGTGTAAATTGACTGAAAAATTTATGATTATCGTAGGCGTATGTACCCAATTGAGCATACGTCGAGTTCAGATTAACTAATATTTTTACACAAATCAAAGATACAATACATATAGAAAAGAAAGGAATTTTTCAAATATTTGTTAAAAATCTTTTTAAAACAATTAATAATATTATTGTTATGTCCTTGAATTTATAGAAGCACCCAATCATTTTATAATGTTATAGATTTTAAAGACGGTAAATATTTTTCGGGACAGATATCTTTGTTTAGTGTACCTTTTTAATTATAAAGTAAAAAATATATAATCTTATTTAATTTTTTACTTTTGTAATGTTTTTATTACGCTTCTACCTGGGGTAAATTTTAAAAATTAAATAGTTAAAAGTTTTTGCTGACGTTACAATCGAACGCATTCGCAGCGCAAGTTTAATAGAAAATGTTATTACTGATGGCGGATACGCAAAAAATATCCACCATTTCATATTAGTTCTCAACAAATTACCGTATAAAGATCCATACTAATATTATAAATGTGAGAGTACGTCTGTCGGTCTGTTACTTCTACACGCCCAAACTGCTCAACCGATTTTGCTGAAATTTAGTATGGAGATACTTTGAGTCCCGGGAAAGGTTATAGGATACTTTTCATGCCGCAAAACTGTACCGTTTCCGTGCGATAAACGAATCATCTAGGCGTCATCTATACTGTACTCCGCGAAATATGGAGGTAGCGGTCATTGACTCCCTGTCAAAAACTTGTCATTTTCTATATAAACCGCGATTGACAATGAAGTGTCAGATGTTGTCAATCACGGCTTTTTATAGAAAATGACAAGTTTTTGAGGGAGTCAATGACCGCTACCTGCATGTTTCGCCGAGTACAGTATAGTAATATGATAAGAAACAAAATTTAAAAACGATTTATATTTAAACTAGAAATATACAAGGAATAGATAAGGCATTAGCTGTGTCACATTGGTTTAGGCCTACATCAGGGATTTAAAGGCCTAATCGGCATTTCGAATTGACTTAACAATAACTTTAACTAATCTTAGATTAAGGGCCAGCTTAGAATATAGCCTGGATATTTGACAAAAGATAACGCGCGTCTTACATTACTTCTAAATATAATATGCGCGTACGTTTTAATTGAAAAATAAAATACGAATCTATTGATGAGTCAATTAAAAATTGCAGGAAATTTCTGGCTTGCAAGCAGTGAGTAAGCTTATTTTAATTTATTATGCCTTAAAATACACTTGGTCACTGACTAGGTACAATAAAAACAAAATTCGTAAGTATTTGCTTTTTTCTATAATATTATATTGTCGTTCTCCGAAACCTCGATAGCACGATGCGATTGTGTAGCTATATTATTGTGGGTACCGCCATACTTTAAACTTTAAGTGTAATTATTTGTAATGAGTGTGGTGTGGTTGAGGAATGAGGATATTCGTCACTTGTTAATGGAGTGTGTGAAAGGTGCGGATGAAAGGAAGGAGTTAATTTATAAATTTAAGGTTAATATTAAGTACTGATTTATGTTGTTACGTACGTATAATATCCTCACCTGCGAGTGCTGCAGAGAACTTGTATAGGATATTTTATTATTTGTTAATCATAGTTATAAGTTGCGATGGGGCGGGCATACCATGTATGGCAAAAGTTTATTATTTAAATAAAGATATTTAAAAAAGTGTAATTATTTTAAATACTTTATCATACAGGGGTCCAATTGCCAAACCTCGAAAGTCACTTCGATAATCGATTGTACGCTCTCTCACTCGTGCGTTACGGTACAAGTTGGAACCGAGCGACACGTCGCAACTGCGGACGACGTGTCGTCGCGACACTACTGGTTTCTATGTATTTCTATGAAATACCCTCTGCAGCTAGCGATACGGAGCTAGCGACACTTATTCATAGAAATACATAGAAACCAGTAGTGTCGCGACAACACGTCGTCTGCAGTTGCGACGTGTCGCTCGGTTCCAACTTGTACCAATTTTAGAAATGCATCTACGTCAATGAATTGACCCCAAGACTATGTGACTTACTAAGGTAAGTCCTATCATAACCATGAACCTTGAAAATATGGAATAAAAGCAGTGATAAAATAAAACGGATTTCAGAAACACAATTTTGAAAATATAAATGTATTTTCAATTATTTAACTGTTCAAAGGATTTATTCAACGTGTCTGTCAGGATTTCGTTTCCGGAGACTCGCCTTGCCTCGGGCATTTTGTACGTTACTGTATGAACATTGAACATGACTCGGACTATAATATCATCTACAGTTTGCAAATCGAATGTGGAAAATACAGAATACTGAGAATCCATACTAATATTATAAATGCGAAAGTGTGTCTGTTTGTCTGTTACGCCCAAACCGTTAGATCGATTTTACTGAAATTTGGTATGAAGATACTTTGAGTCAATGAACGAATTTGGGCGTTGTGGGCGTCATCTAGGATAAATGAAGAAAAAAAAAGACAAACTCTACATTTTTCAGCACAGAGCAGGCTGATGATCAATATAATTACAGCTAAGAACACTCTCTATTATGCCAGTTTTCTAACCAAAAAAACTTGACGAAAATCGTCTCACCCGTGTAGATGCCACGATGTCACGGACAGACACACACATACAGACAGATATTTCAAACTTATAACACCCCATCTTTTGCGTAGGGGATTAAAAATAAAACTGACTGATTGACTGCACCCGAAGGCATCCGCTAATAAAGTAATTTCCGAAATCCGTCGCCTAAAGCGACGGACAGGGTTAAAATGTTTGGTGTACGAAACTCTACGGAATCTACGCCAAGCTCAACTTGTTGCAAAAAACCGGTTTGTAAAAGTTGAAAAATTGAAAACATAAAGCCAAGTTATGTTTTTAATGCCTGGCACAGTGTTACGTATATTGCCATGAAAAAAAATTAAAATCTAATCAATAGTATAGGCATTGCCAAATAAAGCCAAATAATGATAAAATATTATGATATTGAATGTACTGTCACTTCTTGGTGGAATGATGATGATGATTTTTTCGAAACCGGTCGTGTATATAATAATATTGTAATAAATCTATTAAAATAAAGTGGAATAAGTGCAAGGAAAGTGTATAATTATTTAATTGCTAAACATTACACATAAATAGAAAACATTATTCTTTTGTTTAACTTTGCCGTAGTCGAGTAGGTATCCTTTTTTTTTTTTTGGTTAGGGGAATGCCTTTACGCATCCCCGGAGCCTGGGGAGAACCACCGAGGTATGTGGGACTCCCCGGGGCGGACGTAATATCCGCACCCGGGGCTACGCACTAAAACCCCAACGGTGTTCCTGCTCCTGAAGGTGGTACTACGGGAAACGCGTGATACACGACCGCAGCCCTACCACCTCTGCCTCTTTGGCGAGTCCCGGGTAGGCCACGATGCGCTAGGTGTTCCAGCGCATCTCGCTGGAACACCTAGCGCATCGTGGCCTACCCGGGACTCGCTGTCATGGGCGACGTCAGCCCCATACCGACGCCCCGAGCTCCCCTGCTAAGGCGGGATGTCGTGACCATGTCTGGCCCTTGGTCTCCGCCTCGGCCTTCTCCGAGGAAGTCCAATACCTACCTAACAACAAAATTAAATTAAAAAAACATTTTTACTTTCTTGAAAGCTCGATGTTTTGCCGCCCTGTATGGTACCTGCTTATTTAGTGCTTAGAATATACGGACTGACTTATTTATTCAAAGATATAAGAAACGACGTTAGATATACCAAACCCGGCTGTATTATTGAATAATCTACCTATTAGAGATTCTTTGAGTGCTGGAAAAGACTATAGGTGACTTTTATCTCGATAAAATGTACGGTTATCTCGATAAATTTTATCGTTTTCAAACGGTAAATTCGAACCTAAAAGGATTTACAACTGCGACATAATATAATATGTATTTCCTGAAACCAGTATCAAAACATGGAGTTGTCCACAAAACTTTATAATTGTGAAAGTTTGGACAATGGCAAATCTATCAGTTACTGCGGTGAATGCATGTCTCCTTCGGTACCACGAGACAAAACATATTATTTATTAGCTTATAAAATGCTCGCTTGAAAATGACACTGAATAATTATTCGAATATCGATTTTATGAGATATTGGAAGGACGTTATATTATAAGTATTCGAGATGACGCTCGCAACTCTGTTGCGTCAAAATTCATTTATCGCGCTGGAACTGTACATTTTTCCAGGATAAAAGTATCCTATGTCTTTTTCCGGGACTCAAAGTATCTCCTCACCAAGTTTTAACAAAATCGGTTCAACGGTTTGGGCGTGAAGAGGTAACAGACAGAAAGAATAGACACACTTTCGCATATATATAATATTAATAAATATAAATATAGTAAGTATGGATCACATTGAAATTAACTTGTCACCTACCCCCAAAGAGTTTCCTTAGAACGAGGTACCTCTTTAATTTCCAAATGTAGTATTTAGCGTTATAAAAATATTTTCAGCCTCTTCGTAAGTGTAAAATGGCATTCGCTACGATTCCCACTCCTAAAAGTAGCCTATGTCATTCCCTGTTGTAGTATATCTACTCAAAATTATAAGCTTAACACAATAAAGCCAAATATAAAAATAAGCAAGATCAATAATTCAGTTCACCCGTTTTCTTTTTTCTCAATAAATTCTATTTTGTGTGTTGGGTGAACTTTTTAGTACTGCTATTAAAAGTAACGACAACTTTTTATTCAACAATCTAATTTACGCAGTACGACTGTTGTTAAAACAAATGAACTCAGGGAAATACTTTTATATTTATACTCATTTCAAAAATATGGAGTTCTACACTTTGGGAAAAATAATTAAAAAAGAATAAATTTAAAAAGCTTTTTTAGGGTTCCGTAGCCAAATGGCAAAAAACGGAACCCTTATAGATTCGTCATGTCTGTCTGTCTGTCTGTCTGTCTGTCTGTCTGTCCGTCCGTATGTCACAACTCACAGCCACTTTTCTCCGAAACTATAAGAGCTATACTTTTGAAATTTGGTAAGTAGATGTAGTCTGTGAACCGCATTAAGATTTTGATACAATAATGGAAAAAATATTAAAATTTTTAGGGGTCCCTATTGGTACAACTGAATCAAAAAATATTTTTTTTGCAATAGTTTGCGGGAGAGACTCTTCCAAAGTGCTAAAATTGGGTTCCCCCCCCCCCCCCCCCTCTAACTTCTAAAATAATATAATGATGCGTTCAGGGTGTTGGTGGGGCTTCCACGATGGCATAGTGCATCGGCGATGTTTGCGCCTGACGCACTGACGGTTTTCACACTGTGTTGCGACGTCGCATTGCATCGCTGATGATGAACATCATCCTGAAAACACTCAGTGATAAGCTGGACAGCCTCCTCCTGAAGCACTGGGTCCATGCACACTTGCATGTATCCGGTGCGCCAGAGGCTGGCAAATATTTAAATTAATAATAATTATTTCCTTCTAGTTTTAAGAATTTTTCTATGGGTTATTACCTGAAATAAACGTATTTTATTTTTTTTATTTTCATTTTTTTTTAAGTGGGGGCATGAAGTCTAAAAAAATATATGATGTACTTTACTATAAAAACTAACAACGAAAATTGGTTTGAACGAAATCTAGCAAGTAGTTTTTTATACGTCATAAATGGTAAACTTAATTTAACTTTCATTAAATCAACTGAAATATAAAAATAAATCAAAAACCTTTTAATTTCATAAAAATAAACCTTATTGCTGCTGCGGAACCCTTCATGGGCGAGTCCAACTCGCACTTGGCCGGCTTTTTTTTTTTCCTTATAGCGACGGATTCTGTGTGTGAAACATGCAAATATAAAAATTTATCCAATGATCAAGGATATTTATTGAAAATCTGCCATCATAATTTGCCATCAGATCCTGACCGTAGACCTATACCTAACCTTTGTACCCTTAAATTCAATGAACCTGCATAATTACTGAAAGAAAAAACCACCTGTTCGCATCAATCATGTACCTCAGGTACGCGCAGCGCGAGGGCGGTTTTGTACCACGCTATAAGGAGGGACAGAACACGACGCGCGGCACTTCGGACCGAGCCATGGCGGGTGCAGCGATCCTGGCTGTCGTCCTACTCGCGGGTAAGTTTTTTTTTTAAGAATTCCAAATATGAATTTTTGAAGAAAGTGGAACGTTAAAAAAGTTTGCGTAACTTTTTTATTTTGTTTTATTGCAGTTGAAATCATAAATCATTTAAATAAATAAATTATTTTGATTTTTTGTGATGCAACAAGTATAAAAATTTCGGGCCACTCCAATTACTAAAGTAATAATTCAGCAACAACTTATTCAGACGAAATTTTGTTGAGAGCTAAGGCAAGGCACAAACTAATTATATATAAGCAAAAGTTGTACAAACTTTTCCCCAATTACGTAAAATATTATATTATAATAGCCTTTTTAATCCAGGCCATTATAACGAATCTATTGACACCAATAACCAATTATTTTTAACAAAAAATTAAAACCGACTTATAGTCCCTTTTTCGAATTCGGCTAAAACTCAACTATTTCTGTACTCAATCTTCATCATTTTGAAGTCGGTACCAGATATAGCTGAATCTTCAGTTCTCTGACACAATAGGTATTTGAAACTTTTGGAACTGGCACCGACTTCAAAATTATGAAGATTGAGTACAGAAATAGTTGAGTTTTAGCCGAATTCGAAAAAGGGACTATTAGATAGGAAAAATTATTTAATACTTTTTAGTTCATATTATAAGGATGTTATTATTGTTTTTACCTTGGAAGTCGGTTTTAATTTTTTGTTAAAAATAATAATTTCACTCTTTTTAGTTACCTCGATTGTTTTTCTTATTCCTATTACGATGTAGATTGTTTTCCTATGTAAGTATTTTCATACTAAGGGTTCAATTTATTACCTCGATCGTGGGAATCACAGACACAATAGATTTTTAATTGTTATGCGGCAGCCGGGTGCCGCTTGGGGATTGATGGGTTAATAGTTAAACTAGTGTAGTACTTATCGAAGCAACTTACTTCTCTTTTTTCTTTCGAATCTCAAAAGTAATGTCAAATGTGTGCCTTACGCTCTGGAGTTAAGGTTGACTTTGTTATGTTCAATTTTGTGGTACATAAGTCGCTTAGAACTTGAATCATTTATTTTGAAACAACATTATATTTTTATTAAAATCGCTATGAAAAGTACCAATAATTATTATAAGGACATAACGTGATGATATAATTATGGTGTTGTGGGGGCATATTGTATCCATATACAACCATGTGACACTGGTGACCCTGACGTGGTAATGATGATGATGATGATGATGATGATGATGATAAATGTAATTTGCATAGTAGCATATGCTTTCAGTTCTTAAAACAGCGCCTTAACCCCCAAACTTGTATCTATAAGGAATCCGGAGTTCTCTTAGTATCTTCGGAACCATAGTATACCTTGGTGCAAAATCTTGCGTTTTAGTAGCATATGCTTAGGATACTTCTCATAAAACCAAAATCACCATATGTTTCCATATAAATTTTGAGGAGTTCCCTCGATTACTCATGGATCCCATCATCAGATCACCACTTTTGTGAAAATGGGACCAAATTGGAGGGAAACCTAATAGAACAAAAAAACATTTTGAAAATCGGTTCACAAACGGCGGAGTAATCGTTGAACATACAAAAAAAATAAAAAAAAATATATCCACAGCCGAACATATAACCTCCTCCTTTTTGGAAGTCGGTTAAAAACACAACACTAACAAACACATACACCAAACATACACCCTTATAAATACTTCAAAAATCATTACTCTCACACTTTTAGTTTCGTGTTAAAAACTTCAATAAACATTTCCGAATAATTTATCCATACTATTACTAATATTATAAACGCGAAAGTGTGTCTGTCTGTCTGTCTGTTACCTCTTCACGCCCAAACCACTGAACCGATTTTGCTGAAATTTAGTCCATACCAAATTTCAGCCAAATTGGTTTAGCGGTTTGTATCTCCATCTCCCGTCCGTCCCGGGAAAGGACATAGGATACTTTTTATACCGGAAAAATGTACGGTTCCCACGCGATAAACAAATTTTGGCGAAACGGAGTTGCGGAAAGGGATCTAGTACTAATATAAAATGTATCCGTGTACCTCTTTACGTTTAGGTATATGGTTTAGTTGAAATTTGGAAAGAACAAAATTTGAGTCCCGAGAAAGGACTCGGAGGAAATTTTTATAGTGAAAAACGTACGGTTCTTATGTGATAAAGTAAACTACTCAAAGTAAATCGGTTTTATTCAGAGTTAATTTTTTACAGAATTCTTTCATAACGCCAAAAATCAAAACTATGGTGCCTACCACCGGTTCAGCAACTAACCCGGCGAGAAGAACCGGCGTAAGAAACTCGCAAGGGGCCATCACAAAAAGATGGAAAATTTATTTATACAGGGTGTTACAAAAATAAGTGATAATACTTTAGGGTGTGTACGTGTTCCTTGTAGAGAGTTCACTGTGAAAGTAGCAGCGCTGAAAGACGATTTTTTTTTTCACTTTTGTATGGGGAAACTAGTGACGCTCGGGCCCTTGGCCATACAAAAGTGAAAAAAATTTTTCTTCTTTCAGCGCTGCTACTTTCACAGAGAACTCTCTACAAAGTTAATATTAAATGATGTAAGTATTTAAGTTTGTTTAAACTTCTATACAATTTAATCGGTTGTCTTAAGCCATTTTTAGTCAGGTCGATCAGCAAGTTGACCCTACGAAGCCCAAATAATTCGTTTACTAATTTCCAAAGGATCGCTGCGTCAAACTTCTAAACTTTGCAAAGCTAAGGGAACTCGACCAAAACAAATAAAATTCAACCCGAAGATACAAAATTTTGTATGTTTGTTTACTTTTAATAATGCTATCTTCTATTGAACAATAAGAAATTTTTATTTTTATAAAAGGGATATATTTTTCGATTTTCCAAGAATTTTTTTGAATTGAATTGAATTTACCTTTAGTATTTAATTGATTATATATATTATATTATAGTAATTGAAAAGAAAATAAGCTGTTTTATAGCGGAAAATGAACGTTTTCTATATTATTTATAGATAGCCTTTATTGCACGCAAAATCATCTGTGATTATACCGCTATCTATAGATGTAGTTATAACTTGCTTAATAATGCATACTAATTATAAATGCGAAAGTGTGTCTGTCTGTCTGTCTGTTACTTCTTCACGCCCAAATCCCTGAATCGATTTTGCCGAAATTTGGTATGAAGATACTTTGAGTCCCGGGAAAGGACATAGTATACTTTTATCCCGAAAAATGCAAGGTTCCCGCGCGATAAACGAATTTTGGCGCAACAACACAGCAAAAAAAGTAGATGCGTAGTATGACACGGTGGATGCCTAGTAGATATAGAGAGAACAGTTGCTTAACTACAGAACTCTAGAAATATTTTTTTATCTGTTTAACGAAGCAGGCAAACTACTGATAGTTTTAAATAAACTAAAAACCCATACAGTAATAACAGGCCGCCAATAATTCTAGCTGAAACATAGTTTATGATAAAGCATCTATTGTAGCTTTTCCGTAGCACCCTCTACGACGGTCTACGATTAAGATGCGCTTACACGAACAATAATTGCTCGGCAATAATTGCTCGGCAACACGAATGGACCGATCTGGAGCAATCAGTGGAGCAATATGGAGCAATTTCAATAAATTGCGGCAATTATTAGGTACGGCGATATTGCTTCTAATTGCTCCAGATATTTCATATCGCTCACTGTCGCAGATACGAATTGACGTATATCCGATGGGCTGGGAAATTCCAGTCAATTGTATTGCGCAATATTGCTGCTTGTTGCCGCAAATTGCTTGATGTAGTCGTGACGTCATAGTTTACGTAAATTGACTGGAATTGAGCAATTTTAGTTGCCCGTATAAGCGTACCTTTAAACTAGTTTATTACATATTTTAACATATTAAACGTAATATATTTTACTTTCCTTTATGTTTCTCCTTTGTTTAATTTTAAAATAAAATTAAGGAGAAAAACATTTTAAAATGACTAATTAAATGCTCTTATGATTAGAAAAATATTTAAAATCTATAACATAAAAAAAATCGAAAATTATTAATTTATACTATAAAACATTACCTACCGCAAAAAAAATCTATTTTTTTTTTGCATTTCGATCTCAGATACCATTTTGAAAAAACATTATGTTAAGTATATTTTATATTATAATTTATAATACTGTGCTTCTAACAATCTAGTGCTTGTTAATGTAATCAAATGCTTGTTCCTATACGTTAATCAAGTCTTTATTTTCTATGAAAATGATATGTGTCATAGAGAAAATTTCATGGTCGTTACACTGTTTTACTTGTTATAATATTATAACACTCCTAACTGTCAATTATTATAATAAATGAGTATAATAGAGCTGTGTCAGGGTTGTGGGTGGGGCTAATCCGAATTAATCACAAATGTTGACCCAATGTCCCATTCTTGTCAATATAACTCTTTCCACTAATTGGATCATATTAATTAGTAAAAATTCGCCAAACATGAGGCATACTTCACAAGAAATGTATGAAGTATTGAATTTGGTTAGTTATTGTTTAGAAAAGCTTAAAAAATGTACAATATTTTAGGTAATTAAAACAGTTAATTTTTAATTCCGTTTTGAAATTTTGCACAATAAATACACATTTTTTTATATTTTTTTAGAGTACCCGCCCACGTCATACTTTTTGTGACATGATCAAAATTTCATAATATCATTTATCACGGACTTTTTGTATGACGTATGCGTTGCACTATTGCAATCAGTATATGTTCTATGTTTTCCACCAAAAAAATTGATAACTGATTATCGTACTTGGAAGAACACCCTTGCACAGCACTTTTTAAAACTTCGATAGTGCGATTCAGAATTATGGTGCTAGTTCTCTATGACTTGTGTGCTTGAGAAACTATACGGACACTTAAAATCTCGTCCCAGGCTCTACATTAGTTGAAGAGTTGTTACTTATATTTAAAAGTATGTATAAATCATCCACAACGGATGCAAAGGCCTTATTCCTCTGTAATGACGGGTCAATTCAGACCGCAACGTGACGCGTAGATACATTAGTACATACAGTTGACGCAAAGTCACAGGCTCCAACTCGTCCTAATTATCCATCCGTCCGTCCGTCATCCCACAATTCCTCCCTGATTACGCGTCGCAAATGTCAGCCGCAATAAAACCAATATCTTCCTCATTATCGGGTGGTAAATGTCAATATCGGCCTAAAATACCGATAGGAACTAGCAGACGGATCATCTGATGGTAAAAGATAACAATAATTGCGCTACACCAGAGGACGTGTATCTAGTTTTAGAGTTGAGTTCCTAGTCCATCCGTCGGTTTTCTGTGAGGCCGATGATTCGATTTCCGCAGTATAATATGCTAATCAGGGCGAGCGAAGCGAGCCCTAGTAAATCCCATAACCTGAACATTTTGTGGTACACTTTACGGAAAAACTATCACGCCTATATGTGCTTTAACATAGTAATTTTTATCTACACTAATATTATAAACAGATAAAACTTTGTTTGTTTGTTTGTTTAATTGTAATCAATAGGCTCAAAAACTACTGGACCGATTTTAAAATCTTTCACCATTCGAAAGCTACATTATCCACGAGTAACATAGAATAAATTTTATTTTAGAAAAAAATAGGGTTCCGTAAGATATTTGGGTTTTTCGGACACAAGGTGTAAAAATCAACCAGAAAAGTTACTTATTTTGCGTACGCTGCCTATACTATAAAAGATAGAACCATAAAATGTTTTAATTAATTGTAGATCTTATAAATATCTATAAAAAAGTCCGCGACACACTATACCTATCTATGTCGAGTGAGGCACAACAACCATTTTTTTATTTAAAAATCATGAATTTTTTTTTTGGACTTCATTTAAAAGCGTTTATTTTACTCATGCTATTAATCCTTATCAAAATAAATTATTTCATCACTAAGCACAGTTTATGTAGATAATATTTGGTCTTTGAATGATTAAAATTGGACGTTTGATTTTGAAGTTATGGCGAAATTAAAATATTACGATTTCTGCTGCACGGCCCGTTGCGAAATGGGCGTCACTAAGGCGGGGGTGCGCGTGCGGGAGGGAGTTTAGATCTATTAGTTAATAATGATTTAAATAATACTCAATTATTCACTAAATCTAAATCTAAATCTATATCTATAAACTCAAAGGTGACTGACTGACATGTTGATCTATCAACACACAGCCCAAACCACTGGACCGATCGGGCTGAAATTTGGCATGCAGGTAGATGTTATGACGTAGGCATCCGCTAAGAAAGGATTTTGATCAATTCTACCCCCAAGGGGGTAAAATAGGGGATAAAAGTTTGTATGAAACTTTGTCAATTTTAAACCGATCGGGCTGAGACTTTGCATGCATTAAGCTACTACGACGTAGGCATCTCCTGAGAAAGGATTTAAATAAATTCAACCCCTAAAGGGGGTAAAATAGGGGATGAAATTTTGTATGAAACTTTCTCAATTTTAAACCGATCGGGCTGAGACTTTGCATGCATAAAGCTACTATGACGTAAGCATCCCCTAAGAAAGGATTTTAAAAAATTCCACCCCTAATTCTACCCCCAAGGGAATAAAATGGGGTATGAAAGTTTGTATGAAACTTCGTCAATTTTAAACCGATCGGGCTGAGACTTTGCAAGCATAAAGCTACTATAACGTAAGCATCCTCTAAGAAAGGATTAAAAAAAAAATTACGGGGGTAAAATAGGGGAAATTATTCTAACCTAAAGCAAACATCCACTATTTGAGTGTAATTTAATTACTAGGCTTCGCCCCCCCAGCCCCCCTACTTAGTGGCTGCGCCCTTTTCCTCCCTGAAAATTATGGTTATTAACAAAACGGTGTCGCGGCGTTAGTGTTGCGTTGTAATTCTCCGTTTTAGGAACAAACTAAGTATTAATTATTAAAAGTAAATATCATAACGAAATTATTTTAACCTAAACTAAACATACAGATTTCGAGTGTCGTTTGATTATTATGCGGGGGGCTTTGCCCCTGGACACTACTTGGGGGGGCTGCGCCCTGGAATTGTAGCTTAATATATCAAAATGGTGTCGCGTCGTTAGTGTTGAGTTTCAATCCTCCTCTTTAGGAACAAACTAAGTTAATAATTAAAACTGAATTTATTCTAACTTAAACTTAACATACAATTTTTCATCATTTGATTAGTATACTGTATTACTATACTTCCTGTATATCTACCGTCCACGGCTGGTTATAAGCTTTTCATGACTATCCATACTAATATTATAAATGCGAAAGTGTGTTTGTTTGTTTGTCCTTCCTTCACGGCCTAACGAAGCAACAAATCGACTTGATTTTTGGCATATACTTAGTTGAAAGGATGTAGAATAACATAGTCTACTTTTGGTCTTGGAAAACATCATGTTTCCAAAGGAGGTTTACAAGAATATTCGTATTTTACGCGATTTTTGAATTCCACGCGAGCGAAGCCGCGGGCAAAAGCTAGTAATATATAAAACTCAAAGGTGACTGATTGACATAGTGATCTATCAACGCACAGCCCAAACCACTGGGCGGATCGAGCTGAAATTTGGCATGCAGGTAGATATTATGATGTAGGCATCCGCTAAGAAAGGATTTTGATCAATTCTACCCCCAAGGGATAAATTAGAGGATGTACCGATCGGGCTGAGACTTTGATACCTAAATAATAATAATACTTCTTAACGCGAGCGAAGCCGCGGGAAAAGCTAGTTTATATATAAATGTGTTATCATCAGTCAGCCATGGTGTGACGACGCGAGCCCTCACAAAGCTCGGCTTTTAGCTAGTTAGAAATAAAATCGGTAAGAAAGAATAACATTTTCGAGAAAAATCATTTGAATAACTTTTAAGGCGAGCACTTACCTCAATTCCAAAACGATAACCTTGCGGACGCGAATGCCAAGCGTGTACGCATCGCAATAAGATTCATTTTAGCTTAGCATAATATTGTAGTTACGACGGGCTGATCTTCTCTACTTTATTTTTCGTGTGTTTTTTTTAAATATCTTTCGAAATAAATATTAAGAAAAAAGTTTATTCGTTTCAGACCTTTTTAAACTAGATTCATTGACAATTTATTAAAATAAAATGTAAGTTATTCTTGTTAATACTTATATTTCGATGACAAAGAGTTTTGTCGGAGGTGAGTTTGTAAATTAATTACAGCGAAAGTATTATTTGTTATTAAAATGTTTTTGATTTAAACGCTTTTAAATATTGTGCTCTATATCTCATATTTTTTTACATTTCGTTATTATATTGGAACTAGGTAAATCGGGTATCAAGAAATAACAAAATGGGGTTTCAGCCCGCCTTAAGTTTAAACACACATGGAATCGATGGGGACTTTTGAAGTTTTATTTCTGTTGATGAACGCATCCACAAAAGTTCGGCTCCACCGGATTTTTTTTTGACCACTATTTAATTAAATGTTTAAAATTACCGGAGTACTATGTATTTTTTTGTAAATGAGTGGCTTTTCAATGTATCAGATAAACTAGTATCCCAATTGTAAATGTGGTTGGCCAATAGCTGATGATATTTGAGGAAAAATTAAAAAAGTATTTCAATTATTATTATCAACAAGGCCTTTTAAAAACGCTTTGAGTTCAAACCGTGACGTCGCTTCAGATTAATTCAAAGCGATAAGTTAATCGCTTGAGGGAAAGGGTTGAAATATATTAATTACCAAAAAATGTCCTTTGAATATATTTTTTATATATAAATATATATAAATCTTTTGTACAATATTTGTATAACGCGGCTTTTCCACGTTGGCCAATGATAGAACAAGTGATTAGGTACGTGTCGAGGAGCATATTCATGTATGTCTGCCTACGATCGTTGGCGTATGTGCATGTTATTGACAGTTTCGCATTTATGATGGCAATCATGTTTGCTCATCTTGGCTTAACGTAAAGAGGGCTTTATGATACGCCTGTAATGCAAGAACAGCAGATGCAGCAAGCAAGATGCAGAAACGTAAAAAATATGGCTATTGGTCTACTATATTATGTATTTATGTTGCCCGATATTTGGCTAGCACAGAAATTCGATTATCGAGCAGAGAACCGCACATTTTTTTCGTGAAGATAATATAAACTTTTTTATTTCGAATATTATATTATGGTTTCGTGTTAAGTTTGAAAAAAATGCTTCTATTTTTTTTATAAAATAGGGGGGCAAACGAGCAAACTTGCTTTCCATCAGGTGACCAACCTGATGGAAAGCAACTACCGTCGCCCATGGACACTCGCAACATCAGAAGAGTTGCAGGTGCGTTGCCGGCCTTTTAACAGGGAATACGCTCTCTTCTTGAAGGTTTGCAGGTCGTATTGGTCCGGAAATTCTACTGGTGACAGTTCGTTCCAGAGTTTTACAGTTCCCTAATAGATTCCAACAATTTATTCTCATGCTTACCAAAATAAGTAAGCTATTAATACAATCTTTATTTGCCTTTAATTCCATAAGGTTACCACATAGCTCGTTTGCCTTTTAAAGTTATGTTCTTCAACCAGACTAAAAATAGGCATTTCTTAAATTGACAATAAAATCAATGAATTCAAAGACATTTAATGAGTAAAGAAGATTAAGTCAAATACGTTTTCTTCGTCTTAGAAATGTTCTTTTTTATGTTGTAAAGGCATTTAAAAACCTTCGTAATACAATCGTAAGATATTTATAGAATTTAGGGCGAAAGCTTTGGCTTTCATAGGGAATTCCAAAGAATCTTATGTAGGTACGCTACATTCCTGCAATAAAAAAGCACGTATTAATAAAACAAATGACGATAGGCATGTACTTATAATGCAAGATTTTATCATTTTTGGATTTTTTATCTAACGACGACACGGTGGGGTGGACGTGAAAAAAAAATCACCCCCGAATTGATGTGTAGGAGAGGTACCGTAATTTTTTTTTTTAAGATTTTATATACCATTTTCTCGGCATCATTAATATGTACATTCATGCCGAATTACGGCTTTGTAGGCCCTATAGTCTCTGAGCAAAACCGCGGACAGACGGACAGACCGAAACTATAAGGGTTCCTTGTTGACTACGGAACCCTAAAAACGGGACCTGATCACAAATATATTTCAGCCTGTCCGTCTGTCCAGGCTGTAAAGATAAAGTCCCGGTGAGTCGCAGGTTGGGTATAGCTGGCTTAGGAGCTACGTACAACATAATAAAAACACTCGAACTTGCTTCACGAGATACGTTGGGGTTTAAAACATCCATCATCATCAAACATCCATGTCTGCCTGTTTGTCTGTCTATCCGTCTGTCTGTCTGTCTATCTGTCTGTTACCTCTTCACGCCCAAACACTGAACCGATTTTGCAAAAATTTGGTATGGAGATACTTTTAGCCGGGACTATTATGTATCTCCATACCAAATTTCTGAAAAGACATAGGATACTTATCCCGGTTTCCGCGCGATAAACGAATGTTGGCGCAACGGAGTTGCGTGCGATCTAGTTTACAATAAACCTACACGATATCAAGGCAAATGCAACTAGTGTCCCATTACATTTTATTCGCCTGCAACTATGTGAAATAAAAGCGTTTATGATTGACATAAACAGCAGCAGGCCTACAACATAGCGACATAACTGAAAGTAACAGAGCCATAGCAGCCATGCGAGTTGCGACTAAAAACTATTAAAATATATTACACTATACACAGTGTATGTCCAGCTTCTCCTTTAGTTATCTTGCTGTTGTAAACCCAACTTTATATGAAACCTTTTATGGTTTACTTGCTGTCCCGATAGACATTGTTATGTCGCATTTATAATGTTTTTTAATATTGTATTATCTAAAACTCGAAAACGGCCATTTTATTCATGAAATAATCCTGGAAGTCCACGAAAGGTTTGATTTGATATGAAATAAAAAGTGGCGGAGTTCACCTGGTCGTCTGGTTAAATATAATATTATTTCTCTTGTCGAACACACAAACAAGTTCCTCGAGACGACCACGAGGCCAGACTGACGTAGTGTGACGTTATTGTTATCAATATTATCATATTTCCCCTTAATTTAACCAAAGCTTATAGTAGAGGAGGTGGTGCTCATTTTGAAAAGTCATTTCATACTGAGCGAAAATCGTACTAATAATAGTATTCCTCCCATACATAGGAGTTTTGATCGTCAGCTGCTTCAGAACGGGTGGAATAAAAATTGAGAGTATCTCAAAGTTGTTGTTGGGAATACATATTGTATTGACATTATAAAGATCCCAATTCGCACACGGTTCGATAGGTGTTATTTTAGTTTTAGTGTGTAACAACAGATGGCGCTTTACAAGTAAAATCTATATAATTCTTCCTCGCAAATATTGACTATCGACCTGAATAATCATCCATCAAACTTTCATACGGTATAAAATTACTTTTAGCAAAATTTTTTTCGACAACTTTGAGACACTCTCAATGTACAACCCACCACGGGTGCGGCGACTGACGCTCATTACGTTGATTATTAAATATTAATCTACTACTGGACAAAAATTTGGTCGGTATGAAATGACTTTGCAAAAAATAGCATCACCTCCCCTACTATTACTTAAGTTGTTAATACCTTACGTCACAAACGTAACTTATCTGTGACGTCACTCTCCATTCTCCAAGAATTGCATACCCAACCGTGTATGGTCTTAACAGCTTCTAATCAAAGCGTAAATTTTAAATGCAAAATTATTGTATGTTGGTTCTTCATTTTTTTAAGTAATCACACGTCTGCCAACTTTATAATAAAGCGCGGAAGGGCAAAATATGGAAGTTACGCTTCTATTTGTGTCACAAAACATCAAAGAACCAATAAAATTCAATTCAATTCAAATTCAGTTCAAAATTGGAACCCTCGACTTCCATACATCAGAGGATAGCATTTTAGCTCTATGCTCAAGTCCTTACTCTGAGGATCAAAGAAGATAACTTTACTATATGGATAAAATTATTAAATCATTCAAAAAATAATATTTAACTAAGTACTTATATAGCTTTCATAAATTATCAAAATTTAATTAAAATACTCTATGCTTTAAAAAAAAATAGATAATAATACTTATAACTATTATTCGTCTTTATACAAACAAATGTAGGAGAACTCTATATAATAAAAATATTCTCATATTTTCTTAAATAAGCATTATATTATTATTATGAAAATATTATGTTTTAGCATAAGACTTTGCTACGTTTGAAATAATATACCTTTGTATCTCAAATTACAGTTTACCTTCGCGACAGTTTTAATATTATTTTAAGTAAAAGTTATTTCATATTTTTATAAATGGAAAATTATTTAAAAAAAAATGCATTTCTCGTTGAAGAAAAATAGTTATTGTTTAAAAATTGCATGTCAGCAGCACGTTTTCATATGACAGGCTAAAAATGAATTATTATTCAATAGTCCAATTTATTGTAGAACAAAATTTTATAGCAATAAAATTCTACACATTTTTGTGCCACTACATAGTATTAAAACAAAGTCGCTTTCTCTGTCCCTATGTCCCTTTGTTCCCTTAAATCTTTAAAACTACTCAACGGATTTTGATGCGGTTTTTTTATAAATAGAGTGATTAAAGAGGAAGATTTATAAGTATAATAACATCCATTAAATAGTGGAATAATATTGGTTTCTAATGTGATGTCGTAAATAATTACATTTTTTTCCGTTTACATTGCAAACGCAGGCTGAACCCTAAAAGATTTATCAAAATAATGTACTAAGTATTGTACACAATGAAGAGGTCTACAGAAAACTCCACGATGGTATAATATGTCTATCTCTTATGGATATCCCACAATAACAGTTTTTTGTTATTTACTTTTTACAACAAATAATGGCTAATTTTCAAAGCGATTTTAGCCAATACAGCATTAATCCTTATTCAATTAAATACTTTAAATACATTGTTGATTTAATATAGATCTATATGGCCTTTTACAGTATATGATTTTGATTTAAATTAATATTTTCGAAGATATTACTGATATAAGAATTGCGGGCCGTAGCGTTTGCGAATTGCGGCACGGGCGGTACCTCCCAATGCGGGCCGCGGGCAGTAATGAATATATAAATCGAAACTACTGAATCGATTTTAATCATTTTTTCAGTGGCACATAGGCTATATATTTTATACCCGTGCGAAGCCGGGGCGGGTCGCTAGTCTTCTATAAAACAATAACAACTCTATTATCCGGATTGACACCGAAAAATGTAACTTCTAATAATTTCTTAACAAATCATTGATTTTCTGTGTTACTTTTTACAAATCTGAACATAATAATATGTACTGAACCCGCTTTTCTGCATATATTCGATTAGCCGGATTATCGAATGCCTAAATGGTGGATTACCATTGGAATAATGTACACACGGTCACTGAATGCAATTCTGCAAAGAAGGCTCTGGATGTGATCACTGGTTTGGAATAATATGAACCAGCCATAAGTCATTACCGAAAAAGGTGAAATAGGTCAGACAATTTATATTGTCACATAAGAAACACGGATCATATTCAAATTGGTCGTGTAATTCGGGTATAGTCTTATATTACTCGTTTGTCGACATCCGACACGTCGTTAAGGCCGTCAATAAAAATATATTGATTTAAGACAATAAAGCGTGTATGATATTATGGGATCATAATTTTGTCATACAATGATGATACAAGTTTTTAAGTACGTACTTTTTCGTTATACAGTTTGTATATAAATCACTTCATAATAGGAGAAGTTAAAAATATCTTCTATTAATATTGATAATATATTATTTCAATAAGATAAAATTTAATCAGTTGCATTAATTAGAAAATGTTTGAAACTCAAAAGTGTGGGTGGTTCAAAAATGTGTGTAGCTCGAAAAAATATTCTTAGCTCAAAAAATATGGACGTAGCACGAAAGTGTTCGTAAGGGCCTGTCAACATCTCCACATCACGACGTCGTCAACGTGGAACGGTGCGGTAACGTGGCACGGTACGTTGACGTGATGTGAAAATTTACGTCAACGTAACGTGAAAATGCACGTCACGGTGTAGCAACATTTTACGTCTTTTTTTTTTAATCTCTCTCTCCGTTTTCTTAACAATAGCAGAAGCAGAATACGTATTGTGCGGTCCATATCTAGATAAGTAGTGAAGAATGTAGCAGTTTTACAAGGCATGGTGACGTACAATGTTCCTTCATCGTGACGTGCATTTTTACGTTACGTTGACGTAAATGTTCACGTCACGACAACATACCGTGCCACGTTACCGCACCGTTACACGTTGACGACGTCCTTATGTGGAGATGTGGAGAGGCCCTAATTCAAAAATGTGCGTAGCACAAAAGTGTTCGTAGCCCAAAAAAGTGCGTAGCACGAAAATCGTCGTAGCTTCGAAGCCCCGCTACGCGCTACGTAGGTGTTTTAAAATTACAGCCTTCGGAAGTAATTTGTTCCTTTCTTTTTAAATGTAGCTAAGAAATATTATTTATTCAGAAAAAAAATCTTTGACCTTATCAGTTACGGGGTCCCATTTTTAATCCTTTAACAGAGACCTTTAATGATGAACCCCCTTACTAATAAACGCTGTATAAGCTTTGAATAGTTATACAGTGTTTTGTCTTCTTCAATCCAATTAAAAATGTCACTTGTATGACAGGAACAAAACACTGTATAACTATTCAAAGCTTATACAACGTTTATTAGTAAGGGGGTACATATTTAAAGAAAGTTTGACAGAAACTATACGTAGTTCATGAAAAAATTTTCCTCAAATTAAGGTTAATTTATCGTAAAGCCTCTCTGAGAGCCGTTGTTACTAAATAAAATATACACTTTAGTAAACGAAAACACATAGGCGCAGAAAATTGATTTTTAACGTGTTTGTTGTTACTTTATACAAATAAAAATAGGTATGTAGGTAAAAAAAGAATAAACATAGAGTGATTGCATCCACAATAATTTATCTTCTGTCCACGTGCACTGTACGGTGAGGACAAAACAAAAACAATGTATTGTGTTTGTAAAGTGTATATTTGCTGCAGTTATAGCTTAAACATATTCAGAAATAGAATTTAGACTGACAGATGACTGTGTAAATATAAATCAAAGCTCGAATTTCGAATTATTGCAATAAAATTAATTGTATCTTTAGGTGTGGTAAATAATGTCAATTTTTCAAAACCACGAAGCTGCGAAAAACTGCCTAGTATAAGAAAAAATAACCCTTTATCCATCCTTGCTAATGTTAATAAAATATGCAAAAGGGTGTCTTAAAATTTTTTATTAAAATTGATATAGATAAAATATGGCATGTTAATAAATAATAATTTGAGTCCCAAGAAATGATGTAGGATAGTTTTTGCTGCGAAAAAACGTACAGTTTCTACGCGATAAAATAATATAATTTATAGTTGTACCCTCTTACTAATAAAAGATGCATAAGATTTTTTCTACTAATAATCATTTTTTGACATAAGGCCTGTATTACGATGCTGTCATTTCCATACTAATTTCTCTGTATAGACTCTGTGTAACGTGTTACGTGTGTGTAACTTAAAAACTCCAGGGGGTGTGCCAAAATCTTTTCGTTTTCGCTTCGTTATAGAATCGCCGATGAAAATGTATGGAATTGACATAGGCGTTCGTTAGTATGACTTACGCCAGTATTATAGTACTCTGTGGTATGACGTTGACGTTCGACTCGTCTTATGTCAATTCCATACATTTTGATCGGCGATTCTATAACGAAGCAAAAACGAAAAAGTTTCGGCTAAATGACCTATTCACACGCTGAACGCATGTTAAGAAGTTTTTATTAGTAAGAGGGGTAGTTTATATTATAACATAGGCTTTATACAGTATAACAGAATTTGACAACTATAAAACTTAATATTTCACAGAAACTGTTACTACAGTTTGTTCGAAATATTAAGATAACAAATATTAATAACAATAACATTTTACTACAAAGTATACCCAAGAACGTGCTTCTGCAAGAAAAACTCTTTTCTAGATTTTCTCTGTCCACAGTGTAATCAGGGTAATATAGATTGAATATGAATTGCTTTTACATTTTTAACAAGTCCTATTATTACATTGTAATGCTCGCCTCTAAAGGATACTTCGAAATTATATAGAATGCAAGTTGTCTAAGTACCAGGATACTTAGACAACTTGCATCTACATCATTTCGACGACGAAACATGCAATTCGAATCGTCTAAGTACTCAGAGTACTTGGAAAATTTACATTCGATAATGACAGCGAAGTTAGAAATTAAAAATTTGTGGGATATGAGTTATCACTTATGACATAGAGCTTCGCCATTCGCAAACGCCAAATACACTTTGCTATGCTCTATGACTATGTCAAATTATATACATTTTTTATCTTTAACTTCGCTTTCGAAATTATCGAACACGAGTAGTCTAAGTACCGAATAGTTAAAATGTTCCATCAGGCGATCCTATTTTTTCTTCCCTATATAACAACAAAGCATCTATAATGTTCTATATTGGACAAGCGCGTAACCCATGGAATGCAATAAAACACGGCATCCTAAAATATATTTAAATAGTACATCCACACGGAAGTACAATTTTGCAATATTAACATAGGATAAAAATATACACTTACCCCTTACCGAAAAGCTTACACACTCTGCAGTGTATAATATAATGTTTTCAATATTATCAGGGCGAGCGAAGCGAGCCCTAGCATATCCCACAACCTGAGCACTTTTGTGGTACACTTTACGGAAAAACTATCACGCCTATTGATTCGTGCTTTAACATAGTAATTTTTATTTATATGTAGATGTGTTATCATCGGTCAGTCAAGGTTTGGTTACTATTAAAACCTTAAAGATTATTACCACGCAGAAACACGACGCGAGCCCTCACAAAGCTCGGCTTTCAGCTAGTTATGTTTAGTTCTTGCTTTTCAAGCGGCTTTTCTAACGTATCAAACAAGGACAAAATACTTAATGATAAAAGGTCTGTATACATACACTGTGTTAATCATTTTATTAGTTTTGAAATAGACACAGACATTTTGAATAATTCATCATTTACTATTTAAACGAACACACTGTATGCTTGTAGTTGTGAAATCATTTTTTTACTATCAAAAAAGAGTAGACGCAAACAGTATACGAACGTTATCAGTGAAAAGACGAGGCGAAAAAACCACCATTCGATACTGATTACAATTATAAGAAAATTTAGTTCAGCGTCTACTCTTTTTTAACAGACTGTTCGTAGTCGTTCATCTGATCCTCTTAAATAATCTGTGAACTACGTAATAGTGGGTATAGATGGGGGACTATCCCCCTTAAGCGCTTATTCCGCTTCACTAAATTTAGAAGTTCTAACTAGGATCCTAAAAAATTTAGTCAAGTGAAATAACATTTAGAAAGTTAGGATCCTAATTAGGATCCTAAATAGGAAAAAATGTGGCTTCTGAATGACTAAATCAGTGTTGCCAGATGGTTTCAACCATTTATCTGTAGTGAGAACTGCTAAATCTGTATTAAAGTCAACAAAATAATAACCTATTAATCATTATCTACATCATTTTTATGAAAAAAGGGATACGTATTGCCTTGATACGGTGATAATCGTATAATAAATAAAAATATACTTAAATTATATTTATTTTAAGTAAAAATACATAATAAAATCTAATAAAAAAAATTAAACACACTAAGGGCCTGTTTCACTACTTCCTGATAAAGTGCCAGATAGGCTATCCAAACTTTTTTGACAGATTCTCCATACTTTATCAGCTGTCAAGTTAAGTTGTGGATAGAATATCCGGCACTTATCAGGAAGTGGCAAAACAGGCCCTTAACATAATAAAATAAAATAAAAACATGGCAATAAGATGGAAATATGTATATTATTTTCATTTGTAATTTTTTTTGTTAAATTTTGACAGCAACTGCTCATCAATCTCTAGAATCAAGATTATAGCATTCGTAGCATTCATAGGTAATTTCTAAAGTCTGCTGGTTCCAAGTAGTTCAGAAAGTTCATAATTCATAATTTTTCGTGGAGCAAAAATTCTTTCAACCATCTTTTTCGCCTTTTATTTATTTCGATTTTCATTGAGCCAACGGCTAAGCCTATGAGAAGACCAATTTTTTGTTGCTTTGACAGAACTCGAGCCATTAGGAAGACGTCTGGCCAAAATCGCCGCGTGGTCACAACTGATTTAGTTACTAAATTAGGACAAGTGGAATAAAAAGCTTCTAATTAGTCTCCTTTTTAGGATCCTAGCTAGGACTTCTAAATTTAGTGAAATGGAATAAGCGCTTTTCTAATAAACGTTGTATAAGCTTTGAATAGTTATACAGTGTTTTGTTCCTGTCACACAAGTGACATTTTTAATTGGATTGAAGAAGACAAAACACTGTATAACTATTCAAAGCTTATACAGCGTTTATTAGTAAGGGGGTATGAGTATTGTTATAGCAGCCATATAATGGTGAAGTAACACATAACTCACATGGGAACGAATCCCATCCTTCTATATTTGGAAATCAGCCTTTCTAGTTCTGGTTGGTCTTTACAGTTTACAGTGCACATTTTTTGTGGAGTTCTTTAGATAAATTTTATCAAAATTTAACAGTCTATAGAATTTGAGACAATGGTTAGAATTTGAGGTGTTCGCTTGCATTATATTCTTGTCTCATGTATGTATTGTTTTGTTTTTATTTCTGTCGGCACTCCTCACTAAAATGTTTCCAAGCAAAACTTTGCAAAAGAAATCATATTATGTCATATATTAATTTTATATATCTACGAGTACGACGTCAAAAATACAATATATTTAATATTTATAGATCTATGAATATTGAAATTTATATCTGAAATATATATATCCATCTGAAATAGGGTAGAGTTAGGTTGAAATTATTTTCAACCCAACTCTACCCTATCTTAGAAATATGTCGCTGCAGTCCTTTTAAATTTATTTGCCTCTGAGTAATGACATAATCCTTGTCTCGCTGCCACAAAGATCTTTTAATCTACACTAATATAATAAAGTTTGTTTTTTGTTTCTAGGAGATACTCTGAAACAACTGGTCCGATTGTAAAAATTTTAACACCGATAGAAAGCTGGTGTGTGCCCGAGTGACATAGGCTATATTTCATACATTATAAAAAGTTATATTTTTTTTTCTGAAATTATGTCGTTCCAAGTCGTTCTCAGAATTCCACACGGGCGAAGCTGCGGGCATCATCTAGTGCTAAATAACTCTGAACGGGCTTAATTTTTGCTGACCAACTATCCTCCCCCAGGCGCAACCGTCTCCAGCGCCCAGCTGCGCGACTACAGGCTACAGAACCTGGACCTCATCAGGATCCTCACGCAGAAGCCCTGGCACCGCTGGGACGAGGAGCTCCATCCACAGTACACGGAAGATGAGGATTCGAGGAACTACTCTGATGATTTCGTTAAGTAAGTACTACTTTACAGTTCCTTACAATATTAGGCATTGCAAAAAAAAAATGCGGGCATAATATCAAAATTCATACTAATTACATTTATGTACCTGTTAATGGCTCTATTCAATGAGTAATTGCAATGAGCGTGTAAAGATGTTTCATTCTAGTCTTGTATGCATTACCCGCTAAGTATTGCGCCAATGTAAAATTCGGTTTATTTGGATATGGCGCGACTATAGAGGCTATGGCTTATGGTATGGACTCACCTATAAGCGTTTTTGGCACAAATACCAAAACCCCTTGATTGAAAAACTTCCTAATTATATGTCTACCAGAATCTGATGGCAAAAAGTAAGAAAATAAATTGACTCTAGCAATACCGGGGTATTTGGAATAAAACATTTTAATCCTTTTTTTTTTCTTATAGCGGCTGATTCTGTGTGTTAAACATGCAAATATAAAAATTTATCCAATGATCAAGGATATTTTATGAAAATCTGCTGTCAAAAATTGCCATCAGATTCTGGTAGACCTATAGCATTGACAACTGTATTTTTAAAGGGTATATAATTATAGCTATGTGACACAAGACGTCAGAACTATGGGATCTAAAGTGTTGAGTGATGAGTCTCGTCGCTGCAGCGTAGTGTCGTCTCACCAGATTGATGGACTGAACTGATGCCAGATTGACCGTGTAACCGTTGACATAGACGCCAGACTGATAACCGAAAAGTACACAATAAAAAAATGATCAGTCCATCAATCCATGGGTTCGACGTTCAGTTCCGCGTCAATCTTACCAGATTGATAGACTGAACTGATAAGAAACTGAGTATGTAACCTACTATGTCTTAAGATACAAGATAACAGGCAGAAATACCCTTTAGTAATAGAGTTGTCATCACTGATTTGGGTCTGTTCTAGCAGAGCCGGTTCGGACAAGCGGTCGGCAGTGGCGACGGCGCTGAACGGCGGGCGGCGGCGGCGGCAGCCCGCGCCCGCGCTCGGTAAGGCCGTCACGCCATATGTCGGCGTCGGTAAGGACCGCGACGACACTACTATAATAAAACCTTTAACCACTGGCTGACCATACAATTTGAGTCCAAGGTCTGGATTACAGCTACCGAGTAGCGAGACAGTGTCCTCGGTCGAGCACTCGGTATGTAGAAACACATTACCGAGTGATAGGCCAATATAATATATTCGCACCGTCTCGCCACTCTACTCGTTGGTGTCATCAGACCCTTATAGTCCGGGTTCCGTAGAACAGTTTTTTTTTATGACTATCAAGCTAATTTTTTGTGATTAGCTTCATTTTGATGAGACGAACAATTTTATTTGCGAAAAATCTTGAAAGTGGTAGCTAACAGAGATAGAAAGGATTTAATACTTTAATTTGATGGTCCTAAAATATGGATTGTTCTATTTGTAGGACAATGTTACTCTTAAATTATGTAACTATTAACCTACCAATATACAAAAAATCAGCTGGTTAGGGTTCCGTTTTAGAGTTCTGTAATCAACAAACTTGGTTTACCATCACATCAAAGTATTAAGTCCTTTCTATCTCTGTTAGCTACCACTTTTAAGATTTTTCGCAAATAAAATTGTTGTCCGTCTTATCAAAATGAAGCTACTCACAAAAAATTTGCTTGATAGTAATAAAAAAAAATATTCTACGGAACCCGGACTATTAGCTAGCGGTTGGCGGATACCTTTGGGGTCGCAGCGAATACGTCACGAACGTGCAACGAACGGGCAATACTTCGCGGTCGCACAACGGGATAATAGATTTCTATCCATATCCATACTACCTAATAAATGTGAAAGTCTGTCTGTCTGTCTGTTCCTCTTCACGCCCAAACCGCTGAATCGATTTTGCTGAAATTTGGTGTGATGGTACTTCGAGTCCCAGGAAAGGATAAAGGATACTTTTTATCCCGGAAAAATGTGCGCGACAAACGATTTTTGGCATAACGGAGCTGCGGGCGTCACCTAGTGCTCTATGCTCTATAAACTCGCTGCAAACACGAGATGACAACGTTGCGTATCCGCCACTAGTCCGCGACGTATTCGCTGCGCGCCCGTTCCGTTGTAAATCCGCTCACCAACCGCTCTAGTGTGATAGCAGCCTTTGCATATACCCCCCACACCGGTTTCGGTGACTGTAGCCGGTGTATATTTGAAAATAAGCCTAGGCCAATATTTTTAATTACTTCTGACTAAGGAATGGTTTCACCACTTCCTGCTAAGTGCCAGATAGGCTATCCACAACTTATCTGACAGATGGAGTATAGAGTATCTGCCAGGTAAGTAGTAGATAGCCTATCTGGCACTTATCAGGAAATGGTAAAACAGGCCCTAAGAGTAATTAAGATTAGTCGCCAAGGGTATGCTTTGTGCACTATACACTTTCTATATTGCACTATTAACTCAGAGGGACGGATGACCGACACGACTGAGGATCATCCTTCTTGGTCGATCAGCTTCAATATCTTAACTAAACTTGGATACGACATTTAATTTTATCCAACGTGGAAATCGAACCTTCGAATCAAGAGCAAATCTCTGACCTACGAGTACTAGACTACGAAGGCCATAAAATAACACGGTCTGGTACCTTTCGACCTTCTTACAACTGCAAAATATTATTGAAACTGATACAGGTACTAATTTAAGTTTAGCTTCGTTGAAGCTGTCTGTAGCCCTTTTAACTCATAATTTAAATGTACGGATACTTGGAATGTTGAGAGTAGTCGCATTCTACGGTTTTCTTACAGCTTTATTCATTTCTAGGAAACACAACTAAAAAGGGGGAACCTAATTAATTACTTTCCAGAAATAAGTGAAAATATTGACAAGTTTTTCAATTTTCATAATATTTTCCATTTACTTCCTTAGTAATTAGTTTGTTAAAAAAATAACCTTGCAATGTTTATTACAATTTATAATTTGCATTGAAAATATATCAAGTCATATCTATTTTTTTTTAATATACATTTATAAAATATAATTTCTTTCATGTTTTCATTTCTTGCACCAAATCTTTTCACTGGGCTAATCCCGAACCATAGGCATCATGTAGAGAAAAATATATCATGCATTCAAAATTTATTCTGAATAAAAATACTTTTATTTTAGTAGAATCCTCAAAGCGCGAAGTTGGTAGAGGAAGCTACATAATATGCTACTAGGTTTCACCGACCTACTTGCAAATCTTACTGCCGCACTCAGAGACGGACATTAATTAGGTACTTAACTGTAAGTAAAGTAAATGAGGATTTTGACATAATTGTCTGTCAAACTCTTCATTAAATTGAAGTTTAATCATCATAAAATGTCTCTGAGCGCGGCAGTAACACTATAATATTTAGTGCACCAATTCAAATACTGAATATATGTTTATGCGCGATGCTATCAAAGCGCGAAGCACCTAGCACGAGTTACCACAGTTCCAGGCCTATATGTTCTGAAACTGCTTGCTATATGCTGCACCAATTCAAATCCAGGTGTTGCAGGTGTGCTGAACGACGTGGGGACGTTCTTCGACTCCCTCCGCGACAACCTGGAGACCCTGGCGTCGCTGTCGCCGCAGCAGCGCTCCACGCTGTTCCAGGACCCGCCCTCGGTGGTGCAGACTTCTTATACTGGTCAGTATTCACCTGGGGGTCTATTCTTGTGACATGAGACTGGGGCCCGGAAGTAAGTATATGCATTGAGTTTTCGATGTTTAGCGTAACGTTTAATTTGTTTGAAAATTGTGACAGCTTCCATACATCTGACCGTTTTCTTTGTCGCTTGTTTATAGAATCGCCGATCAAAATGTATGGAATTGACATAACATGAGCCGAATGACGACTTTATTTTAAAGAACGCTTGTGTCAATTTCATGCATTTTGATCGGCAATTCTACAAAGAAACGATGAAGGAAGAAAGAAAAAACTATTAACTTTTTTAGGTTTTATTTATAGAATTTTCCTATAATTTCTAATGAAATTATTACGAAAATACTTATTATTTTCTAAATTGCAATTTAAATAAGATCATGTATTCTGGTAAAATCGTCAATTATGAGATAGGTATTGATCTTGAAGTCGATTTCTTAAAAATGTTTGGAGGTATTGGTACGTTAACTGCGCAATACTTCCTTGTGGCTAATATCTTTAAATTTTAAGAAAATTGTCGGCTTACGTTTAGACTCAATTGTAAAACATTCGCCAACATCCCACATAATATTTCATAATGCTAATTAATGATTTTTTTAAAATGTTATGGGGTCATTGATAGCTGAAATAAACACATTTTTTTTAACATTTTAAGAGCACAAAAGTCCTTCAATTTTGGATAAACACAGAAACAGCCCACAGAAACTTAACTTCTACAGGTCAAGCAATCATTCTGTAAGCGAATTATTCTCCAATCACAAAACGTTTATATATTTACATTAGCGATCCATCACACAGCAGCTAAATATAACGTAATGCAAAAATCAATTTCGGATATTTGGGTACAATATTACGATATGCCTTTGTAGAGACGTTAGTGCTAAAAGTAATAATGTTATTATTATTGCAAGCAGTTTTAAATATCTCTACAAAGTTATTAGTTTATTAGATAAATTATTATTTTTAACAAAAAAATTAAAACCGACTTCCAAGTAAAAACTATAACATTACTTATTCTTAAATGAACTAAAAAGTATAAAATAAATCTTACTCTTTAGTAGTGCCTCTATCAGTATTTGCCTAAACCTCAACTATTTCTGTATACAATCTTCATTATTTTGAAGTCGGTACCAGCGGTACCGGTGGTAGGCACCAGTATAGTCCCGACGTTCAGAGAATATTTGAAAAAATTTATTCTGAATAAAATTTTTTGAGTTTGAGTTTGAGCTCAGAATCATGAATTCTATGACAAAATATTTTAAATTTTTTGGACTGGCTCCGACTTCAAAATTATGAAGATTGTATACAGAATTATAGTTGAGGTTTAGGCAAATACTGAAAGAGGCACTACTAAAGAGTAAGTTTTATTTTATACTTTTTAGTTAATTTAAGAACAAGTAATGTTATTGTTGGAAGTCGGTTTTAATTTTTTTGTAAAAATAATAATTTCACTCTTTTTAGATATTTATATATAAGGCTTTCTGTAGACTAATGTGTTCCGCTTAGTAACTTTGGATCTCGAATACACCTTCATAATATAAAAACTCATTATCTGAATTCAAGACGTGAGTGGAAGAATAAGGTAAGTAACATGAAAAACCTTCCCGTTTTTTTTGCTTAAATGGAGGCTTTAGAGCCGGAAAAATTATTCGAAATAGAAAAATTGTGGATTATATGTGTAGCCAGATATATTAGATAGGTTATGAAGTAGATAAGTTACAAGTTTTATGAAAATAATAAGGGAAAAAATGAGTTATTGTCCGTATGTTACGAAATGTTACTTGTTCGATTCTTCCACTCACGTCTTCATTATTCTGAGTTCACTACCACTTCACAATTTCTTAAATAACTCCAAGCATATCTATAGAACTGTATAATTATGCTTAGAGTTTATCAAGCAATGCTGAAAATGAAATGTTCATACACCTATCTCTATCTTCTAAGCCCATGCCTACTAATAATTATTGACCATTCAATGGTAATAATTTAACATCTATTCATCGAACGAAATTGTGCGGTCCCTAAATGTAATGAAGTATACAGGGGCGAGAATACCTAAAACCGATCTGTATCTTGTCCACACACAGGAGGAGAAAGCAGCCCTCACTAATACAGGGTATGGATCGGGAACGGACTCTCGCGTCCTCACAATCCATGAAGCTCAGGGATTAACTAAATTCCTTCGGTGATCATCATACAGAAGAAGTCCCGAAAGCTGGCAATCCATGACAGCGTTCCTCATGCAGTTGTAGCTATATCCAGGCACACTAACACCTGTGTCTATTACACTGACACTGATGGAGACGCTGTAGCCAGCTTCATAAAAAGAACTACGGAGGTGTCAACCGAACACAAAAAAGATTACAACAAAAAATGGCTATAAAAGATAGGAAAGATCAAGTCCTAAGCCACATAGCGGGTCGTGAATTGTGATCCTCAGAGGTCGGCAAACATAAAATACGAATCAATAAAACGTAAAACTACGGGACGTGATGTGACGTGACGTGACGTGACGTGACGTGAAAAAAATAAAGTCGCTGAACCTACATTTTTTTCAATTTTTTCCCACCCCACTACACCCACACCCACCGCCCACGGCCGGGCCTGCCAGCACGCAGATTATTAGAAAAGGTTGTTCAGGAAAGTAGCTAACGGAGTTTTAATACAGCTGAAGCCACATGACCGATTTGGTCGCCAGCTCTCCATCGATTAATAAATTTATTAAAATAATAAATTATATAATATCAGTTTACTCAGTTAAATTGGTAAGTACTATGTTTATTTACAAATCGCGACAAGCTTTTATTATCATGTAAATTGTAAAAATATATTGAGGTTATAACTTAAGGCCCTACGGAGATTCCGTAATTTACCGTATTTAGAGTCTTATAAACTCATAATTTGAAAGCTACAAAGTTATAATAAAAATACAGCAATAATCTTCAGTATATCAACATTTCTTTCCCCGTTTTAAATTTTCTATTTTTGTTTATTATACTCATGATATAAGCTTCCAAAGTAATACCAATTTATTAAAATTGAAGCATACTTTCAGTATCTCCCTAGTATTTACAAATTACGTTTATTTGAAACACACGACAATAGATAGATAATTTCATTAACTACATATTCCCCGTTTTAATTTTTTTTTTTTTAGATTAATTTTGAACTAAGATAAGTAAAATAGGATTTTTGTGTGATCTCGGCAACGCGTCAAATGTATGGTCAAGGTGGTTTGCTCGGGGGATGGCCTTAATAGTTATAACGCTCTGGATGATGATGATGAATGTAATTTGCATAGTAGCATATGCTTTCAGTTCTCAAAACAGCGCCCCAACCCCCAAACTTACTTAATCTATAAGGAATCCGTAGTTCTCTTAGTATCTTCGGAACCATAGCATACCTTGGTGCGAAATCTTACTTTTTCGTAGCTTATGCTTAGGATACTTCTCATAAAACCAAAATCACCATCCATATAAATTTTAAGGAGTTTCCTCGATTACTCATGGATCCCATCATCAGGATGTATATGACATAATGATGCATGGTGTAAGGGTAGTGATAATGATGACGAATAATCTAATAAGCATAGTAGCATTTACTTTCAGTTCTTAAAACAAAGGCGAAACCCCCAAACATGTATCTACAAGGAGGTCGGTTTTCTGTTCACCACCTCCGAACCATGGTATATTATCTTGGTGCAAAATCTTACTTTTTGGTAACATATGCCTGGAATACTTCATATAAAATCAAAATCACCATATGTTTCCATTTGAATTTCGAGGAGTTCCCTCGATTACTCATGGATCCCATCATCAGGTCACCACTTTTGTAATCATGGCACCAAATTGGATTGAAACCTAATACAACAAAACAAAAATTTTGAAAATCGGTTCACAAACGGCGGAGTAATCGTTGAACATACAAAAATAAAAAATAAAAAAATCTCCACAGACGAACATATAATCTCCTCCTTTTTAGAAGTCGGTTAAAAAATCACCGCTTTTTGAATAAGTGCTGAATAGAAATCAAAACCTTTTTAGCGCCGTTTTGCACTTTTTTGTACTTGGATAAAAAATGACTAGCGCTGCTACTTTCACAGTGAGCTCTATAATATAAGGGACACATGTAGAATATCTTAAAGTATTATCACTTTGTATTATTACACCTAGTGTATTTTGTTTGCCAGACTAAGGTTAGAGTGGGTAACTAAAACTGTATAACGTCAAAAACCCAAGAATTCCATTTCACACAGGACCGGCTTCCATTTCCGCATACCCCACTAAAACGAAATTCGTCCCTGGACCCACTTCCTGATTACAGTTAGGGTGACCTTACACGGTCGTTGGTACGCGCGCGACGTCGTGGGTCGTCCACACATCCTCGAAGATATTTCCTTATGTGACTATGACGGGTGCATTATGATTTGTTTATGGGGAAAAAGATACTGATAAGTCTATACTTATCAGTATCTTTTTCCCCATAATCAAAAACTATCCATGTCTATAATACATGGATAGTTTATTCGATTACTTTATAGTCTAACCCCCTAACTAACAATTTTTACGCAGCGCAGTAGTTATGCCAGAAAAAAAAATAAGCAGACTTGTATAATTTTTCGCTGTGGAAAAAGTTACATAGTATAGTTTGCAAATATTTGTATTGTTTGTAGCCTTATGTAAACTATTTTGCGTATATTTAAACCCACGTTAGGCTTTGATGAATAACTATGATTGGAAAAGACCTTATTCTATAATTGTAGAGGGCTCACTATAAGTTCGTAATTACTTATTTTTGTTTATTATAATATTATGATTTATGCTAACGTCTCCACTCGGCACATCCCTTCAGGCATTATCTTAATATTTTTAATGCCTAATTATTAAGGTTAATAAGAAATAATATGATAAGCCCACCAAAACACAAAAATAAAAAATAGATCATTTCTTTTCCTTTTCAGATTTTTCGATCCTAGAGAAAATAGATCTCACAATCGTCAAACTTTTAATAGATTTTCTATCACGTGAGGGGATTATCCTCGTGTCCGGCCCTTTCAGTTTCAATTCCTATATCATTACAATATTATGTTGATTTGTGTCCGATAGAATTACTTGTGTCCCAAGTTTATTGGGTTTTGAAATATTATAAGTTTTTCGGGTATTCTTTATTAATATATTTTTTCTGGGAGTAGATAGATAGATAGATAGATAGAAAATTCTTTATTTGTACAAACTAAACTAAGTTACAATTTAAAATAAAATAAATATATATCATAATATTCATATTAAAGATAGTACTAACTATAGAAATTTGTATTTCTGCGCGTGTCTTCACTTGTTACGTTTTAAATAAAATTAGTTTTTCGAAGTGAAAAATTCGCTTGCGTGGCAATTGACATACACTTTTTTATTTTAAATCGTATGTGTTTAAATCGTCAGGACACGTGACGTGATCAAAAATTCGTAAGTTAGAAGGAGTGTAGACATTTCAGTGCAGTAGGTAATAGGTATCATTAAAACTTACTAAAAACGACGAATTTAATCATCGTGGAGAGCCTTGTAAACTCGAGCTTTGTCATTTCATTTTCACGCATTTTTTGAAGTAATGTTTTACTGCCTATTGGAAGAGACAAGCAGCTATCGGTCTTACCGAATTTCTATCTTTTTTTTTCTATAAAATTAGGGGGCAAACGAGTCACCTGATGGAAAGCAACCACGTCGCCTATGGACACTCGCAATATTAGAAGAGCTGCAGGTGTATTGCTGGCCTTTTAAGAGGGAATACCCTCTCTTGTTGAAGGTTTGCAGGTCGTATTGGTCCGGAAATACTACTGGTGATAGTTCGTTCCAAAGTTACGCGAAAAACACTCTGCGTGACGACAGAACTTTATATGGACTCTGCTGTCTGCTGATGATGATTAATATATGTCGGAAGCTGTCCCCAATACAGATACACCCGCGAGAGCGAAGTTAGTCGATACACAAGTTTAATTTGTTCCAGTCCAGTTCAATCTAGTTCTGTCCAGTTATATCCAGTTGTATTTAGTTGTATCCAGTTGTGTCCGGCTTGATCAGACTTCTGACACCACATATCATAAATAACTTCTGTAACTACAAGCTGGATATGGCGCTTGCTAATGATCGTGGAAAACTTTGACCGTAGGAAAGACATTAGTAGCGTACGCGATTTTGTTCACTATTTTCTGATATACTTATTTGCGAACAAAATCGTGTAATCGTGATACAATCTAATATTTGCCGGGATAAAAAGTGTTTTGCCTCTAATTAAAAACAGATTATTATAGACCGGACGTTCAATAAGAATTACTACCAATTTTAGGTTAAAACTTTGAGCTGGCAGTTGAGTTTGTTAAAAACGGTTTTAACGCGGAATTGTACGTTTTTTTTTACAAAATGGGCCAGAAAATTGTCATATAAACATTAATCACTAATCCAGTGCTGGAATCCAATGATACAGTCTCCAAGTAATCTGCCAATGAGGGTGTTTGAAATTCTATTTGCCACCAGGTGCCGCGATGTAGCCTTTAGGGTCTATCGTGTCAAACTGCTTTCATATGTCACGAAATAGCTGTCATGTGTCACGATAATATGCCTATTTGACACGGTAGATCAATTCCTAAGGCTACATAGCGGCACCTGGTGGCAAACAACGATGTCAATACTTAGATATGGCATACGCCATATCTAAGTATTGACATCATAGCAAGGTTTTTGCATGCAAAATGTGTATCGAGAAAATATTGTCGTCCTTTTTTGTCTTACAGTAATAGCATATACTACTTTCTCTTTCACTCATTCACGCTTTCAATGCATATTTTACGTAATCAATGCACTAAACACGTCCGACTGTCACCGCGTCCTAAGGCACACTGCTCTCAGATGAGTGAGCTCACTCATTTCGAGGGTGACACATTTTCGCGCTGACGATTGTATGGAATGCCTCTTCTAAATGTTATAATTCTATGGTGGCAAATGGATTGTAATATAAAATGGGTTTTAAAAACTATTAAACAATTCTGAATTTATATGTATATTTATATTGGGGTACTTCTAGACCCAACGCATGACGTCACCCAAAACAATGCGTGTACTTAAAGGTTAAACACTTTTTCACACAGGTGGCAGCGGCGGTGGAAGTGGGATCAGGAAACTCCACGCGCTTAGACCACTCCGACCTACGGGAAACATTAGGTATTTCCTTCCAATCTTTTACTATTTTGTTTTTATTATGTAATTTGGGGTTAAGCGTAATAAAAATAAATGAAAATGCGGCCTGACCTGGGTGTGCGTTACTTTCTGAAGCATGATGGGAAGGTTATTCTTCAGCATAACTTGTACTTCATAAATTTCGTACTGCTTTTGTCTAATTAATATTCCTTCTATTTCATTAATACGAAGAACAAGATAAAACAAGATGTTTAATTAATTTTAATTATTTGTGACACTTTTGCTCAGTAACAATTTTAGTAACCACTTTGGTAAAGTTTTCATAGTAACAGAATGGAGAAACGACAAAGCATGAATGCATACATTCGCTTTTGCAAATCTGAAAGATTGCTACTGCTTATATAATGCTATCACTACTTTTAACTGATTTCCAAAAAAGGAGGAGGTTCAAATTCGACATTGCTTTAAAACACCAATGCTTTGATCATTGTAAAAAACATTCCACCAATCATATTTCTCAAAAACTATTTGTACGTAGATCTTACAACCGCAGATCGGATGTGGAGGCGTATGGCTACCCGGGGGCAAACCACCATGACCCGGGGCTGCTGTGGACGGGCCTGGGCCGGTAGACCGGAGGACCAGAAGGATCAGAAGGACCAGAAAGGCCGAGAAGACCGGAGACCCGTAGCGTGTCCCGACCAGCTCTCGATTTCGGAAATAGAATTGCTCTTTTTAATCTGCACCCAATCTAACATAGATTATTATAAATGTATAGACAATTTTCACAATCTAAATCAATTATATAACTTTAATGTAGAACGACACAAAACTAAACACCCAACAAGATTGTTCAGCTACTAGTTACTACTGATTTTATCGGTGTATTTTTGATTTTTTTAAATCTGGATTGATAAATAATGTAAAACAGTAAACTGTAAAACTTCGGCATTAAAATTATTATTTATATTTAAGATGCTAAAGATCTCGTTTTATCTTGAAAAGCCTTATTTGGCCTAAACTCAGATAAATGATTTCAAAAATATAATTTATTTAATGAGCTGTCAATATTTTATAGTAAAATCAATTTTGTGACTTTTGTTAGCAATTAAGTAACTGACAATTTTTGAAAATTATTGTGTATTAGATATCTATTTAAATTAATTAATTATAAGGGTTCATATCAAATAGTGTATAGATTTGGCAAAAACATTTGACATGCTGCATGCATGTTAAATATTATACATTTTAATTGTTAATATCGTGAATAAACAATGTGTAAAGGCTGAAATTTGTTTTTATTTCACTTACTAGACGTTCCGCGCGGCTTCGCCCGCGTAAATTAATTAATATTTCACAGACAAATCCGTCTACAAAAAATAACCCATGATCCATCACGTGGTCTACTTCTTATCTGACCCAAATAACAGAAAAATTGTTCCAGTAGTTCGTGAGATAAGCCCTTTCAAATAATTTTCCCCGTTTTTCCCACATTTTCTTCTATTTCTTTACTCCTATTAGTCTTAGCGTGTAAAATATAGCCTATAGCCTTCCTTGATAAATGGACTATCTAACACTGAAAGAATTTTTCAAATCAGACCAGTAGTTCCTGAGATTAGCGCGTTCAAATAAGCCCTTTCAAATAATTTCCCCCCGTTTTTTCCACATTTTCCTCTATTTCTTCGCTCCTATTAGTCTTAGCGTGATAAAATATAGCCTATAGCCTTCCTCGATAAATGGACTATCTAACACTGAAAGAATTTTTCAAATCGGACCAGTAGTTCCTGAGATTAGCGCGTTCAAACAAACAAACAAACAAACTAACAAACTATTCTGCTTTATAATATTAGTATAGATGAAAAACGTACAGAAAATGCAACCCGTTCGGCTGCGACCAGTCTTATTGTGTGCGTGAGGTAAAAACTTGGTGGACCTCCATGTTATTAGTTTCATATCTGATTCGCCATTCTGCTCAAAGCCTATTATTATGTTAACACAAGACTTTAAAGCAATATTTTGAGCGAAATCACATAATAATTATTAGCCACATTAAAAAAATCGCGACTATTTCCAACATAAAAACCCTATTGCTATCACAATCTGCTAGATTTTAACATGTATACTACAAATAAATATAAAAAATAGGCAGTAATCATTAAAGACGTGAGTGGAAGAACAAGATAACTAACATTTTATAACATCAGCACTCGTAGCATGGCTACAGTAGAAATACGAAAGTATAGACAAACAGCGGAGATAAACTGAAGGTGCCGTTCCGATCTTTACGGCGGCTAGCTGCGATCGACAAAAAATCAAATATAATGCCACTTTATGACATAGACTATAGTCCTAAAAATTCAAATAAAATCCTACTTTATGACGTAGCTTATAGTCTATATCATAAAGTGGCATTTTAATTGAATTTTTGTTGGTCGCGGCTAGCCGCGGTAAAGATCGGAACGGCACCTTCAGTTTATCTCCGCTGTTTGTCTATACTTTAGTATTTCTACTGTAGCCATGCTACGGGTGCAGGACAGTTACTCATTTTTTCCTTGTAATTTAAACAAACCTTGTAACTTATCTACTTCATCATCTGGCTAATAGATATATCTGGCCATACATAAAATCCACATTTTTTTATTTCAAATCATTTTCCCGGCCCTAGAGCCTCCATTTATGCAAAAAAAAACGGCAATTTTTTAACTGTTACATACCTATTTTTCCACTCATGTCTTCAATTATTATTATAATAAGTTAAAAATCCTTTATCATAATTTCAAATGGTTACCTACCTTTTTTTTTTTTTTTTTTTTTTTTTATTCGCAGGGGAAACCATTTATGGGTGCCCCGGGTTGGGGATGTGCCTCAGCTAAACTGAAGCACCCCGGGGGTATGTGGGACTCCCGACTTCGGGTTTACCCACTAAAACCACCTGCGGTTTGCCTTCAGCCGTATACGAAGGGATATCCTGGATCTGTCTAACACAGGACTCCCTCCACGACCGGCCGGTCTACCTCAAAAGGGACCGGACTTCCACCAAAGTTAGGGAACGCTTCGGCAAACTGAAGCGTTCCCCTCGGCGCCGGGACTAGCTAAGCCGGGCAGGTTCCCATCCTGACCCGGAGCCCCGTGGGACGGAAGTTATTGGAGGTTCGCATAGCGACACCTCCGCACTCCCGTCCTACGCCGGCGGAGCGGAACGGAGGATGGATCATCCTCTCTGTTCCGCTCCGCGGCCTCTTTCTGTGAAAGGACGGTTTCACAGAAAGAGACCGCCGCCTGCCAGGCCTCATCGCTCTCGAGCATGCAGCGTACCATGTTCGGGAGCGAGAGGTCTCCACCTAGCACTGCCACGAGATCGTGGCGCTGCTCGGCCCAACGATCGCACACCTCAAGGGTATGCTGGGCCGTGTCCTCCGCAGCGCCACATTCATGGCAGGCTGGCGTTGGCTCTCTCCTGGCAACCCTACACAGGTACTCACCGAAGCACCCGTGCCCGGTTAGCACCTGTGTAAGGCGGAAGGTGAGGGTTTTCTTCTTGCGGCGCATCCACGCCGCAAGAACTGGACGCAAAGCCTCAGCGGTACGTTTTCCGTACCGAGTCTGCGCCAAATCCTCACCCCACCTTCGCAGCAACCACTCTTGCCCCAGCTTTCGCACCCGCGATAGCTCCTCCCAATTCGGCGACTCACCGAAAAGTGACCTCCTCTGTGAAACAAAGAGGCGCACCTCGGCGAGCACCATAGCCACGAGCTCCCACGGGGGATCTCCAGCCAGAGCAGTGGCTGCCACCCAGAAATGGTTACCTACCTAATGAGCATAACATAACGTAGTCTATACAAAATGTCTCTATACAATTACAGAAAAAAACAGACCAATTATATTGTTTATTTTCCGTGTACCCGAAATTATACTATATTACATTCGTTTTGCAGGAAAATTATGATATAGTTGGAAATAACAATAGTATATTATATAGCGATTAACTTCTCGTTAGCTGGCTAAGAATTGGGTGGTGACTGGTGTGTAATTATTTTTTAACTATTTACTATTTGCACTGATAACCTTCATAGCCATTAGTAGCAAAGTCATCGGAGACCAAAATATACAAGGTGTAACAAAACTAAGTGATTAGGGTGTGTATCTGTCTCTTATATATAGAGTTCACTGTGAAAGTAGCAGAGCTGAACGAGCTTTTTTTTTGTGATTTGTTGAACACTGTGAAAAAATCATTTTTCTATACAAAGGTGAAAAAAAAAACTCTTTCAGCACTGCTACTTTCACAGCGAACTCTATATAGGGAACCCATACACACCCTAAAGCAGGGGTTCCCAATCTTTTTCAGCCTGGCGCAGGTACACGTCGCAATATTTTGTCACGGCGCCCTACTCTACATAACTATTAGAAAAAGATACATAAATAAACACGTTTAATGATTATAATTAGTTTAAGCAGGTAAATGATAATTTACAAATATTTAATCATCTACCTACCTGCTTTACATAATTAATATTATAATTTCAGAACTCCTCCGTAGTCCAGTGGTTTAGAGCGTGGCTCTTGACTCGAAGGTCGTGGGTTCGATTCCCGCGTTGAAAACATGTTATTTCCAAGTTTGGTTAGGGCAATGCAGGCTGATGATGAATGATGCCTGATTGTCTGACAAGTAAGATGATCCATGCATCGGATGGGCATGTAAAAAGTCGGTCCTGCGCTTGATCTCTCGCCAGTCGTGTTGGTCGCCCGTCCTAGTCGATTTGTACGAGCGAGTACGAGCCAACAAGCGAGTCCGCGCTACCCGTTCTCACGGCGCGTAATATCACGAGCCGCGCCTTTGAAGTTACCGACTTCAATCGGATTGGACGCGCCTGCTCGAGCCAGCCCGCGCCACCTCGAGCCACCCCCTTCACACGGCGCGTGGCTCGAGCTGGCACGGCGCAGCTCGTGATATTACGCGCCGTGAGAAGCCAGCATAATATTCTATAGAATAATTGTATTTACCATATACTTTAGATTATTGTTACTACTACTTTAGAATTTAGCCTCCCGTTCGTGTTCCATAACAATATACAATTTATTTGTTTAGGATTCCATTATCTCAAATGTTTTGGAACCCCCTGGTCTAGATAGGCTTTTAATCAATTAAACTACGCAACGTACTAAAGCAATTTCCTTCAATCGATTGGGAGAGCCCTCTTATCAAAACAACTCCTCTGTTGCTGGCTTGAGCTTGAGCGAAATCGGATACAAAAATCAGTGGAAAGCTGTAATTTTAATGCATTTTTATGTAAAAACTAGACACACCGCGCAACATCGCCCGCGAAAATAAAGAAATCCACGGGATCCGAACATCTTTCAGCAAAAAGTAATCCATGTCCTCCGCCGCGATCTACTCTATACCTGTGCCAAATTACATAAAAACCCGACGCTTCCCAAGATCAGCGCGTTGGAACAAACTCTTGAACATATAAATGGTCGCTGTTAAGCATTTGTGTACTATCCCACAAAAAATTGTAGAGTTATGAATGCAGTCTTGTTCTAAATGATCTAAATAACATAACTGCATTCATAGCTCAATACGTTATTTTTTGTGGGTTAATACACAAATCCTTAACAGCGTCCAAATATCAGTAGAGACATTCAAAAGGTCAAATGGTCTATGGCGTTGCATCGATCACCAGCACATAATGAGGGTCAGTAATGAGGAAGTGATGTCCATTTGCCAGTTAGTGGAATTGGAGCAATTGGTGTCTCATCGGTATTGGGACACGCCTTGCTGTGGGACACCGAATGTGGATTGCTCAAGGACTCTCTTTTAGATTCCTTGAGTATTTAATAAACAAGGCTGCTTGTGTATTAAATGCCAAAAGCGATTGCTATCCGAAGCAATTCATAAAGTATCATATTATGAAATGAGAAGAATTAACATTATCATAAGCTGATGTTTTATATTATGAATTTAGCGTATCGCGAAAGCGTCTTCTTGCGGCCTCTTCACATTATACAATGCATGATGGACAAATACATACAATCAATCTGCAATAGCGGACTGTAATATTATATTATATTAATTGAGCAGTATTGTTGGCAGATGCGTGATCATAGTTACTATCATCTGGGACATGTCCTAAAAAGTGCCTTTAGACCGGCAGAACTAAAATTACCGGTTAAAGACAATAAGATTTAAAACCAAGTCTAGGCTAGAGTAGTCATAATTTATAACGAGAATAGTAATTAAAGACGTAAGAGTATAGAGTATGTTAAGCAAGTAAATAACAATTTGAAAATGAATGTCGTTTTTTTGGATAAACAAAGGGTTCCGGACCGGGAAAATAATTTTAAATCAAAAAAAATGTGGATTTCATGTATAGCTAGATAATATTTTAGCCAGATGATGAAGTAGACCGTAAGTTACAAGGTTTGTTTAAATTATAAAAGGAAAAAATGATTAATTGCCCTTATGTTATAAAATGTTAGTTATCCACTTTATCCAATTATTTATTCAATTGGAAAAGAAAATATATGCATGGGAAATTCAATATGAGTTTATATGTTGCAACGTAAGCTCAACCATGTTCTTCATTTAATTTCTGCTTATATATTTAGAACGAAGAGGATTTGTTTGTCCCCGATCCCGGCAATTATATCCCGTTTAAAAAGTCTACACGACAAAAAATACGTTTTTAATTGAAGAATTTAAATCAACAAAACATGTTGACTTTTACAAATGTTATTTTAAGGAACCAGTCGTTTAATTTAAATTATAACAATTATAACACATTGTATTGGTATAGGCTGTTTAGTTGGAAAACAAAACTGCTCAGATATATTATGTCAACTTCACGACTAAAGGTCTCAAGTTGAGTCATAATAACTAGCTAAAAGCCGAGCTTTGTGAGGGCTCGCGTCGTCACACCTTGGCTGACTGATGATAACACATCTACATATAAATAAAAATTACTATGTTAAAGCACAAATCAATAGGCGTGATAGTTTTTCCGTAAAGTGTACCACAAAAGTGCTCAGGTTGCCCACAACTGTATAATATCCCAATATACTAGCTAAAAGCCGAGCTTTGTGAGGGCTCGCGTCATCATACCTTGGCTGACTAATGATAACACATCTACATATAAATAAAAATTACTATGTTAAAGCACAAATCAATAGGCGTTATAGTTTTTCCGTAAAGTGTACCACAAAATGTTCAGCTGGCCGATTCTGTATCGTACATTTGTGAGTTAATCACTGAGTTAGTAACGAAACGGAGGAGTGAGTAACGGAAAGTCTCACTTTTGTATGCAAGTGAATACAAAAGTGACACTTTCCGTTACTCACTCCTCCGATTCGTTACTAACTCAGTGATTAACTCACAAATGTACGATACAGAATCGGCCAGCAGGTTGTGGGATATACTATGATGATGTATATTTTATATTGTAACGACAATTGGCTCTCAAATTTTTTCTCTCTTTTACGGTTGTAAAACGGCAGCTATTTTATTTTTTTCTCTGGCTCTTATAATAATTTGACCAACACGTCTCATGTCTTATGAACAAAGTTTAAAATTCATCCAAAACAAGGAGTTCCAGAATTAAACATTTCTATTTACTCACAAAATTTCATTCACAAACTTAAGGGTTTGTGAATGAAATTTTGTGAACTATCTAAAGTACCATACGTAAGTTAAACACTACCTTAACCTGGTATTACATAACAAAAGTAAATAGTTACTAGTACACATAATACAGCATGTATAAATTTCACTTAATCCAAAAACATTACCTTTCCGTATAAAATATGCAGGAAAATTAAAAAGTGGGTTGCCAGGGTAGCACCTTGGGGTACACTTGTTTGCATATTATAATTTTTTACCTGGGGTTTTTTGGCATTATAAATAATAAATGTATTATGAAATCTAGAATTTGTCTAACAATTTATTTGGTACTACTAAGTACATAATAAAACAACATTGCTTAAACTTTGCGCGTAACCGCTAGATATATACGAGTATTTTTTATAGTAAGAACGATTACATTGGTATTTAATATTATGAATTCGTCCCTGCTTCAGAAAGAAAAAAAAATTACCAAGTGCGAGTCGGATTTGCGCACGAAGGGTTCCGTACCATTATAGAGCAAAATTAGGCCGCCAAAATTGTGTTTTTTGTATGGGAATTGGGAGCCCCCCTTAATTTTTTACTTTATTTCAATATTATTATTAAATATTAAAGTACTTATATAAATAAGGACTTTGTGAAAAATTCAAGTACCTACCTGTTGCCATTATTGATATAGAGCAGCGGTCGGCAACCTTTTGGCAGGCAAGGGCCACAAGGTGGCAAAACAGACCAAAGGCGGGCCGCAGGCCTTACACTCGTATTAACCATAGAAGCCCAATATTCCTACGCATTTCTAGACTTTAGAGGGCTTTTCTAGACGACAATAATTTAAAAAAAAGTTTCAACCTCTCTGATGGATGGCACTAGTATAAAGTGAGCTGTCAACATTTGTAAGAGAGAGTATTATAAGAGGATCCAGAAAAACAAAGTTTTTATTACAAAATGACACAAACAGCAACTTTTTTAAGTTGCGAAAACTACGGGAAATTTTAGAAAACATTATTTTTGGCCGCAAGTAAAACGTGTTGCCGACCGCTGATATAGAGCAAAAAATGTAAAAAAAAACACGTTTGTTGTATGGGAGCCCCCCTTAAATATTAATTTTATTTTGTTTTTAGTATTTGTTGTCATAGCGGCAACAGATATACATAATCTGTTCATCAATCAAAACCGTTCTTGAGTTACAGCCTGGAGACACACAAACAGACAGACAGACGGACAGATAGACAGACGGACAGACGGACAGACAACGAAGTCTTAGTTATAGGGTCCCGTTTTTACCCTTTGGGTACGGAACCCTAAAAAAGAATTAAAATTATTCAAGAAAGAATTTTCAAAGACGATGCTACGCGTGCTACGAACACGCTACGGCGTAGGCCTCGTAGCGGGCAGTTTTGAAAAATATTGCATCGCTGGACTTTTCCGGTATCTGAGGTCCTTTGACAGGAGTTTGACATCAATCCATGTTCCATACTAATATTATAAATGAAAGTGTGTCTGTTTGTCTGTCTGTCTGTTACCTCGACTTCGCGCCCAAACCGCTGAACCAATTTTGCTGAAACTTGGTATGGGGATACTTTGAGTCCCTGGAAAGGACATAGGATACTTTTTATCCCCGGGCGATATTCTTGGCGCAACGGAGGATATAAGTTGTTACTGCAATATTTTCACGCTAAAGGCAGCTCACCAGCATAGACAGTACACAGAAAGTTTTGTTCAACGTTTGACAACGTTTCTGTCAATAATTTCTATTTAGTAATAGTTTTAAAGCTAGACTGTAACTGTGAGTGTGTGTGTGTGTGTACGTGTATATCACATACACTAGATGACATACATTTTCCCGGGATAAAAAGTATCCTTTGTCCTTTCCCGGGACTCGAAGTGTACATATACCAAATTTCAGCAAAATCGGTTTAGCGTCTTAGACGTGAAGAGGTAACAGACAGACAGACACATTTTCGAATTTATAGTAAAATAAAAAAATACAATAAAAAACTCGAGACGCCGAAATTTAATAATCAGTATGGCAAAAGAACTTCCCAATATGTCATAGCTCATCTAATAAACAACCTGCCTATAAAGATAAAAGAAGATATAAATAAATCTTTAAAGAAGTCACTCAAGACTTACTTTGCGGATATGGAGCATCCTATATAATACTCACTAAGCAAACTTGTTTACATTGTCCTGAGCATTGAGCAACCTATCTGCTGCGCCGCGCGCCGCCGCGCCGTGGCGTGAGCGCGGAGTACGATGGATCGCTCGGCTGCTATATTGTTAGTTGTTACTTGTTATGTTGTCATTTGTGTAATTTAGTTTATAATTTTGTTAAATACGTAGCTTTAATGTTTGTCTTCCTTTTGTAGCTTATTTATCTTTTAAAATAAGAAAACCTCTTGTATATTGTCTACACAACTCGGTTACGGGTTAAAGACAATATTTTGTCAGAACTGTAAACTTTACATGTAATGAAATAAAATAAATAAAAATAAATAAAATAAAAAAGTATTAAGAGAAAACGCTAACACTGTTCTTCCATACAAACGTATTCCACAATTTACTCCCTGGACAATGCGTCTAGACAAATGATTTTTTATACAATATTGGGATCTGTTAGAACTATGCATCTACGTTCGATTTTTTCTAAATTTACTAATAAATAAAAAAATATGACCCTTCAAAATTCGCAAAAAATGAATACCCCATACGGATATACCCCACCAATCGACCATAAAACAAATTTTAAAGATCTTTGAGATAACAAAAAAACGTAGAGGCATAGACTCACTAGTCTTCCTGAAGATATTTAAAAAAGAGGAATCAGAGGACTACGTTACCTCGATTTACTGTATCTGTCTCTATCACAATACACGTGCCGGCGCAGGGTGAAGCGTGATGGCAATAATTCCTTCGTTTAAATTCTACTGCACCCGCGTTCCCTCTTAAGTATAGATATGGATAACTATGAAATACTTCAAATTATTTATATTGTTCTAACACATTCACTGCTCTCCCCGCGCCATTTTTTTCATTCATTATTGTACCTGAGTGACCCCAGATCCAGATTGTATTCAGGGTTGTCAGAACAAAGATGTTTTTGTGTGAAATTAATTCAAATATAATATTTAATTAACACAATAACTAAATCTAACTTACGTATTTATTCTTTTAAATTTGTTTTATATGACATCATGAATAAAGATCTATTGTGTAAGTATCTTTTGTGTGTATAGTGAGTGGAAGAATCGAACAAGTAACATTTCGTAACATACGGACAATAACTCATTTTTCCCTTATTATTTTCATAAAACTTGTAACTTATCTACTTTTTAACCTAGCTAATGTATCTGGCTACACATATAATCTACAGTTTTTCTATTTCAAATAATTTTTCCGGCCCTAAAGCCTCCATTTAAGCAAAAAAACGGGAAGTTTTTTCATGTTACTTACCTTATTCTTCCACTCACATCTTGAATTATGGTCAACTGATAAGTGATGTACATAGTACATAGTTCTATTCGAGATTTCTAACACTGTAAACTTAATATTGTGGTAATTATGCATTTGTTACCATTGCTTTAAAATTAATGAACTGACCTTTTTGAAAAGGTTTACATTTAGAAGTACGATTTAATTGAAATTTGTGTGCCTCATTATTCAAAAATTAAAGACAAAATTGACATTTCACGTAGAATAATGAGCATATTATTACTTTCCAGGTCGTTTGCTGGTTACACACTCTGTTTAAACTTTAAAGTAATTAATTAAAAATTTGCCTGTGCTTTACAGGTGTACGAAGTGATAATACTTTAGGGTGTGTATAGGTCTCATGTATCGAGTTTACTGTAAAAGTAACAGAGCTGAAACAGTTACTTTTTTTTACTTTTGTATGGAAAAATTCATGACGCTGGGGCGCTTGCCCATACAAATCACAAAAAAATTGATCTTTCAGCGCTGCTACTTTCACAGTGAACTCAATATATGGGACACATACACACCCTAAAGTATTATCACTTAGTTTTGTTACACCCTGTATGAGGCACATTCTCTGTAACTAAGATACTAGTCTATCTTATTTATTGTAATATATTGTGAGGGACTTCTTGATATATAATTTAAATCAAGATGTAAGTGGATGAAGTGGGTAACAATATGAAAATTTACCTTTTTTCCATTAATTTAGAATCGGGAAATGATTCGAAATCAAAAAAAAATGTGAATTTCATGTACAGCCAGATATATTAGCCAGACGACGAAGTAGGTAAGTAGGCTTGTTCAAATTATTTGTCCTTACGTTATAAAATGTTAGTTATCCGCTACATCCACTGTGACTTCTTTAATTATTTTTAATTCCATTATTACTTTTTCGCATTTTTATAATACGTCTCCAGAAAAATTGCAAGTACGTGTTAAAATCTCTGTCGCGACAACCCTAAGCATAGGGTCATCACCAAATTAATGTGTGGACATTATCTGAGAATACAGACGGCTTATAGCTGAATAATCAACTTTGCTTCGCGGTGACCACGATTCTGTATATTTCAGGATTATTACTTTTCCATACTGTCTTGCTGAAATAGATTTTGTTAATGTTTAAACTATATAGGTTAAGTTATAACAAAAGGTTGATAAAGAATAAACTATAATTATAAAATGAACAACGTCAAACGAAGTAAGGTTATAGTAGCAGTAAGTTAGTATATATTTTTTATTATAGAATGTTAGACAAAATATAATGTGTACGCAAAAACTTGTAAAAACATTTGACTCGAATGTCTATGTTTTTGTAGGTAATACTGAGGAAATTGATTCCTAGGCAGTTGACGGATCTACGTCATTTGGTCGGCTTCTGTCTGTCGGATGGGTTTGACTTAACGCGACCAAATTAGGTCCGCCATCTGCCTAGGAATCAACTACTCTGATAGTACTAATAAAATATATAAGTTATAATAAATAATTAAATAATAACGGTCCATACCAAAAAGTTTTGTATTTTAGTCTTTAAAATGAATGGAAACTGATACTTCTCGATTTTAGGGGTGAGGCGACACTTGGGGATACCCATAAATTGTTAATTTACTCTATGATAAATTATATTATGATTGGGATCCTTTCAATTATGACGTATTTGAGTGGATTTCAACAACTTGCATTTTTATACAATTTTGGTGGAAAATTTTGTTTCCACCAAAATGAGAGATTATCCCCCCCCCTAAATCGTTGGGCATGATTCTAAACTTTTACCATAGAATACATTAGCATTTCCAAGAATCCCCGATCGAAGGAATTTAGTCATTCTTCTTCTTCTTCTTTTTATTATGGCGGCCTCAGTAGTCAGCATAAAGTTAATATACCTAGCGGAATTCCGCTAGGTATATCAACTTTATGTTAGTCAGCAAGTGAGTTGCCAATGTCAAAGTCTACTTTGCTCTATTATGACGTAATTTATGAAATCCATAAAGTATATTTACTTTTTTTTACAAAATACTCATTATTTTTGACACATTGAACACAATAAATTGGCAGACTACCAACATTACCGAAAAAAAAACTATAAAACGTCATCTAAAAGTATTTTACCTAACGAAGGCTTAGTAAGCGTTTATTCATATGGAGTGTTATAAGACGGTTTTTAACGTTAGCGAACATTTAAGTTAGAAAACTGTTAAAACCTTATCTAAGTTTTTTTATTTATACCACCGTTATTGTGTTCAATGTGTCAAAAATAATGAGTATTTTGTAAAAAAAAGTATATATTATATTAACTTTATGCTGACTACTGTGGCCGCCATAATAAAAAGAAGAAGAAGAAGAATGACTAAATTCCTTCGATCGGGGATTCTTGGAAATGCTATTGTATTCTATGGTAAAAGTTTAGAATCATGCCCAACGATTTAGGGGGGGAGGGGGGAGGGGGGGGGGGGGGGTGAACCCCCCAGTACCAACTCCACACTCAGGAGCCCCCCCGTTTTGGAGCTACTCACCTTTGAAATTTTCCTAATATTGAGGTTAGGTCATCTGTTCTCGGTTGTTTATAATCTTGGATTATATAGTTTTGGAATGACGGAATATTCGTCCCCCACTCACCACAGCCTTGCAATGCCTTGAAAACACTTCGTAAACACCAGAGAATAGAAGACCTAACCTCGAAATTACGAAAATTTTAAATGCGAATTTCTCATAAATGGAGAGTCTCCTGAGGATGGAAGTGGTACGGGGGGGTTTTCCTCGTCCAACCTATCCCTCCTCAACCCATCTCACCACCAAAATCGTTGGGCATGATTCTAAACTTTAGCCTATTCTATTGTTGTCGCGATCACCGGTGCTCGTGCGGGGCTTGATGAGTTGATACTATTTTATTCTGTGTATTTTACTTTTGAGGCCTTCAATTTATTTTTAAACATACTACGTTATATATTATCCAAAATGCAAAGTGATAAAATAAAACGCATCCGAAGTGAAAACTGGCTCGATGAGGATAAAGTTCAGGTGTGATGCCGCCGCCTCGCCTATCTTTTTGTAGTTCTTCAGACACTAATGACACAAATGTATCGTACTGATTCTTTTGTAAATCTATTTTTTTCTAAAGTCGTCCTCTGTTTAATCAAATGGATTTATTCTTATCTTATATACTTTTTGTCGACGAGGGCGGCTAGAAATTCCTTCAGAAATTGCAATAATGTCAGAAATCGCGATAATACTCGATATTTCGTCCATTTCAATCTCTTAAAATGGTCTTAAAGTAGGTCCGAGGCTTCACTAAAGTTTGCGAACTCCTATTTGACGTTTCGAGCCTAAACAACTGTTAGCAAACGTTTATTCATAACGATTATGCTTAAAATGTTCCTAAAATAGGTTTATAACAGGCGCGCTATTTTTTGACAGCTGTCACCTTAAAAAGGCGTTAGAGCACTGTTCGGGAACCTTTATTCATAATATATTTTACAACAGGCTTTTAAAGCTAATATAAACCCTCGCTAAGTTTTTATTCATACGACCGTAAATTGGCAGACTACCAACATTACAAAAAAAAAAAAAACTATAAAACGTCATCTAAAAGTATTTTACTTAACGAAGGCTTAGTAAGCGTTTATTCATATGGAGTGTTATAAGACGGTTTTTAACGTTAGCGAACATTTAACTTAGAAAACTGTTAAAACCTTCACTAAGATTTTTTTATTCATACCACCGTAGGTGTTTACGGGAAACTGGTACGACAACCACTACCTAGGCGAGTTAGCTTGTGACAGAATGAAGTGAGTGGCGTATTTTTTATGCTTTAAGAATCAATGATATTTTGTAAAAATAATGTTTTACACACCCTCTTACCCACCAAAATTGGAATTTGCGAGAAAAAAATTCTTTAAAAAAAAAGTGCACTAAAGTTATAACATATTAACTTAATTATAAACAAACCAAAACTCTACCGATATTCAAAATAACAACATGATATTATTGCCACAAGTGGGATAATTTAAGTACACCAAAATTGCATAAAATCGGGGGTTTTATGATAAAACGGTTTTCTTTCATTTCTGGCTGGAAACTGGTACGACCCAGCCCATAGCCACCTCCTAAACGGGTTAGCGTGTGGCTGAATAAAGTAAATAGCGTATTTTTTATGCTTAAGAGATCAAAGTTATTTTGAAAAAACAACATTTCGTAAATGACACCAAAATTGGTTAAAATCTCCGCGACAGACCTAAACTGTGTCATAAAAACTCAACTACAGAACTTAGTACAATAAAATTCATATATTATCAAGAGTCAACTATATTAAACGACTACAAAAAGATAAAAATCCAATCCAGTATCAAGTTTTTTGTAAATCGCTCTAGATATTGAGTAAAATAAGTCGACGACAAGCCACCAAAATTGGAAATCACCTATTTATGTTTATTATCTTGGAAAATAATTATTATTTTTAAAAAATAACGACGGGTCCAAATTATAAGCATTATGTTTTACTTTTAAAATCAAAATGAAAACCTTATCTTAAAAAAATAGGATAGTTTTCAGCCTTGCCGCGCAAAAAAGCGGTTTGGGAAATCCAGTATTTATTAATTACTTGCGATACAATCTAGCTTCGAACAGGTGTAATAAAAAAACAACGATGCACTCCGACGAGAGAAAACAAAAAAACAGTAAGAGCATTACAGCATTTTATTATGATGTAGGGTACATTTAACTTTTATGTTTCTATAAGAAAAGCCTCAATGTCATGAAATTTTTCACATAGAAATAAAAAAAAAAGGAATTTTAGGGCTAATTCAAACATTCAAAGTCTATACTTTGGCCTGTGATTGCCTCCATGATTGCGAACGTCTACACATTCGTAATCCCTTATGTTGTTTCATGATTGGTCAGCGTGAATAGACCGCATTTTGTAAGAAGCCTAACTGCCGCACTCCGAAACAAATATAAATTACTAAGGGTGGGTTGCACCAACTTACTTTAACTATAACTTTAACTTTAATTATAACAAAACGTCAAATGAACTGTCAAATCTCTAGTTAAAGTCATGGACGCCATATTTGACGATAACCTTAACCTTAACTATAACAACGCCTCTGGTGCAACCCTAAGCTGTACTTAAATGAAGATTTTAACATAAACCCCATACGTTATCTGTCAAACTCTTCATTAAATTGTAGTTTAATCATCATTAAACGTTTCTGAGTGCGGCCGTAAGAAAAGAATATCCTAGAAACGCTAAATTGATGGTAAACTATAACCAAACAATATTGCTAAGTATTATGAGTAAAAATATGACTCCGGGGGCGTAAAGTTGGGTTTAATAATGGTAACCGGTGGTCCATAGTACAGGGTAGTGTTTAGTTTTAATCTAGTTTAGTATTAGTAGAATATTTAGCATTAACCATTAGAGTCTTATTAGGAAGAGCTTAGCAGAAATAATTTAAATTTAACAGCTATGTATCCGAAACTTTATAGTATATTATGTAAATAAACGGAAGCTGTTATATTTTTATTGAGTTTACTTTTATTTGTTAAACTGTATTTTTTTCAAATATTTTCTTATGGATTCTCAGATACTGTCTTGTCTTTCATAGAAAAAAATTAAAACAACTTAGGGTCTGTTCACTGACACTGACAAAATAAAGCGCGAATAAATAAGTCCTTTAAGTCAGCATGACACATCTTAACATTTCAATAGGGAATATTACGCAAAGGTCGGAGCAAAGGGCGTTAGTAGCACATATCATAGTAAATAATCCGACCAAAATCCGACTCATATCAGAATATTGACAGAAACGTTCTCAAACGTCGAACAAAGCTTTTTACATTCTGTCTATGCTGGTGCTGCACTCTGGGGTGAAAACATCGCAGTAATATATATTACTGTATCTCTATCATTTATCCCTTCAACTTCTCTTATTTCGTGATTCTAAAGGGCATTTAATTTAACACTTATCAACGACAGCCTACGCATTTCTACGAAATGCTGTTGATTTTGCCGCTTCAAGTTATTTAGCAATTTGATGTTATCTACATGGCATCCTTGATTTAACTGAAAACTTCCTGTAATGAAATTATACCTAATTTAATAATGACTGAGAAGGTATTGACCTGCTAATTTCTCTGGACTAGCCCGATTATGTATGTTGTGAGCTTTTTTCCCCCCAAATGTAGTAGGTAAAAAATCGAATAGGATTTTTTAAGAATTTTATAAGGGACACATACAAACCCTAAAACATTATCACTTGGTTTTGGTACCCTTATATATTGTGTTATTATACTGCGAATTACATTTAAATGGGAATGTTACTTGTACAATTTGTACATTCTTGTAGGAGTAAATTAAACACAGAATACTGTATCACTGAACACTATTCTCGGCGGCGGCTGGTGAAGAAGTGGACGACAGCTCTCCGTCTGGCGGCCATATTTTCCCAGCCCCCACCATGATTGGTAGACGGCCATCTTTATTTATCAATACACTACATCTAACATCACTATTGTGGTGAATTTAGGGCCTTTTGACTTACACTTAGGGGTAAATATTTTAAACAGTTTGTATGACTGGTCATGAGAACGCCGTATGTGCTTGGGCAACTATTCAGACTTTTAAAATCATGTTCCAGGACGTACAGTATTTGAAGAGTGATAACTTCGCTAGAAAGAAGGACAAGGAACGCCTTGGTATGATAAGGACCAAGGTATAGTCTACGCACAACGTTAAGATGGCTGATTATGTGAATGTTGTTAGTCTTACATCCACGAAAATCGGTGACTAATCCGCTTATCGATTACCAATTTCTTGTACGAAAATATGAACACATTAATTGCAATAGTACTATTAGATAGGAAATATTATGAAATATTAATCATGCCTAATAATAATCGGTCCTACGAAAAGTATGACGTAGGGTTTATTTGTACGTTATTCACTAAAATCTTTACGCCAATATTATATTCTCCTAAACCTAATAAACTAATGTTGTTATTCGGCAATAGATATTCGCGTCGTGTGTAATACGATTTTCCTGAAACGCTGTTACAACGCGCTTCCGGTCTGCGTCATAGACTACATAGCGTAGATTCGACGATGCGTGTTCTTGTACATACCTACGCCAACATTTCTTTTGTCTTCTTTTGTGTGAAGTAATAGAAACTAGTTTTGAGATTCTACTCCTACTTAACATAGATGTTATGTAGAAGGTAAATCTAAAAGGTACAACGGTAAACACGAATAAGGGCGTACTCAGGATTTCAGCTAGGGGGGGGAGGGGGGGGGGGCAGCTCATACCTGTTTCGAGAAGATGATCGGGTATATTGAAACAAAAAATCATGAAAATTGACTTTTATTAATCTGACTGAAAAGATAGATATATTTTGTTTCCAACACTACATTTTGCGCAGAGTAGGTAACACGTTTTTAATTCCCACCACTAGTTTATACGATTGCCGTGTACTAAATTGTTATTTTTTATTAATTTTTTTATTTATTTATAAGTAAATGAATAAAAAAACAAAATTATTATGATTGGTTACTATTTTTGGGCAAAAAAGATAACACACTTTAAACAAGTGAAAATAGTGCCTATTTTGTTACTTTTTGCGAAGATACTCGTGACGATGATTTCGTATTTATTCGAGACTATTACGAAATAACACTAAACTCAAAAACTTAATTTTGCATAAAATATCAAAATAATAAGTAAGTTCAAAATAGGCACGGTCCACGGACGATATCGATAATAATCTTTGACCGGCGCACGCGCATAAAGACAACACAAAGGTCACAGAGCATAGCCCATCCGCCCAGTCCTTTGCCGTCGCGCGAGTCAAACACACGTAGCGCGCGAAAACAGACACCATGTTGTTTTATTTCTTATCTGTGTTGTTACTGGCCAGTGCGCAGGCTAAATTCTACACGGACTGCGGTGAGTATTCCAAATTCAAAAATAATTGACGCAATCAAAAATTGCGCGTACTGGTTTATTTTATATTTGCAACAAATTAGATTGTTTGTAACCGAACGAAGCGAAGCTCTTATTGTCACTGTGACCTCAAATAGGTCTTTTGTGACAAGTGGCTACTGCATATTGCATATTGCGACAAAGTAATATGTGTAACGACTAACGATAATATAATAATATTACTTTATTTATAATATTACTTTATGACGACCTCTGTGGCTCAGTTGGTGGGCTGTTGGTAGCTCAAGTCGGGGGTCGCCGGTTCGAATCCCGCCGACGGAACAAAGTTTTCAAAAGTTCCTGGGTCATGGATGTGTATTAAATATGTGTATCATATAATAAAAATCTTAAATATAGGTATAGTATAAAAGTATTAAATATATTTCCGTTGTCTGGTACCCGTAACACAAGTCCTTCAGGTACTTAGCACGGGGCCAGACTGACGTGGTGTGAAGCGTCCATAGATATTATTATTATTATTATTACTTTTAAGACGCTCCCCCTACTGAGATGCCGTAATTTACCGTTTTTAGAGCCTTATTAACTCATAATTTGAAAGCTACAAAATTATAATAAAAATACAGCAATAATCTTCAGTATATGAACGTTCCTTTCATAGTTATTAATTTCCTATTTTTGTTTTTTATACTCATGATATCAGCTTCCAAAGTAATACCAATTTATTTAAATTCAAGCATACATTCAGTATCTCCCTAGTATTTACAAATTACGGTTATTTGAAACACACGCCAATAGATCGACAATTTCATTAACTACATACTGGACATTTTAATTTTTTTTAGGTCAATTTTGAATTAAGATAAGTAAAAAAAATAGGATTTATATGGTAAAGATAGGAAATGTATGGTAAAGGTCGTTTGCTCAGGGGATGGCCTTAAGTATTAATCGAAGTTCGATAATGATAAATTTAAAAATAAGTAAGTATGCTTAAAAATCGTATATAAGTTATAATTTTTTTTTCTGCTGATGTAAGTTCGTACTTGTAGATAGATATCCTTAATTATAATATGACGATTTATTAGAGTAATATGATTGCATCTCATTTAATCATTTGATGCGATTGCGATTTTCATGTCATATCAACTAGTCACTCTGGTTACCTTACATATTCTTTGACCAAAGTAACACTTGATGATAATAATTATTATAAGCTCTACAGATTTTCTGTCAAAATATTTATTAAATTACAGTAATTAAGTTTTCATTATATCATGTCTCTTGAGTGCGGCCGATAATAGCAAAATGTAAAGCAATATTTTCTAGTTGTCAGCTGATATGAATTATGATCATATTTCATAATAAAACGATATGGTCAAAGAGCAGTCATTCACTTATTCCATAAAGATAAGCTTAGGAGTTTAGCTATCAAAACTTAATGTAAATTAGGTAATTAACTTTTTGTTAGGCCTATCAAACCTACAAACATAAACAAACTACAATGCCAAATACATATTATATATATATATATATATATATATATATATATATATATATATATATATATATATATATATATATATATATATATATATATATATATATATAGTGGTCATACAGCAGATCACTGGATTGAAATATTGTAAACCGGCCATAATACTCAAAAGCCTATTGTAGTTTGTAGACTAACAAATAAGAAAAAGATAACATCATTGAATACTGTGATAACCTGACTAGTATTTTCTCACGATTTCTAATAACTCACGTATATTATTAAGATAATATTATAATGATTAGAAATTTATGATTAACTGATAGTAAGCAAGAAAATATAGTAGAAATAGAAATGTTGACTGATTCTTAGGACGAAATAACAAATCGCACTCAGTAATAAAATGGCACGACTCAAAAAGCTCAACTTTCGGGAGCTTGAATTTTTCATTTTAAATATGCGTGTAGCTTTTTATCGTAACGTTAAAATTTTCGGTAGCTTTTTTTATTAAAAAAACTACAGAAATTGTAATAACTACATTAAGTGAGTGAATAAAAAAACATAAGTTCCCAAAACTTTAAACGCGTTTTCCCGAAAGTTGAGTTATTTGAAATGTGCCCTTTACTAATTAAAATTTATTATTGTCTTCTATTAATCTGTCTATTCTTCCGTAGAATCTTTTCTTATTTAAAATGCATTTCGTTTTATCCCTTAAATCTACCAATCTGGTTTTCTTTTCTTCTTCTTGTTATTTAAAACCTGCTGATGTATCTAAACCATAACTACAACGTAAATTTTGCTAATTAGTCATAACTATAACGTACATTTTACCGTAATTTGCGTTGTTTTAAGTAATTCTATATCCTAGTAAGTATACGAAAACATGTTTATTTTAAATTCGAAGATTTGTATGAAAATATTTACGCAATTAAGTAGAACATGTCTGATTTGATAACATTTTAATGACAGTCTGTAGGTGAACTTACCAAACTATGTTACATCTAGATGTTGGTGTCTAGTACTGTCTAGCCTAGGATTAAAATAATTGAAATACCTAGGTCGCTTAGAACAAAGAAAACATCATTTATTGAATGAAATTATCGTCTTATTTCTTCTTCATTAATAGGCAGATAAGGTCTCGTTGACTTTAATTATAGGGAAAGTTATACAAGAATTATTTTTTAATATGTAAGTACCTAAGTAGAGTAAAAAATATTTTTCTTTTGAACTATAGCCTAAACTACAATTTTCCCATCGTTTGGCTAAAAAGGGGTGGGAGTTGGATATTTCTAACGACCAATCTTCAGATTAGTTCCCAAGCCAGTAGTAGACGTTATGAAATAAAACATTTTTATTTCTTTTTGGGTGAAGGCGAAAGTTCCCATCATTTGGCTAAAAAAGGGGTGGAAGATGAATATTTCTAACGACTAAATTCAAGATTAGTTCCCAAGCCAGTAGTAGACGCAATAATTTCGAATTCGTAAGTTTCCAACATGTTTCCAATCATTTTGGAAATAATTAACTTTTTATTTCTTTCCGGGTGGTGGCGAAAGTCCAGGCTATTGCTTTAGATAATACCAATGAATTTGCTTAGCTTGCAATAAAGTTATACAAGATTATTTTTTATAATACAATTTTAAGGAAAATCTAACCAGTATTTTCTAAATGAATAAAGTAAATATTGAAGTCCAAAAAACTTAAAAACCTAAAACCCTACGAAAAAACATAACTCCCAGGTAGATTACACAGATATTCAAATCATGTTTGATTTAGAAGATTTGCTGATACGCCACATTACGTTTGGAACACGAGGGAATACCTTTTGGCTTTTCATGCAAAATTTAACACTTTTTAAGATAAATAATATATTTTTCATATAACCAGAGCAGCAAAATATTATTTGAATTGCTTATAGTACCTAGCTATACGCTTCCTGCGACTTGCTTCGTTGCAAAGGTAATCCTGCATGAACTGCATATTTTGCCAGAACAAAAAGTAGCCCATACAATATATTGTGTTCCACTTGATATCTATGCCAGATTTCATCAATATCCGTCCGCTAGTATAAAAGATTAATTTAATGCAAAAAAACAAAAAAAACTTTTTAATTTATGTCCTTTGATTTAACATAGATGTATACTTACTCATTTGCTAAAAGATTAAGTCCCAGATACCTAGGCTAGGAACATTTACATAGATGATAGAACAAAATGTTGCAACCTAGATTTTAGTCTAGAATGCAGAAAGTACATCATACGGTGACAAAACAAGTTGAAAATGATCCCACCGAAACAACATTAAAACTCTGACAATACTACTTTACTCATTGTTATCAACATGGCCGAGCTTCGACCTTATAATCTGAAGGATAAGGTTCAATATGCAGCAGCAGACGCACAGGATATGTTTAAATAGGTGACAAAGACACAACTTTGACATGATAGTTGATACCTTTACTATGTAGTACGTGTTTGTATGTAATATGAATGATTGTATGAATGCGTATAGCTATGTCCACACTATACGCTTTCGTCTTCAATTTTCGTCATCTTCTTTGTATTCAACTTTCGTTTGGCGCTTTCAATAATTGAATGCGTTAACGAACGCAACGCCAACATTGTAATTTTTGTTCAGTTGCAGTGTCTGTCAGCTTTGTAACATGTGCGACGAGAACGTTTTACTGGGTGGAATATGTGCGGCTTATTTGGTCATAAGAAATTCCATAAAAAATAGAACTAAGCGAAAGTTATGGATACGGTCAGAGCGCATGCGTCGCGGGCATGTCTCATTTACGCTGTTGACTGCGCTATGACGCAAGCCCTTGATGAACAAAAAAAGGCACAGTGTGGACAAAGCTTATGAGTAATGCAATGTCTGACTGACAGTGTAACTATACCACAACCATACACATGACCACAGACCACAACGTATTAGCCATTGACATAAGAAACTAATATGGACACGAAATGACCACGAAAGAAACGAGCCTGCCTTCAAATTTTGTAAAACAAAAATGGCGGATTTTACTAGAGATGTCACTGAATAATAAAAAAATATCGATATCGATACTTTTCCAAATAATAGTAAAGACATAACATACATAAATTATAAAAAATCTGGTGACCTCTGCTCATTTTTATAAAAGTAAAGACTCGCATAAAATAGTAGATGGTTTATTAGGGTTCCGTCAAACCCAAAGGGTAAAAACTGGACCCTATGGGAGCGAACTCACGGCGCGGTTTTTTCCCGCGCCCGCCTCGGTTGCGGGTCCTCGCAAATGAGCGGTTTTATTTCATAACTCATGAGACCGCTGATTTGTGCGGGCCCGCAACCGTGGCCCGCAAACTCGGCGGGCGATAATCGCAAGACGGGCGGTTGCAAGGCGGGCAGAAACGATCAGTTGAGTTCCAGACCGCCATGGACACACACCAAAAACGAGCTGCTGCGGTATACTTACTTTACAGAAAAAAAAACCCAAAAGGAATTAAAAAAATTGGAATAAAGATTTTATTTATTTATTTTATTTACTTACAAATATAATTAAGAATATTGTGAGCATTTCAAGTGCCTAGTGCTTACCTGCTCGGGCTGCTACCATTATTGATTACGAGTAAAAAAGGCCAAAAAAATCACGTTTGTTGTATGGGAGACCCCTTAAATATTTATTTTATTTTGTTTTTACTATTTGTTGTTATAGCGGCAACAGAAACACCGTGTAAAGATTTCAGAAGTCTAGCTATAGGGTTCTTGAGTTACGTTACAGTCTGGTCTGGAGACATAGACGGACAGACGGACAGACATCGAAGTCTCAGTAATAGGGAGCGAACTCACGGCGCGGTTTTTTCCCGCGCCCGCCGCGGTTGCGGGCCCGCAGCCTTCGTGGAATCCAGTTTTGTATGTAAAAAGCGAAAGCAAAACTCACGGCGCGTTTTTCACCCGCGGCCCGCGCGGTTGTTTGCGGCTCCCGCTGCACCGGCGGGCGGCGGTCGCCCGCAGTCTCGGCGGTTTGCGCCCGCGCGCTCTGCGATAGTTTAGAGGGCGATCGCAGTACCCATAGTAGGCGACCGTAGTAGAAACCGCCAGTCCTTTTGGGTTTTTTTTCTGTATTCTTCTGTAAAGTAAGTATACCGCAACAGCTCGTTTTTGGTGTGTGTCCATGGCCATTCCCGTTTTTACGTTGGGTTTGACCGAACCCTAATAAACCATCTACTATTTTATGCGAGTCTTTACTTTTATAAAAATGAGTAGAGGTCACCAGATTTTTTATAATTTATGTATGTTATGTCTTTACTATTATTTGGAAAAGTATCGATATCGATATTTTTTTATTATTCAGTGACATCTCTAGTAAAATCCGCCATTTTTGTTTTACAAATTTTGAAGGCAGGCTCGTTTCTTTCGTGGTCATTTCGTGTCCTTTAGTTTCTTATGTCAATGTAACTGGCATATGATTACCATTTACAATTCGTATCTTTGCTAAGTTATAATAATAATAATGTCTATGGATGCTTCACACCACGTCAGTCTGGCCCCATGCTAAGTACCTGAAGGACTTGTGTTACGGGTACCAGACAACAGAAATAAATTTAATACTTTTATACTATACATATATATTTAAGTATTATATTTATAAAAAAGTTATGGCCGCCGCCCATGGATAGTCATGACACCGCTACGCTCAGCATTATCATCGTTTCTACGACGAGAAACCCTTTCTACGGAAGAATAGACAGAGTGACGGATTGACGAAAGAAATCTGTAATTTGAACTAGATTCTTAGTTAGATTTCACGTGAATGCCTCTTCCTCTTGTGTCTAAGAAAAACATTGGCGAATGTACCATCGAGGAAATTGATTCCTAGGCAGTTGACAGACTGACTTCATATTTTGGTCGGATCATGTCAATTCAATTACACACGGTGCTGCTCGCCAGTTCTGTTTTACTTGAACTTGGCTTGACACGCTACCGCGTGTCTAGATGTTAATAAATGTGATCTGTCGGCTGGGTTTGACGTAACGCGACAAAACTACGTAGGTCCCCCATTTGCCTAGGGATCAATTTCTCTGATAGTACCTACATTATGTTATTTAGCGCGCTGCTTTTTTATGTTTTACATCTTTCATATACAAATTGTTGTTTAGTATTTCGCTCGTAAAGAATCATTTTCTGAGAAAATGATTGTTTACTTTAGAGTTTAGATTACAGGGAGAAAAATTTTCTCCCTGTAATCTACTGAGGTTATGTGCAGGGTAAAATATAATATGCTTTATTATATTTATATCAAGAAATAAAGAGATATTATGATGTACTGTAAATTAAACATTGTTTATGTACAAAATCGCCCAAAAAAATTGCCAAAGCTTCACAAAACTAAGATCTACACCTTATATGAGGCGTATAGAAGCTTTACTTTCTGAGTGTAAAATACAGTTTCATATTAAAATAACACTTGTGCGAAATGGAAGCCAAGCTGTTGAAACGCCGTTTCTGTTTTATATAGCTACTAAAACCACGCCCACGAACCATCACACGACGCAAAGATGTCTTCTATGTATTGTTATGATTTTACGTTGACATCATTATAAAAAAAAAACCGGCCAAGTGCGAGTTGGACTCGCCCATAAAGGGTTCCGCAGCAGCAATAAGGTTTATTTTTATGAAATTAAAAGGTTTTTGATTTATTTTTATATTTCAGTTGATTTAATGAAAGTTAAATTAAGTTTACCATTTATGACGTATAGACGTGGGGTATAAGGGGCCCAAATAACATCTTTCGGAGCCCAAGCCAACCTCACCTGCACGTGGTATACCCTGCTGGTCAACGGACGAGGCTCTGGCGAAAACCCCCCCGCCAACACGCACTGGACAAGCGCGGCGGGTTACATGGTTAAACCATGAAGTCCAACCCCCTCTCTAATAATGACACAAGTTCTTAGTAGATGGCCCCAAGTACCCGGCAGCTCCAGACGTCGGAGAGACCAGGACGGGGGTCGAACTGACGCTGGGGTTAGGGGTGCGAAGAATCTCCGGGTGAGGCGCTTTAACCGTTCAACGACCCTGGCTAACTCTAACTCGGATACTGATATGCTAAATGTTTTAACTTTCAACGCTCGTACATTAATGGGAGACAATAGACTTGTTGAATTGGAAAATGCCCTAGAAGACATCAAGTGGGATGTTTTAGGGCTATCAGAAGTAAGAAGAAAGTGAGAGGCAACAGAAGAAAGGGAAAGAGCAATATTTTACTATTATGGAAAGACTCAGGGAAAATATGGTGTGGGTTTTATAGTGTCTAAAAAGTGTAAGGATAATATAGTAGAATTTATCGGATATTCCGAAAGAGTAGCAGTTTTGAAACTAAAAGTTACGGCTTACAAACATATAACAATCATCCAAGCCTATGCACCAACATCAACACATCCAGATGAAGAAACCGAAGATTTCTATGACTTTTTAAATCAAACTTGTACTAAAAATCCAAGTACATGGAAGTTAGTTGTTGGTGACTTTAATGCAAAAACTGGCCAAAAGCTGCAGTTGGATAATGATGACACGATAGGTCCTTATGGTATAGGCACCAGAAATATAAGAGGAACTCGTCTTATCCAATTTGCGTTCGGCCAAAGCATGAAAGTCATGAACAGCTTCTTCTTTAAAAGCCACAAAGACGCTGGACCTGGATGTCAGCCGATAATCATACAAAAAATTAAATAGATTTTATATTATCTTCACAAAAATATATAATTTCTGATGTCGGCACTATTAATAGATTTAAATTCAGCTCCGATCATAGACCTCTGAGGGCTAAGCTCAAATTTAATTTTAAACTTCAACGCTCGATTTTATTTCAAAGTCAAATTAGGAAACACACTAAAGACACACTTATTGCAAACAAAGACCAATTTAACCTACACCTTCAAAATTCTTTTAGTCACGTTAACATGGAAACAAGTGATTCGGAAACAATATATAATAGTATTAAAGACAGCATCGAGCTCGCAAATTAGAAAATTAAAGCTTCAAAAACCAATTGCCGAAAACTAACCCAGGAAACATTAAATCTAATTATTATTTTATATATTATTATATAGGGTCAAAATTAGTAAAAGGAACCACAGAATATATTAATCTCGATAAAATAGTAAAACGAAAAATAAGACAGGACTTAAGAAAAATGAACACCTCAATAGTAAAAAAAGCTCTGGAAGAAAACAGTTCATTAAGAGTTGCGAAAAACGGAGTAACCAAAAGCAAGTTCTGGATTACTGATTTAAAGGACCAGCGTGGTATAAAGCAAAGAAGTAGAGAAAAGATATTAGAAATTTGCACACAATTCTATCAAAATTTATACAGCGATAAAACAAAAACATTTGAAAATATTAATTACATCTGCACTAAAACAATATCTGCAATTACAGAACAAGAAGTACACAAAGCGATACTTAATTTAAAATATAATAAAAGCCCTGGGGAAGACGGAATTACTTCCGAGGCGCTAAAAATTGATTAAATAAAAATTGAAAAAAATCTTTTACCCCACTTGTGTCAACTTTTCAATAGTATTTTAAAAACTGGTATATTTCCAGATCAATTCTGCGATTCAAATATCATACTTCTGCATAAAAAAGGGGACAAGTCCGACATCTCCAATTATAGACCTATAAGTTTAATATCTCACATGTACAAAATTTTTGTTAAAATCATTCAAAATCGCATAGACTACCAATTGGATCTCCACCAGCCACCTGAACAAGCTGGCTTTCGACCAGGTTTTTCAACAACAGATCATATACACACCGTAAACCAAGTAATAGATAAGTCAAATTAATTTAATTTACCTTTATACATAGCCTTTATTGATTTCAACAAAGCATTCGACAGTTTATTTCATAATAATATTTTTTCGGCCCTCATTAATCAAAATATTGAAACCACTTATATAGACTTATTCAAAATAATTTACCAAAATAGCTTAGCCGCCGTCAAATTGGAAACCACAGGCCCAAAATTTAAAATTGAGCGGGGTGTCAAACAGGGTGACCCTATCTCCCCACGCCTCTTTACGAGCGCCTTAGAAGAGGTTTTCAAGAAAGTCTCGACAGGTTGGGGAGATAAGGGTATTGTTGCTGACAAGAAGAGGCTAACAAACCTCCGCTTCGCCGATGACATCGTTCTGTTTGCCACGTCAGCTCAAAACTTACAGTCCATGCTACAAGACCTTAGCACGGCGAGCCTCGAGGCGGGACTTCAGATGAATCGATCAAAGACCAAGATCATGACTAACAGCACGAAACGCAGGGTCGAGGTAGATGGGTATGAAATGCATTATGTCGACGAGTACGTTTATTTAGGCCAAATAACATCTTTTCATAATAGACAGGACAAGGAAGTAGACCAAAGAATTGAGAAGGCGTGGAAAAGCTTTTGGTCGATGAAAGAACTTATGAAAGGCGACCTTCCTCTCTGCCTAAAACGTAAACTTGTCGACACGTGCATCCTACCCATCCTAACCTACGGTGCTTAGTCTTAGTCTTTGACCGATCTACAAAAGTCCCGGCTCGGAGTTTGTCAAAGATCTATGGAGCGCAGCATTATAGGTGCCAAAAGGACGGATCGTATCCGAAACACTGCTCTGCGCTCCAAAACGAAGCTAATGAACGTGGGCAGAAAAGCGGCTAGTTTAAAGTGGAGCTGGGCAGGGCACGTCGTTCGCATGCACCCGGACAGATGGGCACGTCTAGTCACGGAGTGGCTACCGGACGGTCGGCGAAACAGGGGCAGACCCAACAAAAGGTGGCGCGATGAACTAGACGCTGTCGATAAAAAGTGGCAAAATACAGCACAGGATAAAGACATGTGGAAGGAAAGAGGGGAGGCCTTTGCCCAGCAGTGGGACACCATCGGCTATTAATAATAATAATAATAATAACAATAATTTATGACGTATAAAAAAAACTACTTGCTAGATTTCGTTCAAACCAATTTTCGTTGGTAGTTTTTATAGTAAAGTACATCATATATATTTTTTAGACTTATCATGTCCCTACTTTAGAAGTTAGAGGGGGGGACACACATTTTACCACTTTGGAAGAGTCTCTCTCGCAAACTATTCAGGTTAAAAAAAATGATATTAGAAACCTCTATATGATTTTTGAAGACCTATCCATAGATATCCCACACGCATAGGTTAGATGAAAAAAAATATTATTTTTTTAAATATAATAATATAAAAAAAAACTACCTGCTAGATTTCGTTCAAACTAATTTTCGTTGGTAGTTTTTATAGTAAAGTACATCATATATTTTTTTTAGACTTATCATGCCCCTACTTTAGAAGTTAGAGGAGGGGGGACACAAATTTTACCACTTTGTAAGAGTCTCTCTCGCAAACTATTCAGGTTAGAAAAAAATGATATTAGAAATCTCAATATAATTTTTAAAGACCTATCCATAGATACCCCACACGCATAGGTTAGATGAAAAAAAATTTTTTTTTTTTTAATATAATAATATAAAAATAAACTACTTGCTAGATTTCGTTCAAACCAATTTTCGTTGGTAGTTTTTATAATAAAGTACATCATATATTTTTTTAGACTTATGATGCCCCTACTTTAGAAGTTAGAGGGGGGGGACACACATTTTAGCACTGTGGAAGAGTCTCTCTCGCAAACTATTCAGGTCAGAAAAACATGATAGTAAAAACCTCAATATGATTTTTAAAGACCTATCCATAGATACCCCACACGCATAGGTTAGATGAATAAATTTTTTTTTGATTTAGTTGTACCTATGGGGACCCCTAAAATTTTTAATAATTTTTCCATTATTGTATCAAAAACTTAATGCGGTTCACAGACTACATCTACTTACCAAATTTCAATAGTATAGCTCTTATAGTTTCGGAGAAAAGTGGCTGTGACATACGGACGGACAGACAGACAGACAGACAGACAGACAGACAGACAGACATGACGAATCTATAAGGGTTTCGATTTTTGCCATTTGGCTTCGGAACCCTAAAAATAAGTTATTGGCTTTAACTAGCAACTCGTCCTATTAGGACGAGTTCTTGATCGCCGCACTGGAGTCATGGATGTCTTACGGCCGCATCAGAGACGTTATGATGATTAAATTTTAATTTAATTACTGATAGGTAATTAATAAATGCAATTGATATAGTTATAAAATAAATGCAAGAGCAATATTGTTGCAATACCGTTGTGTTTAGGTAGGTCCATTTGGCGCGGAGGGCGCAGGCGCGCCGAACACGAGCGCCAGCACCCGCCGTAGAGGGGACTCGGGCGACGGATTGGGGTATCCGCCGCCCATTGCACGAGTCTTTCCGGTTACAGAGCGCCCAGTGCCTTGGGCAGCTCTCCCGGAGTAAGCGGCTGCAGAATGTCGCGCGGAGAAGCTGCGCTGGAAGCAGACGCCGCTGACTGGGCCGCTGCAGTTTTCGTCTCAGACGGGTCCAGCGACCCAGCACAAAGCGGAGGAGAAGGCACGGACGGGTTTTAGTGGGTAGAGCTGCGGCCAACTTACCATCTTCTCGGCCGCAGCGAGTCCCACATACCCCGGTGGTCCTTCCCCAGTGCTGCCGGGGATGCTTAAGCGCATTTCCCGTCTTTAAAAAAAAAAAAAAGGGCTACGTCCATTTACCATTTTCGGGCGCAGCTAGCCCTACATAATTATTATCCACAGTTGAAAAACCCCGATTCGCAGTGTTTTGAACGCCATGCCTCGGCTTTAGGACGAAATCTTTTTGGACGATTAGCCATTACTTTGAATTGTCAATTTATAGTCACTAGCGGATTTTGTCGCGGAGCACTTTTCTTATTCCCGACGTTTCGGCTGCTTGAAGCAGCGACATAATCCGTAAGTGATTAAAACATGATAGGTGTAATATTAGCATAAACCTAAGGCTGGCCATAGACGGTCCGCATCTTGCAGTTGAGACCGTCTGCAAGATGCGGTTGGCGCACGGCGATCTGCAGTTTCCATACTAAATTCATATCCGCAATACACGGACCGCTCGAGCAGTTATTGAGCGGTTGGAGCAATCGTTCAACGCGACCGCTCTAGAGCAGTCGGCCCCGACTGCAACTTGCGGTCCGTCTATGGCCACTGGCCAGTCTACTGTCTAAGACAGTGGTTCTTAACCTTTTAGTCATGAGGGACCATTTTACCAAATGTTTGTCTTGCCGGGGGCCACCCAGTTGGTTTACCTAAATTAAGGGTTGTTTCGTAAAGAAAACAAGCACAACTTTATAATTGCACTCATTTATTTTTTATTTGGCAAAAATTTAAGAGTTACATTTAATTTTTGTGGCATACTTTTTACTAACTTCTGAATTCTTGGTTCAGTGCTCTCTGCTCTGTGCTACTCAAAGCTTAAATGCATTGGCAGTGGTATCCAACCGATTTCGATGCTTGTTTTTAATAATCAGGACCGTCGAAAACCCCTGCCCGCATAGATACGTCGATGAAAATAAAGTTAGGTAATGTATATCAAATAGCAATGAACGAATGGGACAGCGTTGCCAGATTTTTTTTTGTGCCAAGTCGGGACTTTGGAACCTTTTGAGTGAAAATAGGGGGATTCTTCCGTCAAAAGAGGGACATTGTAAAAAAAAACTTATTTATAATCAAAAGTTTTTAAATTTTATCTTTTTATTTGACTTTAAATTACGTTTAGTAGCCAAAGAAATTCCACCCCTCTATCTCCCACACTCTTATCTTCATTACGCACCTTTCTTTCTCAGCACGCTGCAGTACGTAGGTACGTTCGAATTATCCCCAAAAAGCGAGACTGAGCCTGTCCCGCGCGGGACAGTTAATTTTGATTAAAAAATCGGGACGTCCCGCCAAAATCGGGACGTCTGGCAACGCTGGAATGGAACGAAACCGCCACCCCCGCCCTCGTGCACCGCGTTTCGCCTTTGGACTCTAGTTAGGATAGCTTCGCGGACCACTTGGAATGCCTCCAGGGATCACCAGTGGTCCGTGGACCCGGGACCACCGGTTAAGAACCATTGGTCTAAGGGCTCCCACACATAAACACGAATCACGATACGACGTCGTGTCGTGGAAATCTACGACACGACGTCGTAACGTGTCACAAAAAAGTTGTTGTGGCCTATTTTTAAGACATTTGTACTTCTTTATAAAGTGACTCCCGTTATTCATGGTTGAAAGAAATGGGTGGATCCAGTATCTTCTGAGTATCTGTCTTTTCTTTCTTCGTTTTCTTATTAACAGCAGAAGACACGTTACGACGTCGTGTCGTAGATTTTCACGATGCGACGTCGTATCGTGTTTATGTGTGGGAGCCCTATGAAATCGTTAATCTATTTAGGTTAATAGCACCACAAAATTGTGATTCCAGGGTCTAAGCTAGCGACGATCGACAATGTGGGCGTGAGCGGGTGTGCGGAGGACGCCAAGGAGTGTGTGCTAAAGAGGAACACCAATGCCACCATCAGCATCGACTTTACACCCAGTAAGTATAGACTATAGATTATATCTTGGTCTAACTTGATCTAGTCTTGGTTAAAAGTAAATCCTGATAAAGATAATTATTAATTATTATATCTTGTCATGTGTTTTTGTCTTCTTGTCAAAGAAGGCTTTATATTTTAACACGGGATTAGCAACAAGCCAGATTTACGCGTGTTAATCCTAAAAACTATATTGTATCATTCTTCAAGAGATTTCTGTTAATTCTGTACATATCTACTAGACGCTTAATATGTGAGAAACTATTGCAAAAAGAAATTTTCACGTGGATTGTATAGAAAGCTATCTAATTATTAAGTAAATAGGTATCTACCTATATCATTATTCATTACTATATCTATCGACTATCTATAGCACAAATCACTAAATTTTTGCTACAAAATATTATGCGTATTTTTTGTGTCTTGTATAACAATACAGTCTTTATCTTAAGACTGTCTCAACTCTCAAGTGAGCGATATAGTCCTTAGTCTATGACCTACCTATCACCTACCTCAATTTTTTCAAATTGTCTACAATCTACATCAACTAAGTCATAAAATACTCCGATTTCACTCCACATTATTAGATAAGGTTTCGCATTGTGTTCGCATACAAAACTCGCAGACGAATAATATTAAAAATTCCATTCCATGATTTCCACACATAGATGGCTTCAATTGCAAATAATATTTACTTAGTTAAGGGCCTTCCCCTACGGAGATTCCGTAATTTAACGTATTTAGAGCCTTATAAACTCATAATTTGAAAGCTACACAGTTATAATAAAAATACAGCAATAATCTTCAGTATATCAACATTCCTTTCCCCGTTTTAAATTTTCTATTTTTGTTTATTATACTCATGAGATTAGCTTCCAAAGTAATACCAATTTATTAAAATTGAAGCATACATTCAGCATCTCCCTAGTATTTACAAATTACGTTTATTCGAAACACACGACAATAGATAGACAATTTCATTAACTACATATTCCCCGTTTTAAATTTTTTTAGATCAATTTTGAACTAAGATAAGTAAAAAAAATAGGATTTTTGTGCGATCTCGGCTACGCGTCAAATGTATGGTCAAGGTCGTTTGCTCGGGGGATGGCCTTAATTTTCTACAATTTAGACGATATAAACTTAAAACATACATTAAGTAAAAACCTAGTAGGACTTCCTTCAGACAGTGACGGATTAAGACTACTTGATGCCCTAAGCAATCTATGTCTGTGGGCCCCCCTATCCGTATGTCAACTAGAATCGGTCTATGAACCTTTACTCTTCTGGTGCCCCCTTAAACGTGAGCAAAAGCAAAAACCTTTAATCAAATTAGGCAATTGCCTAATTTGATTAAGGGTTAATCCGTCACTGCCTTCAGACTACAGTTTTTTAGTAGACTGCAGTCTACTGTATGTTTTAAGGTATTACATAAAAATTACTTTAAGCTATAGGATTATAACCAAGTTTCCCTGATATCTTAAAACCGCTATTAGGTGTTATGTACTATCGAGGAAATTGATTCCTAGGCAGTTGACGGACCTACGTCAGTTGGTCGGCCTATGTCAAATCAATGTTAGCTGTGAATAATTATTGTGATCGGTCGGATGGGTTTGACGTAACGCGACCAAATTACTAAAGGTACAATTCCGTGCATCGCGACCGATCGCGATGCACGGAATTGTACCTTTAGGTCCGCCGTCTGTTTAGGAAATAGGAATCAACTTCTCTGACAGTACATTTAGATCAAAATTACTTTAAGCTATATAAGACTATAACCAAGTCTCCTTGGTCCCCAGGTGTGGAGGTGGACAAGCTGGAGACGGAGGTGCACGGCATCATCATGAACCTGCCCGTGCCCTTCCCCCTGCCGCAGCCCGACGCCTGCCACGACTCCGGACTGAAGTGCCCCATCAAGGTATACATTTTCACCGTATAACCCTTACTTATACGTTTTAACGACATAAAGCTTCTATGACGTAGGCATCCCCTACGAAAGGATTTTGATAAATTCCACCCCTAAGGGGATAAAATAGGGGATGAAAGATTGTATATATGTATATTAATACTTCTTACCGCGAGCGAAGCCGCGGGCAAAAGCTAGTATAGACATATTTATAGGTTGTTGTTTTGGACATCAAAGAGAAGATAATTGAGAAGTCTCAAGACTGTGTGTAGACTGTAGATTCCCTTCATGCTTTACATTCGATCAATACAGAGGCGGCGCAAGGCGTGGGCGATGTGGGCGACCGCCCACGGCCTCGCGCCTCTTGGACCACGAGGATTTTTTTTGGGATTTTTGAGACTCAAATTTTTATTTATAAAAAATTATTGTCTAAAAACAATCCATTAGTGGGCCTCGCAAAATGTATCACGCCCACATAAAATTTAGGTCTTGCCCCGCCACTGGATCTATAATTGAATGCCAAGGTCTAACAGAAATATTTTTTCTCGATTTTCTGCGTCGATCCTCCATCGTCATATTATTGTCTACCAAGTTATAGATATACCTATCGAAGAACTTGAATGGGTTATGCAAGGGCTGACAGAGTTACTTGTTGTTACCGCCAGCCATACTAAGTGAAGCGATCGCAATAATACGTGCTACGTATATTTACGTAATTTTATTATTTAACCTTTGACGAGTAAGGTACCACAACAAAAAATAATAGTACTCCGTTTCAAATCATCTTGATATAAAAGAAGTTCTGTATGACGTCTTATGAGACGCTATAAGTACAGCTTGGCAAAGAAGAGTCTGACGCGGTGACAGCTGGAACCAAGAGTTTTTATTTATGACTAGCTGTTGCCCGCAACTTCGTCCGCGTGAATGTGTGTTGTTATAATCGAGATGTAGAAATTTAATACCCATCAAAAACTATTTATTTGGATAAGGATTAATATTAGGTACAATACATTCGAAATGTTTAATTTACATCAAAGACTCAGGAAGATTGAAAGCTCTTTTAAGTAACTTTCGTCGGCGGAGCTTGAACCATAGATATCGTTTTGAAAAATCCTTTCTTCGAAGACCGCTTGGCGTGGACAACAGGGGCCAGGAACATGTGACGGAGACAGGATAGACGAAAGAAGACGGGATATTTAATGTAGGCATCTATAACACTTTAACTTTTACCTCTTGCTCTTGTAGGTCAGGAATCGTGATGTTTCCCTAAAATTTGATATTATGATCTTAGGGAGCCCGAAGGACATGCTCAAACTGGTTTGGGACCCACAACGAAATTAATCAGAAGAAAATAGAAGTATGAAGAATTCTAATTCCCCTTCCCATTAAAAGCTGAGATAGCACAAAGTTGCAGTGACCGAATGTCAAATCACTGAAGGAGGAACACCACGAATATAAACTATAATAATTGTGACTACTAAGCTATAATAGCTAAATTAATATTGGAACTTGCTGTGTTAGACTGTTGCCAATAATAATTGTGACAAAAACGCTTGTAGGCACGGAATTTCCTAGCACTGTCCCAATATCACCGTAGTATGCGACATCAGATTTACAATGTAGGTTGTCTAGCATTGTAGTTCTTTTGTCTTGCCAGAAAAAACTCTCCCAGAGAACATGATGAGTGGTTTGTTCAAACATACTGCCTTTAGTCGAGCACATAGGTAATGCTATATACTTAAATTTAGATCCGTAAAGTTTGACTTTAAAATTCGATGGCCGTTAAGGAATTGAGATACGCAGTGGTCAATATCCATCCAGTGTTTGGTTAATCGTTCATGAATATTAGGGAAAAGTTATAAAGATGTCGACCTATGCTGGAATTGATAATCACTTTGTGTGTCGTTGTAAATTTAGAGGAGTTTCTTCAATTCCATTACTCATAGATCCCATTAGGAAATGTTCACCTTCGCGACCATAGCATCAAATACAAATTATATCCCTTTAAGTAAGAAATCTACAAATCGGCACAGAAACGGCGAAATAATTATCAATTCATATCATTCTGATCCTTTCAATGCAAAAGAATACTTACAAAAAAAAACAACAAAAGCATCATAATGTGGTTATGGATGGTGTAAATTGTAATGATGGTGGTGATATGGCATGTGCTTCCAGTATTTAAAAAAAATATGAGGGGACAGGAGTTCCGTTCAGCAACAGAACCTTCCGAAGCCCTATACCCTAGGATATGACTTGGTTTGAATCTTACTTTTTGGTAGCGTATTATGTTAATTTTACTTAAAAGAAGTGAAAAATTACCGTTTTTCTAAACATGGTATCAAATTCGGGTCTACAATCTATACAACAAAAAAAGAATTTTGACAATCGGACCACAAACAGCAAAGTAAACATTTACTCCTCCTTTCTTGGAAGTCGGTTAAAAAAAGTATCTAAGATGTTGACCAGGGATATAAGTTATCACCATGCCAAATTTCATTGAAATCGCTCCAGCGGATTCAGAGATTAGCCTGTACAAACAGACAGACAAACAGACAGAGAAACAAAAATTTCAAAAACAGTTGAGATGTGTTCTATTACACTTCTAACATGCCCCTGACTCGTTTTTTCAAGTTTATTTTCAATGTACAAAAATTTTACCTCTACGATTTTATTATATGTATAGACAACACTACATTACTTGTCAACTCTAGTATATATTGTGTCAAAAGCGAAGCGTAGGGTTGCCTGTATTTAAAGAAAAGCATTTAATCCACACTCTTCTTTGCCAAGCTGTACCTACCTAGGAGAATGTCAGGTAGGTATTATAATGTCAGGTATCCAAAAGAAATTTAATACGATGGCGCAAATAAATTAATATATTTTGTTTACATGATCAAAATTCAAAATGTATAGTATAGAATCGTGCCCATCGGCATTTCGTAGGCTTTATAAAAGATACAGAAATATCATCGAAAATAAGTTATTTAGGAAATATAATAATATTTTGCCCAATAATATAACTGATTCAATAGAAAACAACTAATGTTTGTTGAGTAATTGTTCAGTTGGCCAACTCATAAAAAAGACATTCATGGCCAATACCAATAGTTTTCAGAAGCCTATTCTTATAATATAGCTACGTGGGATTTAGGCTATTAATGAAATTAAGTATAACTACTTAGAAATGCCAAAGTTTAGATGACCATTTTATAGTAAACAGCTGCTAACATAATATTATGTAACTTGTAAGCTAAATTTAAGAATTCTTTAAACATTTTAACGTGTTATAACTTAATACCATACCTTGGTTAATAGACAAAATATAGGTGTTGAAAGGCTGTTGGACGTTAGTGTTTGTCTTCAATATCTTGAATGGTATAAATAATCCATTCAAAACGTCTGTAGACTCTGCTGGTATGCAATAACCTAGCTTCCATAGATGTAGATGGATGCATGAATGGAACAGATAGATCATAGACGAAAGTGCAATATTAATAATTATATTTATTAGGTACCTACCATATCTACACGAGTCATTAAAATGGTAGAAATTGTTAAAAAAGCCTAACGCTATAATATGTATTTTGCTTCTTTACTGATTAACATAGCGTTTTCACATGTCTGCGTAAAGACCAACCAACGTTAAACTGTACATTAACTGGTCATTTATTTCCAGGCTGGTACCAAAGCGGCGTACGCAACAACGCTCCCGATACTGAAGTCCTACCCCAAGGTAAAGGTGGACGTCAAATGGGAGCTGAAGAACGACAAAGACGAGAGCATCGTCTGTATCATGATTCCCGCCAAAATCAACTAAATATGACCTAGGGCGATGCCACACTGCTGCGATGCGTTGCAACGGAACGGACATACCTATACCTACAGATTGTAACAAAACTAAATAATAATATTTTAGGCTGGTTTTAGTGTCACGCGGACCTTCGGTACGGATCGCTCCGTATAGACTGATCTGTATGAAGCTTTAAGGAATAATATGCGGACGGGTCCGTACGGATTCGTCCGCATTACTCTAAAACCCTCCTTAAAGCTTCATACAGATCGGTCTAAGCGGAGCGATCCGTACCAACGGTCCGCGTGACACTAAAACCAGTCTTAGGCTGGTTTTAGTGTTACGCGGACCGTCGGTACGGATCGCTCCGTATATTATATGCAATATGCATTACGCTATAAGGAGCGTTTTAGAGTAATGCGGAGGGGTCCATACGGACCCGTCCGCATTACTCCTTAAAACTTCATACAGATTGCTCTACGGAGCGATCCGTACCGACGGTCCGCGTGACACTAAAACCAGCCTTAGGGTGCGTATACCCCTGTATAGAGTTAACTGTGAAAGTAGCAGCGCTGAAAGAGTATTTTTTTACTTTTGTATGGCAAAATACATAACACTGGGGCGCTTGCCCACACCAATCACAAAAATTGTGAACTCTATATAAGGGACACGTACACAGTTACACACCCTAAAGTATTATCACTTAGTTTTGTTAAACCCTGTAGATGCGTTGCAGCGACGCACGTGAACACAATACGGTCAATATTGACAGCGCGTTATGCTGCGTTTCGACCAGAGCTGCGTTGCAAGAAATGTGTCGCACCCTTATTCACCCGCCTAATTATTCATCTCCTGTCTTATGTCTATCATTCCGTCAAAGCATCACGTCCGACGAAACAACGCAACGTCGGAGCGGCACCGCTGCGGCGACGCAACGGAGCAATTTGGTTTGCTCAGTGCGGCTAGTCTGTTTAAAATATCACATTCCGGAACGTTTGAAATCAGAATAAGGGCTAAATACCTAACTTGTAACTAGAAGCCCCACAATGCTAGACGATCTCGGGGCTCTTTAATTAAAGGCTAGAAAGTCTGCAAAATCAAAATCCAAAAGACAGATACTGTGAGTGTGTGAGAAGTCTATTTTATATGATTTCAGTAGAGGAGGTTTTATTCTTTCAAAATTATCTAGTAAACCAATTAAATCCACCTACCTAGTAAATAAAGTTATAAGCATAGCGTCATTGTCAAATAACTACTTGATGCCCTAAGCAATCCATGTCCTCAGGGGGGCCCCTCTCCGTATGTAAACTAAAATCAGTCTTTAAACCTTTACCGCCTAAAAATTTTTTTTTCCTAGAAACTTTTTTGGTTTTTGGTGACGTAAGAGTGATGCCCTAAGGACGGATTTTTTTATGCTTCCTCTGGTGCCCCCTCAGACGTGATGCCCTAGGCAATTGCTTAATTTGATTAATGGTTAATCCGTCACTGTAGGTATACAGCCCTAATTTTAATATAACTGTAAGCAAATAAGTATTTATTTTTATAAGTTAAAAGGATAAAATGCTATAATGCCAAAAATATGATAATAATAATGAATCTAAACAACAGTGTGAATTGTTATCAACTTTGTTATAAAATGCTCTCTAAAAATAAAATAATTACATGATATGCATATTTATTATCATTTATCACTCGTTCCTGTTTAGTCAAAAAATTATATACATATATTTACTATCAGCTAGGCGACACGACGCTTTATGCTTGATTTACACGGGTGACTAACGGGTCGATTTTAGTCACCCGGCAAGTCACCAGTCGAATCGCCTGTCCAAGTCGAATCGCCACCCCATTTACACGGGTGACTAACGGGTCGATTTTAGTCACCCGGCAAGTCACTCGCTACAGTAGTATTCGCAGCAAGCGATCGCTTGCGACTAAGCGTTTGCACGGTCGATTTTAGTCACCAGCCGCATGCGGCCGCTGGCCGCACGACTTTGGGGCTTGCGGGCTTGCCTTAGGGGCTTGCAACTTTAACCGCATGCGGCGTAGTCGAATTGCCATTTACACGGTCGATTTTCGCCGTGCGGCGTAAATCGTGCGGCTTTAGTCACCCGTGTAAATCAAGCATTACGCTTATTTTCTAAACAAGAAGATACATATTTTAAGGGTAGATCAGCGATACGCCACGCCGCGCGGCGTTGGACGTATTAATTTTTATATTTTAAATTTCGAACTCATTTAAAAAAATGCATAGAAGATTCTCAATAATATAATAAAATTACATTTATATTACATTTATATTTACAAATAGATATTTTGAAAACGCAGTATTTTTAAAAAATACTTTTATTCATTTTTAAAAGTAACTTACACAATATAATATCACTTTTTCATTATAATATTCTAGTTTCATACAAAAATAAGTTTTACGCAATTTACATAATTAGCTAAAATATTGTGTATTTTTGTTCAATTTCTGTTGGCATTGGCCGTGATTATAATAACCAAGGCCGATTCAAATCAAGATAACCATAGTTCATATAAAATTTCAAGGTAAGTACATTACATAATATTCAAAACTGTATGTATGCTTAGCTCATAAAGCAAAATTATACTGCATGACTGGTGACGGTGAGACATATTGTGCAATACTTAAGGAGAGTACTCACTGAGTACTCGATTCTCATTTAAATAATTATGTAATTAAATTAGGTAAGTACTTCATTTTTTACCAAATTTTCCTTTAAATAAATTAATCATGGACCATGGACCATGGACGTAAGTGAATTACGCGGCTAGGCAAGCAGGCATACTATGCGGCCGGCGCGGCGCAGCGCGGCGGCGTGCGCCATCAAAGAAACACCGCGCCGCGCCGCTACCCTTCCCGCGCGCGGTGTCCATGCGTTGGGTAAATAATTATTTAACTTTAAGCTACATTTACTCAGTAATCAACTGATATTATTTTTTTATATATATTTTTTTTTCATCTAATATATTAGCCAAATATCACGTCGTCGAGTATTGAACATATTGTCTCACCAGTCATGCTGTATACTTGTTAAGCCATTATAGAGTCTAGCATTAACAGTTTTTCTATAAAAAATCATCAAAAACAATGCAATCAAAATGTATAAAATATTATGTTGCCTACTTTTAGTAGCATTAACAGTTCAGTGAATAAAATTACTTAATATACCACACGCAATATAAAATATGTAGTTTGCAAAATACATTCATTTGAGCTATTTTAAAGAAATTACACATTATATGTAATTTTAATACTGACATTCCATTAAATCACTTAAAATTAAAAAATGCATGCAAATCAAACAGTCTTTCTTTTTGTGTAGATTGTTAAGTCGACATGGTAGCCCGTGGACCACCAAGTTGTGATGAAACAATAATCCAACTTCTTTGTGCTCCACAACCACACTAAAACATGTTGTCATTATACTTAAAATTAGATATATCATTTCTTTTTCACTGGCTCCTTACATCTACAGCACAACTGAGAAGATTTGTCTCTTTTGAAATGTAAATTAAACTCTTGTTTAAATATCTTTCTATACATGGACTCTTTAACGGTTTCCACAAAATCTTTACTGCATTCATCCACATACATGGAATACATTTGTTTAATGCTCAAATTGCATTCCAAATATTGTTTCTTCCTTGAAAATTGTTTGATTGGCTTGGAGTCAACTGTACCAAATGACATTATATGCTTTCTCACTCTATCTTTTACTTCCGCTGGCAATGAGTGTGTGCTGGATTCTGACAGGCCTCGCCCATCAGGTTTTGGTATGTTCATATCAGATTTGCTCATGTGAACATTGTATACCGGCTTTTGTGATATTGCTAGAGTGCCTAAATAAAAATTCTTGCACACCGTATGTCTGACACCTCTTACAAGAAAAAAATACTTGAATGAATACTTCCGTTTTAAATTACTTTCATGCATTTTATTGTTTTTGATGTAATTCCTTTCTGTTGTGTTAAGTAGAAAATGCTTCTTTTCATTGGAATTAAGGGAATAGAAGGCTTTGAAAATGTGTTGTCGATCGACATCATTGATTCTTTCGTTACATTTATATCTACAGGATTTAAGGCAATCTTTAGTGTTGCGGATTTGTCGCTCGGGAACAAATTTACCCCTCCTATTGATGTATGCTTCTCCACGCTGATGTTTCAACTTCCGGACATTACATGCCCATTCATTTGGATTTGGTATTTGGCTTCTTGTTCGTTTTGTTTTTTCTATTATTGGCTCCTCCAGCTGTTCTTTTTCTTTTTTACTACTGTAAAGTGAAGATTTTTTTTTATTATCTTAATATAAAATTCTTCATGCATAATTATTAATTTTAAACATTTGGGGTATGTAGTCCAAGTATATTACGCTCTTCCTATGCCAACTAATATAAAAATTTATAATACTTACTTGTCTTGTGCTTCTATCAAAACAGTTATATCTGTTCCCACTTTAGTGACAACAAATGAGTCCTTTATAAAGGTTTCATATTGTCCATAGTATTGATGAATATCCAGGTGTTGCTTCAAAACCTGGGGGAGGATGACGTGAGATGTGATCTGAAGCGGCTGCATGTCGTTCTGAAGTACCTGGCTTGGAACATGCTGATGTAATGTTTGTATAGACTGATGTACTTCTTGCATCATAGGCTGACACATGACAGTCTGATTTTGCGGTATTATCTGCTGAGTGGCAATATCGTGTTTCATATGAGAAGTGACCGGTATGTGCATTTCCGAACTGATTTGAGGATATGAAATTTTGGTCAGCGTTTGTGGAGCCGTGTGATAAACTTGCACCAAGTGATGCGACGAACTAGCCGGCACTTGTATTTGTTCCATTTTAATCTAAAAAAAAGACATTCATTGCGTTATTTCCAATTATTAAACCATAAGTAATTGGCCTCAATAAGACCACTTGTTCGAGGTTAATAACGCTTACCACAAGATAACTGACCTATATAAATGAACCAAACTTCGTATAAATCGAAATGATAGCAATTTTATATGATATTTATCAATTTATTTGATATAATTCCTTGAATAATTTCATTAAAACAAAACAAACCATGATGAAAACAAAAACTAGTTACTACTGTCACTGTCAACTGTCAAGCAACTAGACTGTCAAGTGTCAACTGTCATGGCATAGATTCCAAATTTGCACAGACTTTAAGCATTGTCTACATTGACATAAGTAACAGTGTCTATCTATACTCTCTGGAATGAACCGTTACCAGCAGTATTTTCGGATCATTACGAGTCTACGACCTGCAAACCATGAAGAAGAGAGATTATTCCCTGTAAAAAGTCGGCAACGCACTTGCAACACTTCTGATGTCGCGAGAGTCCATGCGCGACGGTTATTCCTACTTGTTTTCCACCAGGCGACCCGTTTGCTCGTTTGCCGCCTAATTTTATAAAAAAATACAGAACCAACTATTTGCACCCGCTTCCTACTGACTACCGAGTAATCATCAAAGTTTTGTTTAAACTATATTTTAAAGTTAGAAGTAAAAATAATATATAAAAAAAGAAAGATATGTAAATAGTATCTTTAATATCCATGTTCAAAATATTGCACAATTTCTATATTTGGTATTTTATTATTACAGATAAACATAAATGCTTCTTACAAAATATAACATAGTGGTAAACTTTAAAGATTATAATAACTACATACAATTCCAATCTGTAAAATTAGCCTACAACTAAAATACAACAATAGTGTATTTTAATAATATAATATAAAATATCTTGTCTGATGGCTGCAACACTATCACAATAAAACAAGGCAGTTGTGTAAACCCCGCTTTTCCAAGTCTGAGTTATTGCCGTCAAAATATCATGCCGTTCCTTTCATGACTATCGAGAAAGGGACAACAACTCCAACTCAGACTGATGCAAATGTAGGCCTTAGAGCTAGTTCAGACTTCAGACACACCAAAAATCGCGGCCAAAGTCGCGCGTTCATTGTGTATGTTCTAAGGGTTAGTTTATATTGCAACGTCGGGAGGCCTTTAAGGTGATCGCACATTTATCAGCACGCACGCGGCGAACGCACCGAATTTTGTGAAACCTCGCACATTCACCCGCATCGTACTATGTGTACCGCATTTCGTGTACTGTGCGGTGCGTTCGACGCGTACGGCGCGTACTGTGCTGACAAACGACGACTTGACGACGGAACAAAAAATTTTTAATGTTCCCGGGTCTGGATGTGTATTAAATATGTGTATGATATAATAAAAATCTTAAATATATGTATAGTATAAAAGTATTAAATATATTTTCCGTTGTCTTTAACACAAGTCCTTCAGGTACTTACCACGAGGCCAGACGCTTCACACCACGTCAGGTGTGAAGCGTCCATAGAAAAAAACAAATATAAAAATATAAATGTGCGATCAGCTTTAAAAGAGCCATTTAAATTTAAAACGCGCATTTTTAATTGTATGCGGTTGAATCTTAAAACGCACGGCTTTCATTGCGTCTGAACCTTCTTAGGTAACACATTTCTGGCACTATTGTCTAATGTCTAATCATCTTTGCTGCTGAACCTATTATCTAGATAATTGTAAACGTAATCGTATACAACCAACATGACCGCGCCTCCTGGACCCAAACGCAGTACCTTCGGTAACAGACCCTTGTATAGAGCTCGGAATCTGAAATAATAATTATTTCATTAAAATATGGACGCATAAGCACAGTTTAAATGTTAAACAGTAGACCAACTTTATAATACAGGGTGCAATTAAACCTTCCTGCCAAATTTTGATATATTGATCCTTGTTAAAAATTAAATTCACGTATTTTTTCTTTTATAATCACTCAGTACTAAAATTTTGAGAAATAGCTTCCGAAAGTTATCCTAAAAAACACCACAATTAATTGACACGACGCGTCGGCCGCGCGTGACGTGTCCCCGCACGCGCGCCTCACCCCGCGTCACCCCCGGTCATTCCCCCGCGCCGCGAGTGACCGTTCTGCAACGATTTTAAATGGGATAAAATATGTCATTGAAAAAAAAATAACACCCAATTTTTTTTTTTTGGTTAAATGGACTCTTCTAATGGTACCTAAGCCCTGGAAACAATTTGGCAGGAAGGTTTAATTGCACCCTGTACTACTACTAGACTAGACTAGACTAGAAACTAGATCATACATATCGGATGAGTGCACACATAAGCGTGATTTGAGGTAACTAGAGTAGGTTGGGCTATAGCACGGAGCTAATACAACTTAGAGGAGGTGTGGTAATCAAATTTCCTTATAAAACGACGCGTGACAATTTGCGGGGTGAGGGGGTGTCAAGCTCCGCCCACTTATCAATATTTCATCTATCGGCTAAAAGCAAAACTACTAGCTTAGGTCGATGTTGATGTTACTACGTAGTTCAGCTATCTTACACTAGATGTCAAAAGTCTTGAATATTATGGGACGTACTCAGAACTTAAAAAAATGTATATTAATTCTAATAAGGTCAATAAATAAAATTAGGGTTAGCACTTTACCAGAATCTGATGACAAAAAGTGAGAAAATAAATTGACTGTAGCAATACCGGGGTAATTGGAATAAAACATTTTGATCCTTATTTTTTCTTATAGCGGCTGATTCTGTGTGTTAAACATGCAAATATAAAAATTTATCCAATGATCAAGGATATTTTTTGAAAATCTGCTGTCAAAAATTGCCATCAGATTCTGGTAGACCTATATAACCATAACTTTGACCATAACTGTTATAACTATAACCACGCCTCTGGTGCAACCCACCCTTAGTTACTTTAAGTTATATTAGTGACTTCAAAAATTAGCTGATGTGTTATGCTACCGTATATATTTGTATTTTGTATTATGCTTGTTATGGTTTCACATACCATTCCTTAGACTGCCTTCACATTAAGTCGCGAGTAGTGCGGCAGCCGCGCGACTTCTATACTAAAACGAGCCGCGCGGCAGCAGGCTCGTTTTAGTGTGAAGGCAGGCAGGCAACCTAATGTGAAGGCAGCCTTAAGTAGGTACCTACAACTTAGAATTCTTAGGCAATTAGTAATTACATTACGTGTTAGTTACGTTACAGCTAGGACAATAGAAACGTTAACTACGTAATTAGGTAGTTAAATGAGCGTAGTAGTTAACCTAGTTATCAAGTTATTTATCTATAAGGCTGTTACGAAACAGAAGACAAAATTTTCCTATCGCGTCCTCTTGTTGGCCCATCATGGACAATATAAGCGATCACCAACAAGTACAAGGCGATTGAGTCAATGATTGCCTCTGCAGTGCCGGTTTTAGTACCACCAGCGCCCTGGGCGAGATTTCTTCGGCGCCCAGGGTGCTGGTAGTGCTAAATAAAGGGCGCCTCTTTTCCTCTGCCTTCGGCGCCCTTTTTTATCCGGCGCCCTGGGCGGTCACCTAGCGTCGCGTCCCTTACGCCGCGACTGCCTCTGCTCAACGTAGATTGTGCTCACCATTACTAATCATGGTATCTATGACGGCCTAACCAACGGCCATATAAGGCCAACACAATAAAATACTATACCTATAACCTACCGACTACCGTTCATTGTATAGGACGGTTGGGTAAGATGGAGTAACTACTTAGGTAAGGGCCAGAGCCTACGAATAATAAAAATCGGCCAAGTGCGAGTTGGACTCGCGCACGAAGGGTTCCGTACCACAATAGAGCAAAAATAAGCTGAAAATTGTGTTTTTTGTATGGGAGCCCTCCTAATTATTTCATTTATTTAAAATTTATTATAAATTATTGAAGTACAAACAAAACTGAGTATTTTGTGAATATTTCAAGTGCCGTTATTGATATAGATTAAAAATTGCAAAAAAATCACGTTTGTTGTATGGGATTACATATTTAATTTATTTTGTTTTTAGTACTAGACGTTCCGCGCGGCTTCGCCCGCGTAAATTACATATTTCACAGACAAATTAGTCCACAAAAAATAGCCTATGATCCTTCACGTAGTCTACTTCGTATATATACCAAATAACATAAAAATTGCTCAGTAGTTCGTGAGATAAGTCCTTTCAAATAATTTCCCTCGTTTTTTCCACATTTTCCTCTATTTCTTCGCTCCTATTAGTCTTAGCGTGATAAAATATAGCCTATAGCAATATAGCCTATAACACTGTAAGAATTTTTCGAATCGGACCAGTAGTTCCTGAGATTAGCGCGTTCAAACAAATAAACTCTGCCGCTTTATAATATTACTAGACGTTCCGCGCGGCTTCACCCGCGTAATTTAGATATTTTACAGACAAATCAGTCTACAAAAAATAGCCTATGATCCTTCACGTGGTCTACTTCTTATCTGACCCAAATAACAGAAAAATTACTCTAGTAGTTCGTGAGATAAGCCCTAATAATTTCCCCTGTTTTTTCCACATTTTCTTCTATTTCTTCGCTTCTATTAGTCTCAGCGTGATAAAATATAGCCTATAGCCTTCCTCGATAAATAAGCTATCTAACACTGAAAGAATTTTTCAAATCGGACCAGTAGTTCCTGAGTTTAGCGCGTTCAAATAAGCCCTTTCAAATAATTTCCCCCCGTTTTTTCCACATTTTCCTCTATTTCTTCGCTCCTATTAGTCTTAGCGTGATAAAATATAGCCTATAGCCTTCCTCGATAAATGGACTATCTAACACTGAAAGAATTTTTGAAATCGGACCAGTAGTTCCTGAGATTAGCGCGTTCAAACAAACAAACTAACAAACTCTTCCGCTTTATAATATTAGTATAAATTTTTGTTATACCGGCAACAGATATACACAATCTGTGAAAATTATAGAAGTCTAGCTATAGCGGTTCTTGAGTTACAACTTACAGCCTGGAGACACACATACAGACAGATGGACAGACGGACGGACATCGAAGCCTTAGTAATAGGGTCCCGTTTTTACCCTTTGGGTACGGAACCCTAAAAAGTAAAAACTACAAATCTGACTAAAATCTGGCCAGCTTGTCCTTTTGCTTTTGAACCGACTGCCTCGGTGACTTGGTCTTTGTTTTTCAATCGTAGGCGTTATAGTTAACAAAAATATGTATATTTATTAACACGTTTTTCAAATTAATCACTTGGCGCACATTATCATAACTTATTACAGACAAATATTTAGATATTGCCCACTAACATTATGTCTGGACGGTTTCCAAGTTTCCCAGTAATTTCCCAGTAAAATGCAACAACATAATCTTGTTTGTCTGCGACCCATTCATCGATTATAAATAGTGCATACAGCATATGTGCATTCAATTACTAATAGACACGTCGTGTGTTTCAGCTCGACGTTTAAATTAATGTTTAGGATCGAGAAAATTATCTTTATAGCAAAGCTAGATAGTGGGAGATAGATAACTATGATAGATAATAGTCCATATGTTTCTCTTAAAAATGCCCAAGACTTTTTTTAATTCCCTGATAATTTTTTAAGTAGTAGAGGCTCAAAATTTATTTGTCAGCTGTATATTATTTTATACTGGTAAAGCCGCTGGAAAAAGCTAGTCTATTTGTAGGTTAAGATATTAATTGTTTGTTTCCATTAAGAGCGGGCTTTGCAATTTTGCTGTGTTTTCTAATAAGTATTACGATCCCGGAAGACGATTGACTCAAATGAAATTGAGATTTATTTAATCATTGTATATTTATCTGATATTTAGCTAACGAAATACACGATTCACTTATTTTGACTCGATAGTTTTATTTTTCGAAATTATGAATCTTTTGGGCATTTCAACAAATATCTGTTACACTTATTGAGTTACTATCATTAAATAACTTGCACTACTACAATCACACACTTTATAAAATAATAGCTAAAGGAAATATTGTATTTAGTTTTTTAGTAATCATCAGTTTTGGGACTTACGACCTTTACTTTCATGCTATAATGCGGGAACCGTTGTTACGCGATATTGTTCACTATTAGCTGCAGCCTAAAGTACATTGCCCGGGAGCACGATTCATGGAATTATTGTATCACGATTGGAGGATAGCGTTGTGTGTAGGCGGGGCTAGCGTTTTCACAGTAGGCTCTTAATTACTTTATTAAAATAAATACATTGAATTATAGGGAATATTACGCAAAGATCGAATCAGAGGGCGCTACTAGCAAGTAGCACATACAGTTAATAATCCGACATGTTCCACACATGTGACATGATATAATATTCACAGAAACGTCGATCGTCGAACAAAACTTTTTGTTTACTGTCTATGTTGGTGTTGCGCTCTAGCGTCAAAAAATTGCAGTAATACATCCTACTAAATGACGCCCGCAACTCCGTTGCAGCAAAATTCGATTATCGCGCGGGAACATATTTTTTCCGGGAAAAAAGTATCCTATGTCCTTTCCTGGGACTCAAAGTATCTCCATACTAAATTTCAGCAAAATCGGTTCAGCGGTTTCGGCGTGAAGAGTTAACAGACAGACAGACTGACGTAGACTTTCGCATTTATAATTATAGGTATTAGTCATAAAGTTATTATACCTAGCGGAATAGAGAAACAAAGGCCTGAGCAAGCGAGATGTCACTATCAGTAACACTGCGTGGTAGAAAGAGACGTGTGATACATGACAGCAGAACCAATTTTTTTCATCTTTTTGACGTCCAGTCGGCACTTATCGGCACGTTGACAATTTAATCTCTTAGAAAGATGCTTGTGTAAGTGTATACGTACACATATTTTTACACACAGATGTAAATCAATTTCGGTTTCGTTTGACAGCTCGAGATTGTTGCTCTATTCCGCTAGGTATATTAACTTTGTGGTATTAGTATTCACCAAGTAATGTTGACTGCATCACCATGGCATAGGTAAACGGACGATTACACGGCCAGTGCACTTGGCAGGCCGCCAAGTGCCAACACAAATAGTTTCTAATTACGGAGAATTTACTCGAATTGATACTTATTGTTGTTGTGATCAGAGCGATGAGAGGAAAATTTCCGAAATAAATATCAACACGTCATTGATAGAAAAATATTTAATGTCGGTAGATTATTTATTTGGGACATAGACCAAAGTTACTTTGAAAATATTTTCGACAGAAGCTAGGGCTTGCCCGACTGTAGACACCACGGTCTTACGGAAAAGCGGCGTGAAATGATGTAGAATGCTACGTAAGAGCGGATAGATAATGGGTAAGGCAAAGGTAGAGTTTTAAGCAGCAACGCAATTTGTCTGTATGGTATCGTGGATGGCAACTGGCGGTAATAGCTTACCATTATGCGATATGTTTGCTCGTTTACAGTTTATGGACGACTTGCGCTAGTCTGGGTTAAAGTTAGCAAATAAAACATAACACACAAAGTACAAACGATTAGCAGTAATCCTGGTGCATATGAACTTCCACAAAAACTTAGAAACTCACCCCTCCTCCTTATAAACCAACAATATGGCGCCCGTGGTGGAGGTATACTTGATCACTCCGGGTATCGGCTGCGGTCCCTGTATTCGACTCTTGGCTACATCAAAAGGTATGTTCACGCAGGAACCCAGGACACCTGAGGTAAACCCTATGGCTACTTTCCTACCGAACTCCAGTAGTGGATCCTGAAAATAGATAAATTGGGAATTTAAAAAATAAGAAATTTTAAGCAGTGAGGTGATGATGAATTATGGCTAAGAACACTCTTGTCATGTGTAATTTTAAAAAAAACTAGATCATAATCGGTCCACCCGTTTAGATCCCACGGACAGATGCGTCAAATTGTTTTGGTTAATTTCCATAAAACCAAATGCAACAGGATTTCTGCCAAACGAAATTCTGCGACTCACGACTCACAAAATTATACGCTCGTTTGGCTTCACCCTAGTAATATGCACAAAGTAATAATAACTCCCACACCGGTTTCGGTGACGGTGGCCGGTTTCATTGAAACTAGGCCAGTTACACAGGAGTAATTTTATAGTGCCCAAGTGTATGCGCAGTACACAAGAGCACTCTCTATTCCTTATTTAACTTTATTCCTATTCTATTACTCTCATAACCCAGTGGGACGGAATACCGACACGACTGGCGATCAGGCGCAGGATCATCTTACTTGTCAGACAATCAGGTGATCAGCCTGCATTGTCCTAGCCAAACTTGGAAATAGCATGTTTCCAACGCGGGAATCGAACCCACGACCTCCGCGTCAAGAGCCACGCTCTTAACCACTAGACCACGGAGGCGTTTATATGCACAAAGTACAAGAATGACAGATATACGACCATATGACACTAATTACGAAGGTTAGTGACTTTATAACGTAAATATAAAAATGATAAAGAACTAAATTATCTCCTTTATTAATATATAGTAAATAATTGTATAAAAAGTCGTCAGATAGCCTGGTGTACATTTTGACCCCTACTGCTATTGCTTTAAGGTCTAAACGTCCGCATCTGTACATGGTTAGCACTTATCAGTATGTCAGCTACATGATGAGTATTATGCGAGTTAAATATTAACATTATTTATGTAGGTGAGTGCTTCTATATTGTGTAAACAAGCACAATCTCTTATCTATACTAATAAAAGTTATGAGCATAAGTAGCATGGCCTCACAGAAAACTGTCGTGAAATAATGGCTATATTGTCTTTTTAAACTGTGTGAGATTATAGGAGATGTTGCCTCCTATAATCTCCTAAGAGGGTTGAAGATTTTAAGGGCAATCACCATAGGAGTTACATATATGTAAATTATTGTGGTGTTTCCAGTCCTTCTCATCAGGCAATCTCTTTGCTTGTTTACCTATAAATTTTGTGTACAGATGATGAAATATTAACTCTACCACTTGAGATAACTGAAAAAATGGCTATCAGACTGATAAGAATATATATCTAACTAGGCAGTATAAACAAAATATAACAGAGAAGATTTCACACAAGTTTTTCCTTGAACTCAAGGATGGAGAACACTCAAAACATTACTTTCCAACCAAGTTTAGCCTTAGCCACATACAGTTCATAGTTATGTTATTTCTGACTTTGTGAAACATACAGGGATTATCTTCACAGGAACCTAAGTTCTTGTAGAGATAATCTTTTTGTAATCTACCTTAGATTACAGCAGATTATGCAATACTTACTTCATACTCAGGTAGATATCCTTTTACACTGTGGTAAAAGCCAAAATAGACCATATTGAATATGCCATTCCTTGCTATGGTTGCTGTGAGTCCTTTGTTGAGACCTCGAAACCCTAAACCACTTTCTCGGACAATCTGTCTCGTGATACTCCATGTACTTGGCACCTGGGTTGCCAAAGACTTGTTGGACTGTAGGGTCACTTTGACCACTTCGAAGGGGTTCACAAAAATGGCTTCAGTGATCCCAGATCCTAGACCAGCTAGTGCAAAAGTCTGAAAAAAATTATAAGGAAAGAAATGCAATTATTTGCAGATTATATAATTATGCAATAACCTGCAATGCTGTAGCATTCTTATCAAAGATAAAGTTATTAAAAAAATGTTGTTTTCTTATTACATGTTGACTTCAAAGTTTATCAACATTAAAAGAGCATGGGTTTTGTTAAACACAAAAATACCAAGCATTTTTTTTAATAACACCAGTTTAAAAATGTAGATTAATAGTACGGGGGCCCTAGAACAAATTTTTTTTATTACTTTATCAAGTCAAAGTATGAAATCCTTTCTATTTCTGTTAGCTACCACTTTCAAGATTTTTCGCAGATAAAAATGTTGTATGTCTTATCAAAATGAAGCTACTCACAAAAAATTAGCTTGATAGTAATAAAAATTGTTCTGCGCTCCCGTACTATAATTAGTAATGTGGTAATAATTAAAAATAGAAAAGAGAATAAATTGGAAAAAAACACAAAGGTAAAAATGAAAAATAAAATTCTTACTAATGGGGTAGGTGAGCTCGAACCAAACATAAAAATCTTTTTATACTGTTCAAACGTAAAAAACTTAACAGCTCTCTTCGGAGTTTCGGCAAGTATGGGTGGTAGTATACCTTTCCAAAAAGAAGTCAAACCTTCAAATTTGTACATTTTCTTCAGGCAATCAGTAATTCCATTGTAGTAGTGAGGATCGGATGTAGTCAAAGAGCTCTTGGTAGCCTGTATTTGCAGCCTAGTCTTCACAAGATCCAGGGGATGCATAATGCACACTTCTACGAACCCTGCACTTCCACCAGCTCCAATTTGCATTGCTGCTTGTTTTAACAATTTTTCGACGTCAGCCATATTTATAAAAATATTTTTAACACTTAATAAATGAATAACTTAATCGATTTCATTTATCAAACCGCGACAACATTTCGCGCAAGAGCAAATATTTATTTGAAAATTGAAAATGGAAAAAAATTGCGCCTTCAACTTTCAAATTTTGACGCAATCCAATTAGTTTTTTTTGACATTGAAACTGCGATAGGGCTAAGACATTTTTTGTACTACTCCTAGTTAGTTTTCAAATGCGCCAGTAGAGTGCGCTAAGTTCAAAAGTTGAAAAAATAAATAATCTTATAAGCCACGTAGTGAGCAATAACCTCATTAATGTGTAAATAAAGTGGTATAACGTATATTAATTGGTTGAAAACTATTTGCGGTTATTTTATGTAAAATAAATTTGTTTATAGATTCGAATTCTAAAATGAAATGGGTTGTTTTCTTTTTTTAAATCTCCACCAGACGGTGCGACAATAGACACTTCTAGATTTTCTATTGGTTCCCCACCGATCTGAAATTATCTGCAGGTTGGCATCACTGACAACATATTGGTGGTGTTTCTAAAAAAATATCAGTGTACTGTCAAGTGTGACATAAATCAAAATATCTTAAACCTACTTTCCATTAGCATAATATTAACATAAAACTGTATGTATTCATACATTTCCATATATTTCTATGTTGTTTTGCTTCGTCTCTCTAGTTTAAATTTCATGAAGAGCATACGCCTAAGCGTCATTGGCCTAAGCGATAGGCCAGTATACTGGTAACAGTTAAGAACACGCTGACATATTATAATACTTGTCAAACTGAAAACTGACAACTGAAAGAGTTTTGGCGGGCATGACACTGTGACACTTCTTCTACTTTTTATTGTTGGTGTGGTTTTTATTATTTTTTTCCCAAATTGTGTTATTTGGGTTTTTGATGTTCATTATTGGTAAAATATTAGCCATTAAATTGTCGTTATCGTGCACAAGTGCAGGTAAGATGTTGTCAAAACCAAAATTTATAATTCTTGTGTCATTTGGTCTGAATAACGGTAAATAGGGCTATTTCTTACGTGAGTTTTAACTAAAACATCGTTATAATAACCTTATTATCCTATTCATTGGAATATTATTGCGTCTTTTTCAAATTGAAATGCATCAAGTTTTCCATTCTTTTGCCCAGTTTTGTAGCAATTAATGATGGTATTATTACCGATAGTTGTCTACCCATACGCCATCTAGTTACTAAAATAAAAACTGTTTCACAATCAAATGAAAAAAATAAGAAAATGCCTCATTACTACAAAACTGGGCAAAAGAATGTAAAACTTGATACATTACAATTTGAAAAAGACGCAATAATATTCCAACAAATAGGATAATAAAGTTATTATAACGATGTTTTAGTTAAAACTCACGGAAGAAATAGCTCTATTTACCGTTATTCACACCAAATGTCACAGGAATTATACATTTTGGTTTTGACAACATCTTACCTGCACATGTGCAAGATAATGGATATTTAATGGCTAATATTTTACCAATACTGAACATCAAAAACCCAAATAACACAATTTGGGAAAAAAATAATAAAAACCACACCAACAATAAAAAGTAGAAGAAGTGTCAAAGTAACATGCCCGCCAAAACTCTTTCAGTTGTCAGTTTGACAAGTATAATATTATGTCAGCGTGTTCCTAAACTGTTACCAGTATACTGGCCTAATCGCTTAGGCCAATGATCGCTTAGCTTTTGATTTATGTCACACTTGACAGGACACTGAGATTTTTTAGAAACACAACCCATATGTAGTCAGTGATGCCAACCTGCAGATAATTTCAGATCGGTGGGGAACCAATAGAAAATCTAGAAGTGTCTATCGTCGCGCCGTCTGGTGGAGATAAAAAAAAAGAAAACAACCCATTGAGATTTGAGACAGAACACATTTACTCCTATAAAACATTTTGATAAAATATATCAACCACAGATTATGGTACGGTAAGTATATCCTAACGAAACTTAAAGAAAAAACTAATTTTCTGTCACAGATCACATTGTTATCCATTGCACGCATCAAGAAAGCACTACTTTTTCCAGTGCTCGATTGTGCGAAGCGATGCTGTAATTGGAACACTCAACATTAAGCACTATGCCGCATAATGCGCTATAATGCTCTGATTGGAAAACTAAAAATATTACTAAAAATATTACTAAAGATAATAAATAAAACATTTTGATTAATGTCGACTTAAAGAGAAAACTAATATTCTGTCACACTTGGTATCCATTGCACGCATCAAGCGCAAATCAAGCGAAAGTACTGCTTTTTCTAATGCTGGATTGTGCGAAGGAAAACATCCTTTATCAATAGACCTACATGATACAGCTCGACAAGGCTTTAAATGAACGTGGCGAAAAAAGGAACTAACGCTGCCATCATATAAAAATTTTTGACAGTTTTTGACTTGGTTCTCTTGGTTCTCCTTTACGAACAGCGCCACCGCCCACATTCATTCAAAGCCTTATCGCACTGTACTCCTTGACTTTGACAGTATCTAAATGCACATTTTTTCTTTTAAACAATTTATTAAAATATTACACACTTATTGTAAAAACTTAATAAATAATTATTATAAATAGAATATCGTTACAGCTAATTAGTTATATAATATTGTACAAAATTACAAAGTTGTTGTAATAATGGGTTGTTTTCTTTTTTAAATCTCCACCAGACGGCGCGACGGCAGACACTTCTAGATTTTCTATTGGTTCTCCACTGATCTGAAATTATCTGCAGGTTGGCATCACTGACTACATATTGGTTATGTTTCTAAAAATTTCAGTGTACTGTCAAGTGTGACATAAATAAAAATATCTTAAGCCTAAGCGATCATTGGCCTAAGCGATTAAGCCAGTATACTGGTAATAGTTTAGGAACACGTTGACATAATAAAAACTTGTCAAACTGAAAACTGACAACTGAAAAAGTTTTGGCGGCCATGTTACTTTGAAACTTCTTCTACTTTTTATTGTTGATGTGGTTTTTATTATTTTTTCCCAAATTGTGTTATTTGGGTTTTTGATGTTCATTATTGGTAAAATATTGGCCATTAAATATCCGTTATCGTGCACAAGTGCAGGTAAGATATTGTCAAGACCAAAATTTATAATTCCTGTGACATTTTGTGTGAATAACGATAAATAGGGCTATTTCTTCCGTGAGTTTTAACTAAAACATCGTTATAATAACTTTATTATTCTATTCGTTGGAATATCATTGTGTCTTTTTCAAATTGAAATGTATCAAGTTTTACATTCTTTTGCCCAGTTTTGTAGCAATTAGTGATGGTATTACCTGGTATATTACCGATAGTTGTCTACCAATTGTCTACCCATACGCCATCTAGTTACTACAATGGAAACTGTTTGACAATCAAATTAAAAAAATAAGAAAATGCCCCATTACTATAAATATAACTAAAATTTGAAAAATAATGAAAATTTTAAAAATGCGCTGTCGGAGTTTTGCTGGGAATGTGAAAGAGTGCTGTTGTGTTTTTGTATTATTTTCCTAAAATTGTGTTAAGTGGGTTTTTAATGTGTAATATTGGTAGGATATTATCATGCACAAGTGTAGAAAAGTGATGCAACATCCACAAACGTGCTATTTTGTGTTCCCTCCAAAACTCCATCCAAAGTTTCAGTAAAGCGTCTACCACTTTATTGAATCGACCGACTTGACTCTTTGACTGTATTGACTTTTACTTAGACTTTGACTAGACTTTGGACCTGACGAAATAGAAAAACGATGCCGAAAATTATATACAAGAATATTGTTTTCCTGCCATTACTTGACACTGGCCATGGTTTTATAGCCGAAGTGCCATAATAAGAAAAAAAAATGCGCTGTCATTAATGACATTTGACAACTAATGTCACTGTCATTTGTCGTCAAACAATTTTGTCAAGTTTCGGGGGGCCATATTTTAAAAGAAGTAGAAGGAGTTTTGCCGGGAATGTGAAAGAGTAATGTTGTGTTTTTGTATTATTTTCCTAAAATTGTGTTGACTGGGTTTTTAATGTGTAATATTGGTAGGATATTAACCATTAAACATATTCGTTATCATGCAAGTGCCGGAAAGTGATACAACATCCAGAAACGTGCTATTTTGTGTTCCCTCCAAAACTCCAACGAAAGTTTCAGTAAAGCGCCTACCACTTTACTGAATCGACCGACATGACTCCTTGACTGTATTGACTTTTACTCCGACTTTGACTAGACTTTTGACCTGACGATGTAGAGAAACGATGCCGAAAATTGTACACAAGAAAATTGTTTTCCCGCCATATTTTATATACTTGACACTGGCCATGGTTAAAAAGCCGAGCGCCATAGTAAGAAAAAAAAAAAAAAAAAAAAAGAAGTAGAAGAGTTTTGTCGGGAATACCGAATACGAAAGAGTGACGTTGTGTTCTTGTATTATTTTCCTAAAATTGTGTTATTTCGGTTTTTAATGTGTAATGTTGGTAGAATATTAACCATTAAATATTCGATGTCGTGCACAAGTGTGGGCATGTGATACAACTTCAAGAAACGTGCAATTTTGTGTTCCCTCCAAAACTCCATCGAATGTTTTAATAAAGGGTGTACCACTTTCCTAAAACAACTGACTTGACTCGTTGACTTTACTGACTACTTTTTTAGACTTTTACTAGACTTTCGACTTGACGATAATCTGGAAAAACGACTTTAAATTTTGTAAACTTTTTACGAATTTTTTTTTTCCCCGCCATATTTTACTTGACACTGGCCATGGTTAAAAAGCCGAGCGCCATAATAAGAAAAAAAAAAAAAAGAAGAAGAAGAGAAGTTTCGGGGGTGTTTAATTCAATAGGGTTTCATTCTCTGTAATTCTTTGTTTATAAATTTATTAAACGTTTTTCTGTATAAATCATGATTCTCTAGTAATTTAATATTAAATATTTATACGATCCAACGTTACACCGATATGCTATTATGTTAGCGGTAGTGGGTGTTGATAAAGTCTCTTTTCGTGTGTATGTTGCCATTCAAAATGGCAGGAGCGAAAGATTCGCTTTTGGACATGAGCTGATGTGAAGCGGAATTGTTTTTGTGATTCGTGCGACGGGCGTGTAGTGTGAGTGGACGATGGTCATGTGGACAAAGTGACTAAAATGGGTTCTCAGACATTGGAAATCCTTCGCCAGGGTATATGGGCTTCGCTGACAGGGGGCTGGTTCTATGACCCGCATCAGAATCTGTTCTGTAACACCGTGCACCTGTACATCTGGTTGTTTTTGCTATGCCTACCCTTCTCTGTGTACTTGGTAAGTTTGTGCTGAGGCAATATGACTCACTTCTTGCTGTAGGTAAAATCAGGTCATCATATTATTGTTTACTGTTCAGTGTTATTGGACCATGTGTTTTTATTATTTTCTCGAATTACAGTCATGCTAGGTTATCATTAACTGAATCGGAGTTGCAATGACATCCTATAATGCATTTACTACTTATTGGATATTTTGCCTTGCTGCACATAAGGTCAATACATCTTTATTGAATTAATAATAAAACACATGTAAGTGACACTCTTATGCTAATAATAAATCAGTTCCATTTAAAAATAAAATAAGGGTTATAAAATATGTGTGTTCTTCATAATTACATTTATTCTTAAGTAGTGAATACAATAGAAAGGTAATGGTAATATGGTGACCTTAAAAAACTATGCAATATGCTGCAAAACTGTTAAAATCAATAAACAACAGGTTTCTTTTCACAAGCTCATTTGATAAACAACTTACAAGGTTAAAGGTTTTAAACACATGAATCATTGATATACAAAAAACCCCATGAATGCAGAGTTTAAAATGCTTAAAGTAAATTGAACTTTATTACAGATTTTATTAAAACAAAAGAAAAGTTATTAAAAATGTAAACACTCTTATGGAATAGTTGTAAATAAAACAAATAATTAGAATAGAAAACAAAATGAACATAATATATAATGTTTGCTGTTTTATAATCCTTTTGTTTACTAAAAACAATTTCATAAACTGATTCATTCTTCAATGTTCCTGTTCTGATCCAATGTGTTGGATATTTTTCCATAGAACAATTTCACTGGATAGAAAATTATATAGATACTGCAAGTCTGATTAATAACTAAATATATTTTAAAGAAGTACTTGTTAAAGCATCATAAAGTATTATAATGCTTCTTTGTTTTCAGTACTTTCCTCCGGCCAGCGTAGGGTGGTTGATATACTGTGCGCTCGTTGCCGTCTTGTTTACCACACTAAAGCTGATCAACCATGGTCTCCACCACATGTACGATACAAATGAGATGATCGTGCAGCCATGTGAGGATGGAGATGCCAATAATACAAACACTGGGTATGTAATTGGAACACACAGTTCATAATATCGATGTAGGTTGTTAAAAACTGTGCCCTTTGATTAATAGATTAATCTTCATCTTATAATAAAGTAGAAAATGTTAGTTTATTGACTGAAATTACAAATTGTTACAATTTTGTCATTTATGCTATCGAGATTTATTGACTTTGAAGTGGCTAAGTTAAGTTAAGGTTATTATTTATTCTAACATTACTATTATTGCATATAATCCTTTTTGGTGTGACACTTATGCAAGACCTTGTATGTGCTATGAATAATTAAATTATAATGAGTTATGTTTTGATTAGCTATAATACAATAAGTTAATTGTTTATTACTTATTAGTATTTAACTTGAATAAGATTATAACTATTATTGTCAAGAAAATAATAACATTCAATTAGCATTTCATCATATTTATATTTATATTATAGAGTTTTGGTTGAAAAAGTTTTTTTTTTTTTAGGGAACAGGAAGGCATGGAGATGCAGACACTCAACGGAGCCGCAGCTGCCCAGAGTGACAACGAGTCTGTCACATCAATAGAATATCATAAGCCTAACACTAGCACTATAGGTTTGTTTTTAAAACTGCTATGATTTTTATATGAGCTATAAATATGTAATTTCGCCTTTCATGTATACATAATATAAAATCAGACTGACTGATAGATTAATGTGCCAGTCAATCCCTGTAGAAATTTACTTGAATAATAATTATAATAGATTAAATTATTATCTGATATAATATTAATGTTTTGAATAGTGTTTTATACGGACAAAGTTACTGGAAGAAGCATCTGTATTATAAAACCTCAGTTTGAAGTAAATTCACGTGTGCTTATTTTTTTGCAGATTTAAAAGTGGACGTCCACAGAAAAAATAGTTCTGAATCAAGTGTAGAAGATAGCGCTGTGTCTGCCAAACAATCTGAACCAGTGGCGACGACAAAATCTGATCTGTGCGTGGCGCAAACTGCGGAGACGGGACCGTCCAAGTCACGCCCCAATAGAACTAGATCAAAATCCAACAGAAGAGAACACAGACCGAAGACAAGAAGGGGCGGGCGCATTGATGAACTTATTGTAGAAGAAATTCGTACGAGAGATGGGAACTTGCCTGTACACATGTTCGTCGACGAGGGCCCCTTCGCGAAGGTCAGCAGGCGATACCACGAGTGTTCCCATCGACGTGGTTCGAACAACAGAGACTTTTTCAAGGAGTGGTTGTACTTAGATGCGAATGAAGCGGCAGGTGAACCGTACCAGTCGAAGTTCGCTCGCCAGCTCAGCTCCGACTCGAAAGACAATTCGGAGCCGAGCGTCGGCCCCTCCTCGCCCAAAAAGAGACTGGCGCAGAGGCGGAGGTACGCGAACTATCCCGATGAAAGCTGCACCAAATCAGCCATAGCCCTAGCCACTGCCCAATCGTCGAATATGCGACGAAATTCCAATTCCACCATGTCGACGATCCAACTACCCCTACTTAATTCGACTGCCCAACTCGTTTCACACATGCGAAGGCACTCCAACAACGCCGACACGGGATTCTTCGCGAGCGTGGAACTCGGCGAATACATGATGGTAAAGACTGAAGCCCCGACCTGTGAAACCGATAAGGCAAAAAACAAAAGCCCTGGGGTTAGACGCATTAAAAGTGCGGCTCTAGAGATAGGTTGTCCTCCCCCCAGCGTATCTAATTTATCACCCCATCCGAACAGTGCCGAAACAATAGGTGGCCAAATGCTTAAAAATCCAAAGAGTGCCGTCATACCGCCCCCGAGTAAATGTCTGACTCGCGGGCCGCATTTAAATCTATACCCAAAGAACGAGACGGGTGAGGGATCTAGCTATCCCTATCTCACTTACGGATCGGAAATCGTGTATCCGATCGCCGAGATATCCGACGAAATGCAGACTTCGCAAAAAGAGACTGATTTAGATTCTAGTGGAGATAGTTATAGTGAATACGAGGATGAGAAACAATTCCGGGGTTTCGATTGGGACGCGGAACAGTCGCCGGTGGCTCGATCCAGTGATTCGGATTACGAAAATAACGGATCTAGGTCACCGCTTTTAGACCGTTCCAATGACATCAGAATAGTTCGCTCGAAAACGCAGGGCGAGGGTAAAAAACACTGTTGTGATAGGCATCAAAGTTCAAAAGGAACCCAGGACAGGATGAGTGAGAAACCGAAGCCGGTTAGGTTAAAAAGAAATAACAAACCCGAGGCTAAACCGGCCCACACCTGTGATTGTAAATATAATATTAATACGGACTATTTTGATAAAGCGAGTGCGAGTTCAAAGGATCTCCTCATTGAAAAGTCGAGCCTCGAGTCGAACGAAAATGCTGATCCTTCGGAGAGACGCGAGAAAAAACTTTGGGACCACGATATTTCTAACACGAGCAGCAGTAGTGAAATAGAAAGGCCCAATGATGATGAGAAAGGTAATACAGGTAATGCCCCAGAAACTGAGGAATCGCAGTTGACTTGTGACAGCAAGAGTCCAGACGAAAAAAGTGTATATAGCCTTGATTGGCTATTTGAGGAATCATCGGATACCAAAGAGAGTGATAGTAAAGAAAGTGCCACCACTGAGGAAGGTACCAAAAAAGTAGCAGCAGCTTTGGGCGAGTCGTCATCTAACGTCCCAAAAAACTTAGGCGCGATACCCAAACAGATGAAAAATTTGGCTCGCTCTCGAGCGTCGTCGCAAAAAGAGAACAAAATAAGGGAATCTAGGAAAGAAAAGGATGAAAATCAAACTGATGACAGAAATCTGTTAGATGCTGTTGAAGCTCAGGCGGCTCTAGTTCAGGGGTTGGAGAGTTTATTTGCGGCTACCAACGCAAACACAGTCGTAGTACCGCCGTTAAACAGAGACGAGAGATCGAGAAGTCATAGACAAAGCGTCCGAAGCGAAAGAGAAAACTCACAGAAAGCTCGAAAACGGTCAATAGAAGAGGTGGCTCAAACATCAACCAACACGTTGCTGCCAACGACTATGCCACTTCTAGCGGCGTTTCTTAATTCAAGGGTAGACTTGGCGCCGTGTTGCAACCAAGAGAACGCCAAAAATCCGGAAACGGGACAACCGAATGACGAAAATCAAAGACTGAGACCACTTATGGATAGAAATCATAGGAATAGAGTAAGAAAAATCAAACGATCGACCCGCCAACGAAACAATCCTTCCCAGAGCTCATCAGATAAGAAAGACAAGTCCAGTGTTATAGAGAATATTAACGCGAATGGCGTACATTTTGCGACCTCATTCGATGACACGACTGATGGTGCTATTCACTGTTTTATGGACGAACATGGGCATTGGATGTCGTATACCTTCGACAAAAACAGTTCCGGACGTGCGCAAGCTACGCTCATTCCACTGCCTAACAAAGAAGACAACACGCGAAGTGCAACCGAAAAGACGTGTGAAAATCATGACAATTCCCAGGAAACTGCCGGCGAGGGTAGTTGTGGATCGCTAGAATCCGAGGCCGCCCAAAACGAATCGATACCAAAAACGAAACGAACGTCCAGCACAGATTCCTCCACTCAAGGCAGCATAAAACTACCGCCTTCGGTATCCAGCAACAACAACATATCAACAATAGTTCCCATCAATACGAATCCAGGAAATACGAATAAAAGGTTCTACGTCTTTGACGGGGGTACCGGAACGCAATCGGAACAGTTACGGTCTCCAGTAACCTTCGCGCCGGATTGTTTTCTAGAAACGAGAGTTCTGGAGCAGATAGAAGCAGAGAGACAAACTAGAATGGGGCTTCCGAGCATGCACATAAACTTCCTAATGAGCCAATTTCAGGCTCAAGTTCAAGCGGAGAATGCGTCGTTTCACAGCTCGACGCTCATGCCTCCGATAGGCGAAGAGGAGAGAATCGTAGAACAAAACATAAGGAGTAGATTTTCAAAGCTATTGGATGAGATGGACAAAGCGAACAAACCCAAAACGAAAAGTTTCTACAAGTTCAAGTTCTCGAAGTGTTGGGAAGTGAAAGTCACGATGGACAGGCTAAAACTGATGGCTCTGTTCGACCGAAACTTGACATTTAAGGAGACGTTTATTTCGATATTCCTAGCCGTCGCCGTAGCGGTTCTCGGTTCGATGGTGCTAAATCTCGGCTTCTATAAGGACATTTATGCCTTTTGGTTCTGTTTCATAATGGCCGGGAGCCAGTATTCCCTGTTGAAAAGCGTCCAACCAGATTCAGCATCACCAGTCCACGGCTTCAACAAGATGGTACTATTTTCCCGTCCAGTTTACTTCTGCCTCTGCACGGCCATATTATGCGCAGCTCATAATCAGCTGCAAGACGTCCCGCAGAGCGAAAGCGACACTCGAAGTAAGCGAAGCGTGGATGATAAGACTCCGTTCACCGTCTACGGAATCGTTATGAATGAGCGCGACTTCTTCTTCATAATCCAGGAGATACTTTCAAAGTTCCTCCTATTCTTTCCTCTGGCTTTCAGCCTGGGTCTGTTTCCTCAAGTAAACACCTTCCTCATGTACTTATTGGAGCAGATAGATATGCACGTTTTTGGTGGAAACGCCACGAGTAGCTTGAGTGCCGCAGTGTACTGCGTAGTGCGTTCACTGGCCGCTATAGGTGTTCTATATGGATTCGCCTACAGCGGCATAGTCGAGGGGAAGAAATCCCAGCATCAGAAGCACAACATACTGTTTTCTATATTCTGCGGTATGCTCGTACCGATCGCGTATCATCTGAGTAGAAGCGCCAGCGATTACTCGCTCATATGGAATCTGATAAAGAAGCATCTTCTACCTCCGGATTTGTACGTGATGCATACTCCGGAATGTGCGCCGGAGACGGAAAAATCCGAACCAAATCAGTTAACAGAAGAAAAGAAGAACAACTCCGAGGGTAACATTTCCAAGCAGAATTCTATAGGAAGTTCGGCGTCTAAAATCAATTTTAGTTCAGAAACTAATATAGCGCGGAATCAGAAAAGGTCGCAAACATCTAGCGTCAACTCTCTGAAGATAGAGCCGAGAGGGGATTCTATGACGTCCACGACCTCTCTGAAAGGAGATCCTCCGACAGAAAACGAAGATAAAAGCAGAGACTCTAACACCCTGAATTCAAATGCGAATAAACCCGATGAAAAACCAGACGAGGATATGGAAGATCCCTTGCCCAAGAAGCTACAAGAGACCGTCAATGCGAGACTGAAGAATGACGTCATAGTGTGCACTTTTCTCGGGTTATTCGTGTTTGGCCTGCATTGTACCACAGTCTTTACAACGTTGGAGCCACAGCTAGACACAGTAAGTAATTTCATTAATAAACCTTCAAACTTCTAAAATTACAGTATATGTCATAGGATTATCAGGGTAATTTTGAATGCATTTTAAGTCCTTAAGAAATCAAATCAACGCTAAATTTGTAAGTAAAATTTTGTTCATGGCGCAACAAATCGAGGTGCTAACAAACTGCAACAGCACTGCAAACAAAATGCTATTTGATTTAGCGTTAACTAGAATAATAATAATTATTCAACCTTACCTTGATTAGCCTTGAGTATATTTTTTCCAATGATATTGTAAAATGTTGTGTAAATGTGGTATTCATATTTTCTCACGTTTCATTTTTAAACATTATATTCTGTTAATCACATGTCCAGTAATAGAGTTATCATTTCATTTATCATATCAACGAACTTAAAATTTCAGGCGTTATGGATAATATGCGGTGTACTTGGTTGGCTGCTGCACTACATAATCCCTCAGCTCCGGAAGCAGCAGCCGTGGTTATGTCTGGCCGGCCCGGTATTGAAACAGCACGAACACGCCCAGTTCGAAGTTACGGAGCCCGCTAAACTTATGTATTTTGAGAAGGTACGCGTGTTTTCTACTAGTCCCCGTTTTAACACAGAAGATACAGTGGTGGCAACGTGTCATGGACCAAACCCCTTTAAAAAGTCCCTGTTTTTAGGTTAAAGATTCACACTGTTTACTGTTTGGACCTGTGTTAGAAATTACAATGGAAAATTGCTTCACGGCTAATGTCAAAACCTTGTATAGTTATAAAGTTATATTATGTTTTTAATACTTAAAAGAAAAACAGTTTACAAGTTTAGTAAAAAGTAACAACAAACAAGAAGTGGGAAATCTGGGTGCACGGTAGTGCACCTGCCGAGACGAGCCAAGCGAAGCGCAAGAGCACTACCTACCTTTTCTCGAAGTGTTTCGTCGTTTTTTTGAACCCTCATAGAGTTGGTTTCCGCCGATGTACCAGATAGTTCATATTCTCAGGATATGATGTCAATTTAGTAGACTAATTAAAAATACAAAGTCTCAATTGAATAGCTCTTATACTTTAGATTTCATTGATATCTAAAATACACCGATTTCGTCACTGACATACTTATACACTGACACACTGATGATCATCAAAATGTTTGGCTACTTCCTTTGGTTGGTGTAGGTTTATATGATTCTTTCACCAATTTTATGAATTAGAATTTTATGAATTAGGACATAAGAGTTTACACGGGACTGTAGACAGTAACTAAAAAACCTATTAATAAGTACTTACAAGTGAAAAATATATGAGATCTCATGTAGAGCCAAGCTTCTGAATCTACACGGCCTTTCTCCCTAACCCTAACTTACACAAATTCTACATATCAGTAAATATGTATGGCTCGGCTGTTTCGTTACTAACTTCAGATCAGAAACTAAATATTCGCATCACCTCCGCGACGGTAGCGAAACGGCGAAGCCATACATATTTACTGGTATGTAAAATTTGTTGAAGTTAGGGTTAGTAGAGTTAGGCCGTGTAGGTTCAGAAGCTTGGCTCTACAGGAGATCTCATCTTTCTCACAGGGTAAACCTTATGTGGTCGTCTCGGCAACATTTTACAAGAATAGTTTTTGATGGGATATCATTTGCAAAGAAAATCGTTTGAAACAATATTATGATCTCGTTGACACTTTAGTATTTGTTGTTTATTTTCGTTTTTGCGTCTCCTTCGTCAGATATTCGTGTACCTGTGCTTCGTGGAGCGCAACGTGATATACCCTGGTGTCGTGATCGCGGCGACAACGCAGGCCGCGCCCGCACTCGCGCTCAAGTACGGCGACGCGGTCGGCGCACTCGTCATGTGCGTGTGCGCACTCAAGTGTACGTATACGTTGATTAAATTGTTAGAAAAATGGAAACAACTTGTCTAGAATATGCCGAGGCTTTGCAAAAAACCGATTATTTTTAGCAAAACAATAACACGATCTAGTTATGACCTAGAATTTATGATAAGATATTATCATAACTAGATCGTATTATTCATTCATGTGTATCATAATAACTGATAACTGTTATGATATAATAAAAGTAAATTTAAGTATGAACACGAGAAGCTTTCCGTATACACCAAATAGCGTATTGAAGATCTAGGCCCGTATTTTTGGTCAGTACTTAAGATGCGACCCGGTCTCAAGACGCTGTTCGGCTCTGTGATTGGTCCAAATTTTGACAGCCAACCAATCACAGAGCCTGAACCGTGTCTTGAGACCGAGATGCATTTTTGTACTGACCAAAAATACGGGCCTTATTCTCATATGCGCGTCTCCTATTCGTCGTAGTAAAAAATCAAAATTTACCTACTATATATTACAGGATGGATCAAAAATAATATTTACTACAACCAACATCATTATCCTTCTTAAATTTGGCGTAGTCGGATTGTAGTAAAAATTTCATATTCCAGGTCTACGTAACGCATATTCGGAGACGGATAACCAATACCTGATCGTTGTGTTTGCGGTGCTCGTATTCCAACTGGACTTAGCCACGCGGGCCGTGTCAGAGACTTTCCTAGTTGACTACTTCGTCATGGCCATAGTGTTCAATAAGGTCTACGAGTTTCTACTCAAGGTAAATATCTTTTGATGTTAAGACTGTGTCTATAACGTATTTTTGGCTGGAAATTTGACTTACTGAAGGTACGATAAGGTACAGAATTTCGAACGCTGAATAAAATTCACATCATACCAAACTGAAAATCACAATTTGATTTTTAGCTCTATTGCACTAGCGTAGGGTATACACTATACAAAGTATTATATACTATATTTAATTTGAGATTGCATTATAATTCTATTTGTAACGCATATTATGATGGTTGATGCGTACAAACACGTACGCAGTGTGCGTACAGTACGTTTTACGCTTGCAATAAAAAACGTGAACATTTAAGACTGGTTTTAGTGTCACGCGGACCGTCGGTACGGATCGCTCCGCTTAGACCGATCTGTATGAAGCTTTAACGAGGGTTTTTGAGTAATGCGGACGAATCCGTACAGACCCGTCCGCATTACTCCTTAAAGTTTCATACAGATCGTATAGACCGAGCGATCCGTACCGACGGTCCGTGTGACACTAAAACCAGCCTTAGACGTCCTGCAGCGTGTTTTAAATTTAAGTTGTATTGTTACTTGAAAATCACATAAGTTTTCTGTGGATTAAATAAAACTAGAGGTCGCCCAATGGTCGAAATTCGAACAATAATAATTTAAATTATAAGATTGAACGCTATTAGTTCGCAATTATGTAGTCGTATATTCGTAAGGATAATATTTATTGAAGTGATATTTAAAACAAAGGAGACACCATTTTACCGTAATATTCGATGCACTCTTCCATATAAACTATCTCTGTGCAAAATTTCATGCTCCTACGTTTCCGCATTTTTCGTAAAAAGGGGTCCAAAGTTTTTCGCTCGCGTATTATTATACAGTCAAACCTGGATAAGCTAGAGTTCAAGGGAGCACAATCTCATTATCGCTTATAGAGGTTTCTCACTAACCCGAGTTTCTCGCAGGTATGTACCATCGAGGAAATTGATTCCTATTTCTTAGGCAGTTGACGAACCTACATCATTCGGTTGGCTTATGTCAATTGAATGTAAGCTGTGACCGGTCGGATGGGTTTGACTTAAAGCGACCAATATGTTCTCTGATAGTACATGAGTAGCGTTTCTCTCTTATATAGTTACGCAGCAATGACAAGTCAAAAATTCATGCACTATGTAATTTTATTTTATTTGGAACTTATTTACACTCAGTAAAATCCGTCAATTTCATTTGATTTCCTGTTTTGAATCTATATTTTGAATGGTTTTCTCTAACTCATAAATTTTGTCAAATATTGCTTGATCAACAACCGCCGCGAATTCAAAGTACTGATGGATGGATACTTCCATGTCCATCAGAATTCAGAGCACTCAGACTTTATAGAGTCTTTTGATTTTATAATTTAACTAGTCGTTCCACGCGGCTTCGCCTGCGTAAATTAGATATTTCACAGACAAATTAGTCCACAAAAAATAGCCTATGATCCTTCACGAGGTCTACTTCTTATCTGTGCCAAATAACAGAAAAATTGCTCCAGTAGTTCGTGAGATAAGCCCTTTCAAATAATTTCCCCCGTTTTTTACACATTTTCCTCTATTTCTTCGCTCCTATTAGTCTTAGCGTGATAAAATATATATAGAGTGCGTTCAAACAAACAAACAAACTAACAAACTCTTCCGCTTTATAATATTAGTATAGATAATAGGCGGATCCTCGTAAATTAAAATCCCTCTGAATTTCATTCCGCGATTTTCCGGATTCAAACGACATATCACTTAATGATAGTACTTTAATTTTACGTTTTAACATGATACAGAACAGAACTTTCCTTCTCTGCAATTGACTAACTATAAACTGAGTAAGTCCATTCGTAGAGAATTCGATAAAATAACAACGTTATTTAGTTCCACGAAATAGAATGGATACAATATTGACGAGAAAACAATACAATACAAAAATTGTGCAAAAACAATGGTAGGAAGTTTCACGAAATTTAAGAATGAGACATATAATATAATAAATTTAAGAATGAGACATAAAATAGAATATGTTCAATTTGTAATTTGTTTTGTCATTTGTTACTGTGTGTGTAAATAAATAAAGCTCGACTATCGCTTATAGAGGTATAGATAAGTAGCAGTTTCACTCACGGAGGTCCATGAGGGAAAAACGACTCTCTCTTATAGAGGTTTCTGTTTCTCGCTAATAGAGGTTTTGGGAGCTTAAAATGACTGGTCCTGGCTATTACTCTCACTTATAGTGTTTTCTCACTTATCAGTTCTCTCTTACCCAGGTTTGACTGTATATGATAATATTTTACCTCGTAGGTGCAATTCGTCGTGACATATATAGCGCCGTGGCAGATCACGTGGGGCAGCGCGTTCCACGCGTTCGCTCAGCCGTTCTCCGTGCCGCACTCCGCCATGCTGTTCCTGCAGGCGGCGCTGTCGGCGCTGCTGTCCTCCCCGCTCACGCCGGCGCTAGGTGAGACGGAGATATACACCGTGGCCGGTGCGAGTGAGACGGTATACACGTAGCGTCGTGGTAGATCACGTTCGCGCAGCCGTTCTCCGTGCCGCACTCCGCCATGCTGTTCCTGCAGGCGGTGCTGTCGGCGCTGCTGTCCTCCCCGCTCACGCCGGCGCTAGGTGAGACAGAGATATACACTGTGGCCGGTGCGAGCGAGACGGTATACACGTAGCGTCGTTGTAGATCACGTTCGCTCAGCCGTTGTCCGTGCCGCACTCCGCCATGCAGTTCCTGCAGGCGGCGCTGTCGGCGCTGCTGTCCTCCCCGCTCACGCCGGCGCTAGGTGAGATGGAGATATACACTGTGGCTGGTGCGAGCGAGATGGAATGTACATATTTCTACAAGCGCACGCCTGCATATAACATTAAAAACTTCAAAGTTACGGTGTCCTCTTTATGTAAAAAATAAAATATCTTGACGGACGCCTTTTAATATCATTTTGCATAATCAAAAACAGAACTGACGCCAGCATAATTTTTTGTTACGGCTGTTAGCCAAAAGATCGTTGTAGCAATCTATTTAAAGATGGAATGTCATAAACCAATTTACTTGTCATTTAACACATTTAGCTCTCAATAATATTGGAAATCACACATTAAATTTATATGTCTCCATTCACAGGTAGCGCAATATTCATGACGTCATACGTGCGGCCCGTCAAGTTCTGGGAGAGAGACTATAACACCAAGCGTGTGGATCAGAGCAACACGCGGTTGTCTTCACAGTTGGAGAGAAACCTTGGAGCGGGTGAGTGAGAGAGAGAGAGAGAAAAATAGAAAGAGACAGTATGAGGCTTCAGGCTTGGTATTAGTAACTATACTTTGAGTGATGTACTCCCTATGTGATAAAGTTGATAAGAATGAATGAAAATGAAGCTGGCAGGCTTTTAGAATGTAACCAAACAAAATGTACTATCAGAGAAGTTGATTCCTAGGCAGATGGGGGACCTACGTAGTTTGGTCGCGTTACGTCAAACCCAGCCGACAGATTATAATTAACATTGAATTGACACGACCCGACCAAATGACGTTGGTCTGTCAACTGCCTAGGAATCAATTTCCTCGATGGTACTACCAAACCTGTTTTTTTGTACTGAAGCTCCTTTACAGCAGTAAATCATGAGTCAAAAACTTTTGAGCTAACAAAAGCTAGTCATCCAGAACATATAAGGATAAAAAAAAGAAACTGAATAACATTCGTCAAATTAAACACACCTACAATCTACATATATCTATATTTCGCAGACGACAACAACCTGAACTCGATATTCTACGAGCACCTGACTCGGTCGTTACAGCACTACCTGTGCGGGGACCTCATGCTGGGACGCTGGGGACAGGTGCAGCAGGGGGACTGCTTCGGTACGTAGTCCCGAGAAAGGATACTGTGTTATATCGTCTAACCTTTGGGGAGTATTATGATTTATGTTCATTCTCCTAAATGTTAGGGGCGATTTCACCAAAGAAATTGAACGCGTTCAATGCACACTGAACCGGTTCAAAACGTATTAACGCGATTATAACATCGAATTGTATTTCACCAACATAAAATGAACGCGTTCACAGCAAATCCAAGTTTTATCTTCTGAACGCCAAATGTCCGAAGTTTAACGTTATAAAACCCGTTCAAGCCCTGTCAGTGTAGTGTCATGGCGGAACGAAAAACATAGACAAAAGAAATGTCAAAATGACAGTTTTGACACATGCGTTTGGTTAGTTTATGTGTTGTTTCTTGCTTTTTTGTTGTCAAATTAACGGGACAAGGCTCCAAAGTGATGAAAACATTTAAAATAAATAATAATCGCGTGACGTCACGTAAACTTAGATTTATTGATCGCGATCAAAAGAAGTTTGTGAAATCCATTTGAAACAGAACGAGATTTACGTCGCCGCGTGAACGCGTTCAATGAGAACTAAGTTTTATAAAACGAAGTTTTGAGTGTGCCTGGTGAAATCCCAGCTTAGGGACTAATATCACTACCTAATGCAAAATGTCGTTAAGTAGTGGTTAGTACTTTAGGTTCTAGCTTAGTTATGTTTGCATTTATTAACGATGGTCTTCGATATTTCATTTGCCACCGGAAGGAGCTATGCTAATGGAGCATGATATGACATGGCAACGGCATAAACAAGTTATTTGGTAATCTGTCAAGTTGTAAATAACCACTGACCTCCATTATACAAGTACGCTGGACCTATGATACCCACTTTTTTTGTGCCTATTTGAAGCGGAATCAGCGCCCCCAGTAAGAGGGAAGAGAACTAAATTTGACGTAACTTGCAAATGGCCGCTTAATTGTTACTGGTTGTCACAATTTCATCACTAATATTAGTTCCAAATACTCCCACTACTGCTATCAGCGCCAATATGGCGACTTTCAAACGTCATTTTTACGTCAAATTTAGTTCCTATCCCTCACATTGGGGAAGCTGATTCCGCTTCAAATAGGCACAAAAAATAGTTGTCATTTCAAAGGGTATCATTAGTCCAGCGTACTTGTATAATGGAGGTCAGTGTAAATAACGTATTGCTATCAGCCATGATAGGACACGATTTTAAAATGCGTATTAAAGATTTGCGTGTGCTCTGTGCATGCACCAAAAATTTTACCGACGAACACGGCTGCACTGTACATAATAAACTATGAATTTAAACTCTATTCCAGTGCTGGCGTCCGACTACCTCAACTGCCTCGTCCACATCGTGGAGATGGGCAACGGGCTGGTATCGTTCCAGCTGCGCGGGCTCGAGTTCCGCGGGACGTACTGCCAGCAGCGCGAGGTGGAGGCCATCTCCGAGGGGCCGGAGGAGGGCGCAGGTAGGATTGGATGAACTTGAAAAAAATTGCGTGGAAGTAAATAATAGGGAACATGCAAATATAATATTTATGAAAATTTTGCTAATAAAATGTTAACAAAATATAAAAGGAGGGCTACTGCAAGGTTAATATTTTATAAAATATTGTTTTTTTACAGAAATTACGAATTAAAAGTAACTTGAAACGGAACGGATTTCAAAACACCAATCAGCGTTTAGTGACGTCACACCTGCTATCCCCGCGTTCCGTTTAGCGTTAAAAACGATCAAAACGCTCAAAATGCCTCCTATTTTGAGCGTTTTGATCGTTTTTAACGCTAAATGGAACGCGGGGTAGGACAGTAGTGACGTCATACAGACTATAGATCCGTTTTGGCGCCAAAATTTAAATGAACAATTTTAAACCGCATTTTTTGCAGTAAATTCCAGTGTTTTAATTTTTTAATATACTTGTGGTCTATTCTACATGGAGTTCTTTAAAATAAACACAAAAATAAAAATATTGTATCTTCCCTATTCTCTTTAACATAAGTTACACGCTCAGTCTCAGACTAACGCCAGATTGATGGCTAAAAAGTACATAATAAAGAAATGATCAGTGCGTCAATCAAGGTTAGACGATCAGTTTTGCGTCAATCTTACCAGATTGATGGACTGAACTGATGAGAAACTGAGTGTGTAACCTATGTCTATACCGTTACATCTTTTTTGGCCATACGCAAAAAATATTTTTAACACTGTACTTGTTGTATACATAAGTTTTGATTGGAGGAAAAGAGCGCTCGATTGCGCTTGCTTGATTATTACAGTGCCAGGAGTCAGGACTAGTTTTAACTGAACTTCAATGGCGCCGACAATCCGTCGTTTTGACAAGCAACTTGTAAATCGCTAAGCGATCGCCATTTTTATATGGTTATATACTTTTTTCTACGAAACACATACAATGTTTCTTGTTGTCACAGAGGGCACCTGCGGCGGCCGCTGGGCGCTAGGCGGGCGGGTGCTCGGCATCGGCGCGTGCTGGGCGCTCCGCTGGCTGGCCTGGCAGCTGGCGGCGGCGCGCTACGTGCTGGAGGGATACTCCGTGTCGGACAACAGCGCGGTCTCCATGCTACAGGTGTTCGACTTCCGGAAGGTGCTGCTGACGTATTACGTCAAGGTTGGTACACCCTGTTGGCATATTTTGTCACACTCATCGTGCTGAGCGCTCCGCTGGCTGGCCTGGCAGCTGGCGGCGGCGCGCTACGTGCTGGAGGGCTACTCCGTGTCGGACAACAGCGCGGTCTCCATGCTACAGGTGTTCGACTTCCGGAAGGTGCTGCTGACGTATTACGTCAAGGTTGGTACACCCTGTTGTCACATTAATCTTGCTGGGCGCTCCGCTGGCTGGCCTGGCAGCCGGCGGCGGCGCGCTACCTGCTGGAGGGCTACTCCGTATCGGACAACAGCGCGGTCTCCATGCTACAGGTGTTCGACTTTCGGAAGGTGCTGCTGACTTATTATGTCAAGGTTGGTACACCCTGTTGTAATGTTTGTAACTTACATTTTAAAACATAATAGCAAATTCTAGCTATACATAGAATTCACATTTTTTATTTTAAATCATTTTTCCGGTTCTAAAGCCCCTATTTATGCAAAACAACGACAGTTTTCAAATTGTTAGCTACCTACTTCATTCACTCATGTCTTCAAATATTTTGTGTGCTTGTGGAAACGAGATAGTGAAAGCGAAAATATTACATTCGTGAGAGATTAAAAATCTAATAGCGAGTACTTTAGGTTAGTGAATTGTATAAAATTCAAATGTCTACGACTTACGTCCTTGCGAGTAGATTCAAACGTGTTTTGTAAAGTCAAGGACAAAACTTTGTATAAGTATATCGTCTACCACAATCTACCACTACACAATCTACCACTTTTAAATGCTCATGTACCATTTCAGAGCATAATCTACTACACCGTCCAATCCCCGAAGCTAGAAGAATGGTTGTCTTCCCCCGAGCTGTGCGAAGCGTTGCGGCCGATGAGCGAGCGAAGCTTCGTGGATCTGGATCCGATATTCAACGTCAATCTTGACGAGGACTACGACTTCAGAGCTTCGGGCATAACTAGGTACAGTATTTTCTTACTTTTTTTTTATTATGATAATCCTCAAATTCATTCAATTGATAAAGTTACAGCCTTTTGGTGCTTTCTACCATCACAATTTGTGAAACACAAAAATTTAAACTGTACCTTGTTTATATCAATAATCAGCTGAGGCCTTTGCATTCGTTGTGAATGATAAGTATAATAGGTTAATATTTTATAAAATATTGTTTTTTTACAAAAATTACGAATTAAAAGTAACTTGAAACGGAACGGATTTGAAAACACCATTCAGCGTTCAGTGACGTCACACCTGCTATCCCCGCGTTCCATTTAGCGTTAAAAACGATAAAAACGCTCAAAATGCCTCCTATTTTGAGCGTTTTTATCGTTTTTTACGCTAAATGGAACGCGGGGCAGGACAGTAGTGACGTCATACAGACTATAGATCCGTTTTGGCGCGAAAATCTAAATTGACAATTTTAAACCGCATGTTTTGCAGTAAATGCCAGTGTTTTAATTTTTTAATATACTTGTGGTCTATTCTACATGGAGTTCTTTATAATAAACACAAAATTAAAAACATCGCAACAACTATTATCTCCATGCAAATTAACCACTTTTGACGTGGAATATTCTTTTGGCAAAGTCCGCCTAATGTCTATAGTATTATTCCTCTAATAATAAGCTATACAATGTTTTGTCTTTGTTTTATTTCGTCTTTCGAGCAACTTTTCACATGTATTTGACAACCGATTTATATATATATTTTTTTTAATGAAATAAGGGGGCAAACGAGCAAACGGGTCACCTGATGGAAAGCAACTTCCGTCGCCCATGGACACTCGCAGCATCAGAAGAGCTGCAGGTGCGTTGCCGGCCTTTTAAGAGGGAATAGGGTAATGGGAGGGTAGGGATGGGAAGAGAAGGGAATAGGGGAGGGAAGGGAAGGGAATAGGGTAGGGGATTGGGCCTCCGGTAAACTCACTCACTCGGCGAAACACAGCGCAAGCGCTGTTTCACGCCGGTTTTCTGTGAGAACGTGGTATTTCTCCGGTCGAGCCGGCCCATTCGTGCCGAAGCATGGCTCTCCCACGTATGAATATATATTGTTTAGATATAATTATAACCAAGGTATTTTCCAATATACCTTTTTAAAAATATTTACATTCTTGTGCGATCATTGCAAGAGTATCTTCTTGTATATAAAATTCTCGTGTCACAATGTTAGGCCGCGTACTCTTCCGAAACGGCTTTACTGATTTTAACCAAATTTTATATGCATATTGATAAGTGCATTTGTTGAAAAAATAATAGTAAATTATTACAACTCGAGACTGACGGCGACCATTGATTGTGCGACGGGACGGGACGGGACGTTACCCTGGTAACATACTTATTTACGGCCGTTCCCAATGACATACGACCGATCGCAGCTAACATTGAATTGACATAAAATATATGTCTCTAATGTCTAATGAGAGCTATTCCTATCTCTAGTAGGGCAAAACCAGAGATAGATCGAATATTGGGAACGGCCGTAAGTCACTTCAATCAAATAATAATATGCTCGAAATACTTTATATTATTATGGCAAAGCAACGTTTGCCGGGACAGCTAGTATAAATAGTATATATTAAAATATTTATTTACATTCCGATAATATCATTTTAGGAGTCGTTTCTGCGCCGTCTACCAGGAGTGGATAGCGCACTGCGGCGCGCGGCGCGGCGCGGCGTGGCGGCGGGCGGCGGCGCGGGACTCCGCCCTCGTGACGCTCTGCTTCGCCCTCAGCCTGCTCGGCCGTAGGGCTCTCGCGGCCGCACACCATCTGTCGGCGTCCAGGTGAATAGTGTTTATTGTGGATTTTGAGTTGTGAATGGTTTTATGGAGTTAATACAAGTATTGCATAATGAAAGGGTATGTTGAATACTGTCGATTAGCACGTATTGACATACAATATTTTAGAATTGTGTAATAAAAATAGGAAGGAACAATAAATATAACATTAACAGTAGGGTGTGAATATAAAGCAGTTGATCCTCAAGTGGCACTTGCGAAAATCAAAACTAACGCTTCCAGCGTTTACTTTGTTTTCGACTACACGTCAAAAACAACTTTAAAATAATGTTAACTATTTATCTCAGTCCGTCTATATACTTTATATAGTCGTCCCCTGATGTACCCCACCCAATTTCGTCCATCTCATACTCGTCCCATGTTAAACTCGTCCCAAGTAAAACTCGTCCCATGTCATACTCGTCCCGTGTACTCGTCCCCCGTCTACATACTAACGCGACGCAGTTGTCGGCACAGCGTGGAGTTCTTCCTGTACGGGTTGCACGCGCTCTTCAAGGGCGACTTCCGCATAACGTGCGCGCGCGACGAGTGGGTTTTCTCTGACGTGGCTTTGTTGGACTCCGTGCTCGCGCCGGCTGTGCGTATGGCGCTTAAGCTGCATCAGGTGAGTTAATATTAATTAAGTTTTTTATTTAACATTTATTACAGTCTGCCTAAGGCCATATATTTAGCTTATAGCAGGGTTTCCCAATCTTTTTCAGTCTGCGGCGTAGTTACACGTCACAATATTTTGTCACGGCGCCCTACTAGCTATTAGAAAAACATACATAAATACCTTTAATGATTATTATAGTTAGGTTAAGCAGGTAATAGTAATAAACAAAATATATTTAATCATCAGACTTCTACCTGATTTATATATTTAATATTATAATTTTATTTTATAATATTTGTGGTTTTGGATAGTGATGGAGGATTGACTCACGGCGCCCCACTTGCCTTTCCACGGCGCACCAGGGCGCCGCGGCGCACACTTCGGGAACACAGCAGGCATAGGCTAGACTAGACTTTAAGGCTGTTGGTACAGTGACCTCGCGAACCGCCGTAGACAGATTACTTCTGTCGATGCATTTTGTAACATCTCGTTCCGTCATTTTTTCGCGGTTCGCGACGTCGTCGGTGCGCAAACGGTGCCAGTTAGTATTTTGTAAATTTTCTTTGAGATTGGTTTTTAAAGCTTAAGAGAGATTATCCCACTTTTTTTACCAGTTCGTCACTGTTAATTTAATTATTAATTTGTAACTACATAAAGTGACTAGCGAAAGTCAATTTTTCGTTAAAAATTTGACAAAATTAAATAAAATATAATAAAATGACAAGTAATTAAATAATATATAAAATAAATATTTAAATATCAACAGAATTAAAATGCATGTGTGCTTGCAGGATCACTTCATGTTCCCCGAAGAGTATTGCAACAGTACGGCGCTGTACGCCGCCATATCGTCGCACTCGCAGCGTCTAGTTATATGCCACGAGGCGGCGCCGGCGTGGCGACACAACGTGCTGCGCGGCGCGCCGCATCTGTTGGCCTTGAGGTACGTATGCGTGATTGCGTGTGCGTGCGTGCGTGTATGTAAAATAGTAGTAACTTGTCATATGCCACGAGGCGGCGCTGGCGTGGCGACACAATGTTGCGCGGGGCGCCACATCTGTTGGCCTTGAGGTACGTATGCGTGATTGCGTGTGCGTGCGTGCGTGCGTGTATGTAAAATAGTAGTAACTTGTCATATGCCACGAGGCGGCGCTGGCGTTGCGGCACAATGTTGCGCGGGGCGCCGCATCTGTTGGCCTTGAGGTACGTATGCGTGATTGCGTGTGCGTGCGTGCGTGCGTGTATGTAAATTAGTAGTAACTTGTCATATGCCACGAGGCGGCGCTGGCGTGGCGGCACAATGTTGCGCGGGGCGCCGCATCTGTTGGCCTTGAGGTACGTATGCGTGATTGCGTGTGCGTGCGTGCGTGCGTGTATGTAAAATAGTAGTAACTTGTCATATGCCACGAGGCGGCGCTGGCGTGGCGACACAATGTTGCACGGGGCGCCGCATCTGTTGGCCTTGAGGTACGTATGCGTGATTGCGTGTGCGTGCGTGCGTGTATGTAAAATAGTAGTAACCTGTCATATGCCATGAGGCGGCGCTGGCGTGGCGACGCAATGTTGCGCGGGGCGCCACATCTGTTGGCCTTGAGGTACGTATGCGTGATTGCGTGTGCGTGCGTGCGTGCGTGTATGTAAAATAGTAGTAACTTGTCATATGCCACGAGGCGGCGCTGGCGTGGCGACACAATGTTGCGCGGGGCGCCGCATCTGTTGGCCTTGAGGTACGTATGCGTGAGTGCGTGTGCGTGCGTGCGTGTATGTAAAATAGTAGTAACTTGTCATATGCCACGAGGCGGCGCTGGCGTGGCGACACAATGTTGCGCGGGGCGCCGCATCTGTTGGCCTTGAGGTACGTATGCGTGATTGCGTGTGCGTGCGTGCGTGCGTGTATGTAAAATAGTAGTAACTTGTCATATGCCACGAGGCGGCGCTGGCGTGGTGACACAATGTTGCGCGGGGCGCCGCAGCTGTTGGCCTTGAGGTACGTATGCGTGATTGCGTGTGCGTGCGTGCGTGCGTGTATGTAAAATAGTAGTAACTTGTCATATGCCACGAGGCGGCGCTGGCGTGGCGACACAATGTTGCGCGGGGTGCCGCATCTGTTGGCCTTGAGGTACGTATGCGTGATTGCGTGTGCGTGCGTGCGTGTATGTAAAATAGTAGTAACTTGTCATATGCCACGAGGCGGCGCTGGCGTGGCGACACAATGTTGCGCGGGGCGCCGCATCTGTTGGCCTTGAGATGCTTACTCGTGCGTGCATGTGCTTGCACCTGTATGTATATGAGGTTACATTGTAGCGATTAATGTGCTACTATATAATATGGGACTATTTTGACTGGTCGAGGTGCTCATGTGTGCGTACTTATGTTTTTTCGTATGCGTACGTGCTTTCATTTGTGTATACGTGTTTACGTATTCGCTGTTGGAAATTAGATATAGATAATCATTGTCTACACTCATAATAAATTCTGTCGGTAACATATTACAAATATTTTGCAGGCATGTGATGGACGAAGGCAACGACGACTACAAGATAATAATGCTCAACAAACGTCACCTGGGGTTCCGCGTGATCAAGCTGAACCGCGAGTGCGTGCGCGGGCTGTGGGCGGGGCAACAACAGGAGTTAGTCTACCTGCGGAACCGCAACCCCGAGCGCGGGTCCATACAGAACGCGAAACAGGTACGCTAATATAGACCTTATTGTGTCGCGTTAGTGTTGAGTATCGTGTCTTGTGAATATATCTAAAAGAGGACTCGTGAATTGTCAGACAACTATTTTATGCAGATTTGATTAATGAGACTGTGATATTATCACGTTATATATTGTCAAAACCGCGAACAGTGGAACAAAACTTCATAAAAATGTGTCGATTTAAAGTTTTGTGCCTCTTTCAACGGCCTAAACTTTACATAGTTTCAGCCTTTAATAAAAACATTGTTTAAGCCATAAGCTTATCAAACTTATATTTTTTACAGGCGCTGCGCAACATAATAAACTCGTCGTGTGATCAGCCAATCGGTTACCCGATCTACGTGTCGCCGCTAACGACGTCGTACGCGGACACGTCGCCACCGCTGCGTGCGCTGCTCGGCGGTCCGCTCAGCGTGCGCGGCATACGCGACCACCTGCAGCAGCTGTGGCACAGGTTTGTCTCTCTCACACACCAAATTTTTTTGTCACTTTTGTATGGGCAAGCGCCCCAGCGTCACGAGTTTACGCATACAAAATTTTAAAAAAATTTGTGACAAGGAAGACGTACACACCCTAAAATATTATCACTTAGTTTTGTTACAGCCTGTATATTGATAGCAATTTTTGTGATTTGTATGGGTAAGCGCCCGAGCGTCAGGAATTTTCTTATACAAGAGTTACAAAAAAAGTTGACTCTTTCAGCGCTGCTACTTTCACAATTCACAGTAAACTCAATACAGGGTACTCATACACACCCTAAAGTATTATCTCTTAGTTTTGTTATACTCTGTATACAATAGGTTGTAAAATACAATATATAATATAAATTTAGTACTAGAGTCTTCCAATTAATATTAACGTATATAATTTATGTTTTAGGATCCGTCGTCGATGCGGAGAGGGGTGCTCGAGCGGCGCGTGCGAGGCGGCGCAGGCGGAGGCGGGACGCGCACGCCCGAGAAGCGCGGCCCCGCCCACCGCACCGCCTTCGCAGCTCGGTAATTTTTTTTTATGAAATAAGGGGGCAAACGGGAAAACGGGTCACCTGATGGAAAGCAACTACCGTCGCCCAAGAACACTTGCAACATTTTATGAGGAAATACGCTCTCTTATTGAAAGTTTGCAGGTCGTATTGGTCCGGAAATACTGCTGGTGACAGCTCGTTCACGAGTTTTACAGTGGGCGTAAATATCGTGATATGTTAGTGTCTAAATACACTAGGCCGAAAAAACGCGGCCGAAGTTCGGCATGATTACGCCTGCAATGTATTAAATTACTGATGACACACCATGCCGAAATTACGTCGCGTTATATTGTATGCGTAGCGCATTGCAAGCGTAATCATGCCGAACTTCGGCCGCGTATTTTCGGCCTAGTGTGTTTAGACACTTAATATGTATTGATACGAGGAATGTCAGGGTCCACAACCTTCTTAGCTTAAAATATGCTTTCTAGCTTATTTAAGGAAAGTTTTAAGAACTAAATTTTTACTTAAGTAAAAGTTTAGTTACGAACCTATCGTGTCAAGTAGTGACGCCGGTAAGCACTTTATTTGTCTGAGAACATGCAGGAAAAAAATGTGCAATTGATGCACTCAATTCTTGATAGTTTTCTAACATTATCGTTGCTGGCTACGTCCTACGTTAAAATTTCATCTTAGTCAAAATTTTGTCTTTGATTTCTCACTGTATGGAAAATATGACGGAAAAAGCTATCTGTTTTCCGTCATATTTTCCATATTTTTTTAATAGCTCTTATGTTATTAACCGACTTCAAAAAAGGAGGTTATCAATTCTACCCGTATTTATGTTATATTTCCAGAATTGTCCAGTTTTCGTATATTATGTTAGTCTGTATCAGCGTCTGAACAAATGTGCCAAATTTCTGAAGTGTATGTATGTATGTTTTTATTTTTGTGTTCGCATATCTCCGGAACTACAAGTCCGATTCGAGTGATTCTTTTTTTGTTGTATTATTTTGTTTAACTTAGGGAACACAGCAAGTTTCGTTAAAATTAGTTCTGTAGTTCTTGAGATAGGGAATTTTAATTCTCAATTACATACAATTTTGAAGTCGGTTTTATCTTTTTAAAATACTATTATTGTAAATTAATAACACTATTTTATATACAGGAAGTACGCGCGGCAGCGTGCGTTCCAGTGCGGGTAAACCAACGCTCGCGTCGCTGACCGGTCTACTGCGGGATCCGTTGGTCGGTGGTTCACAAGATACTTATGATCGCGGCGATGAACCTGGTAAGTTTTATAAGTTATTCCTATATAGGGTGTAACAAAACTAAGTGACTTATTTAACAAGAAGAAACATGTTATTGGTTTTTAATATAAAAAGAAGCAGCTGCATATTATGTATCAGATAGGGTAAGTTCGGACACAGGGTAAGTCCGGATAATTCAACTTATCACTTAATTAGTCAGTGTTTTTTTGCCTGGCGCTACGGGCATATACGCCATACTGCACTGCAACCGCAAACTGTAGTACCATACCGTAACTGTAGTTTAATTATAATTATTTAATATTTTATTAAGTTAAAATAACTTATTAGTTTTTACTAAAGTAATGAATCTAATATACAATTAGCAGCTCAGGTGCAATGCGCTGAAAGCGGGCCGGAGCGCAGGCGAGAGGAGCGACGTCGGGATAGACCGCGGTCGAGGCCGGCGCTAGCGGTTAGTATAGTACTTTCTTAAGCCCAGCCCCCTTATTATGTAACTTTGATAAATATTAACTTCATTGTTTGTAGTCACAATTTTGACGTTTGAACTTTTAAAAAGTATAAACGTCAAAATATTGACATTACAACTTTTTAAATTGACTTTTAAGAAGTTCAAACGCCAATTTTTTTTTTCTTCTTTAATTTTGGCAACTTGACACAAGTTTGCGTATATTATGCCACAGACAAGGGTATAAATATTTTTTATCATCGTTTTACTATAATATCGTCATGTCTAAATTCTAGTCAAAGTCAAAGCAGTCAAGGAGTCAAGTCGGTCAATTCAGTAAAGTGGTAGACGCTTTACTGAAACTTTCGACGGAATTTTGGAAGGAACACAAAAAAGCACGTTTCTGGAAGTTGCAGCATTTGCCTACACTTGTGCACGATAACGAATATGTAATGGTTAATATTCTACCAATATTACTCATTAAAACCCCAGATAACACAATTTTAGGAAAATAATACAAAAACCTGTTGTGTTTTCACACTCCCGGCAAAACTCCAACGCCAAAATTCTTTCTTTTCTTTTCTTTTTCTTCTTTTTTGGCAACTTGACACAAATGATGCGTATGTTGTGCCACAGACAAATTGAGGTTATTTTTCTTATTATGGCACTTCGGCTATAAAACCATGGCCAGTGTCGAGTAAATGGCGGGAAACAATGTTCTAGTATAGTACAATTTTTAGCATCGTTTTCATATTCAAATTCAAATTCAAATTCAAAAGCATTTATTTGCTGAAATAAGGTACAATATGGTGTTAAAGCTAGGTGTTCAAGTTCTCTTATTTTGCCTTTGGGTGGCGTGCAAATTTAATAGGTAAGTATAGTCTGTCAAACTTATAATTTATCTACATTAGCTACTTATAATTTATCCATTTATCTTTTTACATTTTCTTATCATCCCTTTTTTTAATAAATAATTATAAAAATGTTATACAATATGTCATTTGTGTTTTTTTTTGTAACATACACAATCTTAGTTTTAGTCAAGGAATAATATTAATACATGAATTATATCATCTTATTTTGTTTCAGTATGATTATTATTATTATTCTTTTCTATGGATAATAATATGTCAGTAATATAAATTCAATGTCAATAGTTATTAATAATAATAATAGTAATCATGATCTAAGTCAATATTCAATCAATCAATATTCAATACAAACATCAATTTCATTTATTTATTTAATTATTTTATTAATAATATGTCATCATAAAATACAATTTTTATAACTTTACAATACTCTAATTCATTTCTTTGTCATTCATGTAATTCTTCCACAACACTTGCATTATCAGCTAAAAAATCTCTGACATCGTAATAAGCTTTTTCTAACAAAATTGCCTTGACTTTGTTTTTAAATTGTTGCATATTATTTATCTTTAAAACATCTTTTGGTAGCTTATTATACATACGGATCGCCATACTTAGGTAGCTCTTATTTAGTAACGCAGTTTTGCTACTAGGGTGACATATCTTGTGGCTATTCCGGTGACTTTTAAAAAACTCAAATTCACTTATATTACATTTTATGAATGTTATACTTTCTAAAATATATAGGCAAGGGAATGTTAATAGTTTAAGATTTATAAAGTGTGTCTTACAGCTGTCGGTCATTCTTATTTTACATATTGCTCTTATGCACTTCTTTTGAGCTTTAAATATTTGGTCTTTTTCAGTAGAATTGCCCCAAAATACTACTCCGTATCGTAATAATGATTCGACTTGCGCTAGATATGCTGTTCTAAGTGTCGTGAGGCCAACAATCCTTTGTAGCATGTATAAGGCATACGATAATTTATTAATTTTTCCTCGAATATAGTTGCAATGTTCTTTCCATTTTAGTTGGCTGTCTACGTAAAGAAATCCCTAGAAATTTAGAAACAGACACTTGTTTGATGGTAGAGTTCATATAATCTATATCTGCCCTTATACAATCTTCTTTCCAATTATTCTTAAAATACATTAAATGTGTTTTGTCTAAGTTAATTTTTAGATGGTTCCTTTTAAGCCAATTAATAATTTTGTCAAGGGAAATAAGTATATCGCTTTCTAGGCTGCTTTTATTTTTCCCTGCAAAGATTACTGTGCTGTCGTCAGCAAAAAGTACCATTTTTTTGTCAGTTGATCTGGGTAAGTCATTAATATAGATTAAAAATAAGACTGGGGCTAGAACACCGCCCTGGGGAACACCAATTTCTACTTCTACAATTGGTGACATAAAGTCAGTCTCTGTGAGATTATGATCACATACTTTTTTTATCTGAGTACACTGTTTTCTGTTACTAAGATATGATTTTATTAAGTTAAATACATTTCCTCTAATACCGTATGAAGCTAATTTTTCTAATAATATTTTATGGTCAACAAAATCAAAGGCTTTTGAGAGGTCCATATACAAAGCGCATATGGTATTTTTATCGTTTATATATCGTCAGGTCTAAAGTCTAGTCAAAGTCTAAGGCCCGTATAAATAGTCAGTACTTAAGATGCGACCCGGTCTCAAGACGCGGTTCGGCTCTGTGATTGGTCCGAATTTTGACAGCCAACAAATCACAGAGCCTGAACCGTGTCTTGAGACCGAGATGCATCTTGAGTACTGACTATTTATACGGGCCTAAGTAAAAGTCAATACAGTCAAGGAGTCAAGTCGGTCGATTCAGTAAAGTGGTAGACGCTTTACTGAAACTTTCGATGGAGTTTTGGAGGGAACACAAAATAGCACGTTTCTGGAAGTTGCAGCATTTGCCTACACTTGTGCACGATAACGAATATCTAATGGTTAATATTCCACCAATATTATACATTAAAAGCCCAGATAACACAATTTTAGGAAAATAATACAAAAACACAACACAACAGCACTCTTTCACATTCCCGGCAAAACTCCAACGCCAAAATTGTTACCCATAACGAATAAATTATGAGTTCTTCTTCTTCTTCTTTTAAAATGGCCTCCCTTGAGGAATAGCCAGTATCAGTGTTGGCGAGATAAAAAAAAACTTTGTCGCCATCGACAATAACTTTGCTTTTAACGTAACCTTTGTGAATGTTCAAGTGATAAAAAAAATCAATTCAAAATAAAGAAGTACATTTTAAACTATTATACCCACATAATACCAAACATATAGGTCTACCAGAATCTGATGGCAATTTTTGACAGCAGATTTTCATAAAATATCCTTGATCATTGGATAAATTTTTATATTTGCATGTTTAACACACAGAATCAGCCGCTATAAGAAAAAAAAGGATCAAAATGTTTTATTCCAATTACCCCGGTATTGCTAGAGTCAATTTATTTTCTCACTTTTTGTCATCAGTTTCTGGTAGACCTATAGTACCTGTAACAAGACAACATAAATAAATGTTAGATTAGCAAAGCCACAATTCTACTGAACTATTATGAGTTACAAATTATCTCTAGTCTGGCGGTCGTCGTCGGTCTCGCGCGCTGCCGGCGCTGCCCGCGTCGTTCCGTCTGCTCGCCGCCTCCGACACGCTCCACGCCATACGGACCTACGATCAGGTACACACTTTATGTTAATTACATACATGATTTACACGCGCGCGAGCCGCGGCCGAGCCGTGAGACGCGCCACGAGCCGAGAGTGTAAAGTCGAGCTCGCGGCTCGTCTCGCGGCCGTCTCGCGGCGCCGTTCGCAGGGCTCGCGTCGGGAGCGGTTTTCAAAGGAGCTCGAGGGGGACACGAGCTTTGTGTTTACACTCGCGCTTCGACGCGATCCGCGAGCCGAGCCACGAGACGCGAGTATAAATCTCGTAACAGACGTGAGTTGAAGAACCAAGTAAGTAACAGTAAAAAATTGCCGTTTTTTGCAGAAACGGAGGCTTTAGGAGCGTAAAAATGATTTGAAATAAAATATCTGTGGATTTTGTGTGTAGCCAGATATATTAGCTAGGTGATGAAGTAGAAAAGTTACAAGTTTTGTTCAAATTATAAGGGAGAATATTTGTAATTGTTCATATGGTATAAAATGTTAGTTATTGTGTTCTTCCACTCACGTCTTGATTATTATTAGAAACCAGTTACTCATTTCTCATAAGTTTCCAAACATGGGTACAACATTATGGCGTATGTATAAAATAGACCTCGTCTCTAAATTTTTTAATTTATAAAATGAGTACTTATATAAAATATAAAATCTATTTATTCTACATTTTCCATAGTATATAACTCAATATAATGGCAATGGGCAAGAAAATGTTTTTCCATGTTTTATTGCGTGTGTAATTGTTTGTATTTCACAGAGTGGTTGGGAAGGACATCGAGATACGCCACGTAGAGCTGTCAGCGCTAAGGTTAGTAAAGAAAAATAGATCTACCAATACGACCTGCAAACCTTCAAGAAGAGAGCGTATTCCCTCTTAAAAGGCCGGCAACGCACCTGCAGCTCCTCTAATGTTGCGAGTGTCCATGGGCGACGGTAGTTGCTTTCCATCAGGTGACCCGTTTGCTCGTTTGCCGCCTTATTTTATTAAAAAAAACATAATTTCACAAGTATCCTGGATTTCATGGATGGATATCCTGGATCATTTGATTTTTTTAACATGGCCACTCCAAATAACTTCAGTATCACTTTTCACCTGTTACCTGTAGGCCTCTAGTAACATCAATAATGTTTCTTCAGGTATCATCAGTGGCTAGCGCAGGGTCATCATTAGAAGATCTAGCTGATGCAGCTGACTGCCGCATCATCGCCAACCGCGCTGCCCGACATGACTCTGATCCAAGGTAAAAATGTTGACTATCAAAGAAATTGATTCATGGCACTAAGCCCCATCCACTGACCTCCATTATACCTTGTATAATGGAGGTCAGTGGCCCCATCGAAGAAATTGATTCATAGGTTGAGTTGACAGACCTACGTCAGTTGGTCGAGTTATGTCAATTCAATATTAGTATTTAGTTGTGATCTGACGGCTGGGTTTGACGTAACGCAACCAAATTACGTAGGCCCGCGCTCCGCCATCTGCCTTTGAATCAATTTCTCTGATAGTACTTCGGTCGAGTTATGTCAAGGCCAGCCAACTAAGGGCCCTTCCACACGACGTTTTTTTACGCTCGTTTGAATCGATACAAACGCAAGTTGAACGCTCAGCAAACGCAAGGAAGCCGACACGTTTTAAACTTTATATCTGAAAAAACGCGATGAAAACGCGCAGAAGACGAGCGCATCAAAAACGCGCGTCGTCAGTGCGCAAAAAATACATCGTGTGGAAGGGACCTAAGGATTAACATTTATTGTTTATTTATTATTTATTGCACACATACATTTTTAACAAGAAAAATACACGGAAGAAAAACGACACAACAGGTACTACTGCTTACCTCTAACAGAAATTTCTTCCAGCAATCCTACGGAGAGAAATGTGATGGGAAATATCAGATAGGACATGCACAGATAAATTTTAGAAATCTACATAGTAATACACATACAATGAAAAATATAATAATATAATTATATAATACAAATACATTTTTGTTGTCTAAAATCTTGTTATAATTTACCTAAATAAGCAATTTTCTGAATATATTTTCTTTTTCATAACTTTACAATGGCTGCAGTTTCTGAACCCACCGCTAAAATAAAAAACGCTCTTATTATTTTTTTATCAGTTTTACCTAATGTAAAAACCTAATGCCTAGTAGGTTTCCATGACGCTCGAGTGACTACACGATTAGCACCCTGGGCTCCCCTACTACTGTATAATTATTTATATCAATAAGAGAGTAACTAAATAAATATGTTCCAAATTTCTTCCAGATACTTCCTAAATGAAGGCACATCAAAGGATCTATCAAAACTGAGCAAAGAGATAAGACACGAGCGAGAGAGCTATAGAGAGCTAACCGGGCGCTATATAGAACGATCCGAAGCTATACCACTCAAGGAAACACACTACGCAGACAAAGACTTCAAGAAGGAGACGAAAAAGGACCCTAAACCGAAGGAGATAAAGACGAAAATCAAACGATCGGACTCCAGTAAGAGTGAAGTGAAAGTGAACATAAGTGTCGGTAGCAAAGTGTTGATAATAGAGCCTCTAGGAGTGTACGATTGTATTAATTTGGGTAGGAGGATAGATGTGCAGTGGCCTTCGGAGTACCAAAGAGAAAGAGGGGGCAGGAATTATTGGGAGAGCTGGGTGCCTGTGGCTGGTATGGATGGATTGGTGAGTTTAGTATTCAATTTATTAATAGTATTCGCTTATTGTTTTCCTATATTTCAATTATAATCGAGAAATGGAATCTACTTCATTAAACAACTAAGCTGAACGAGACCTTACAAAATGATTAGATTTTATGGGACAAGTATACTCTAGTTTGCCCAGTGTAAAATTGATAAACTAGGATACCTGACGGAGAAAATTTTATACCAACGACGCTCAAGCGTCCATAGTAATAATAATAAATTTAAATGCGAAAGTTTGTTTGTCTAATACCTCTTCAGTCTTCACGATTAATGTGATAAATTGATTTTGATTTTATTTCATATAAAGATACTTTGTGTCCCAGAAAAAAAAACTAGGCCTTTGCATCCGTTGTGGATGATTTATACAGTATTTTCAGAGCGAAGTAACCACTCCTCAAATACTGTAGTGCCTGGGACAAGATTTTTAAATGACCGTATGGTTGCCCAAGCACCTACGGCATTCTCGCAACATAGTCGGCCTAGTCCAGAGGAAAGAACTAGTCAATACGCCCAGACGTATTGACTAGTTCTACCATGTGACCAACCATGTGCGGGTTTCCTCACGATGTTTTCCTGATGATGTCCCAGAAAATAATATAATATAGATTATATTATTTTCTGGGACATCATCAATAATATATAATATAGGTTCTCAAAGAAATACACAGTTTCCCGTGACAAACGAATTTCGGTTTAACGATATACGGTAACGTTTAGTGCATGACAATTTACTTCAATTTCAGGTGGTACACAAATGGACGCCAAACCATCGCGACCCCAAACTTCGGTCGCACGTCGACAAGAGTATACTGCTAGTTCAGATTGACGACAAATTCGTGCCGATCGCCGAGAACTGCGTACAAGATCTGGGAGACGAGGTTTAAATAGATTTTATACAAGTGAGAAATATCTAATATCTGTCACTGTCAGTAATGTCAAACTGGAATATAATGTTAAAACATGTCAATGTTATTGACAACTTTGTAGATACGAAAGGACTGAAATTATAAATAAGTAATGTTTGTTATGTCCCGAAAGGAAGGAGCGACTATTGAATGAGCATTTAATGAAGACTACAAAACCACCTGTAGAAAGAAATGACATCAAAACATGTTTTTCTTAACGGTCCATAGACTGTAGAACAAAGTTATAACTTATATTAAAGATAATATAAGTAAACAAACTTATTACTTACTGAACTGAGACTAATTTATATTATTTTTTTTAACTTCAATTCGCCTTGCGATTCAACGTCATTATTCAGTAAAAAATAAAACATAAAGCTGCGCGTTCACCAGGTCGGAATCGGAGCGTACGGTGCGGACGGAGCGTCGTCATTTATAATTTGTCAGGCGAAGAAATGACGTTCCAGTGCACGCCATACACTGGAACGTCATTTCTTCATATACCACAGAAATTATTGATTTCAAAAATAAATCATTTCAAAAACAATAAATCCGTCCGCTGCGTACGCTCCGAATCCGATCCGATGGACGCGCACCTTAATATTTATAACGATTTTTTTTTTTTTGTTAATTCGTCCCGGTCGGGACAGGCAAAGGGAGCGTTGCCCATACAGCCAAAAATATTTCTATTTTTTGAGGAACAAAGAATTTTGTTGTAATATTCATAACGATACATTTGATTTGGTTGCATATTCCTAAACTGACATTTTCTGATCTCTTTCAAACACCAAAGTTGAAAATACTCGAAATGTCTCAAATTATCTTAGTGCTCTCTAGGCACAAGAACTAAAATGGTTGTTACAAACTTATAGATAAAAAAATTGAGTAAATTGTATCCGTAATATATGAAATGTTGAAAATAGTTAAACTACATTTATTCAGCCAAGGAAAAAAGCCGTGTATAAGATTTTGTACATATAAACTGGCCTTGTAGCATCGAAATGTTAACCAGTATACAAATAATAACGCTATAGCAGAATAATAAAAAAGTTAAAAAATAATAATGTGAGATTTCAGTGTTGCAACTTTTAAAATAGCAAATTTCTTAGTGCCAACCTACAAAAAATTATATATGTTACGCTCAAAGACCGAAAACGCACAGTGAGCGAAAAAATAGCTCACAACGCGTTGTGGTCACAGTGAAACAGCCACGACGCGAAATTCGCGTTGTGGCTCTAATGAAAATGGCCACGACGCATTCTGGCAATCACAAAAAGACCATAACGCGAAATTCGTGTCGTGGCTGATATACTATTCGTTTTTCTTGATTTGTTCTTGATTGATTAATTGTCAATAATAATGATAAACACGTTATGCAGTGATTTAGTAAAAGAAAAATATTTTGTAGTAGGTACGCGTGGTAATTCAAATACAATCTTCCATACCTATGGACGATTAATCAATCAAGAACAAATCAAGAAAAACGAATAGCATATCAGCCACGACACGAATTTCGCGTTATGGTCTTTTTGTGATTGCCAGAACGCGTCGTGGCCGTTTTCATTAGCGCCACAACGCGAATTTCGCGTCGTGGCTGTTTCACTGTGACCACAACGAGTTGTAAGCTATTTTTTCGCTCACTGAGCGTTTTCGGTCTTTGAGCGTAACATATATATTTTTTATTATTCTGCTATAGTGGCATGTAACATACTATGTTTGTCTGTATGTTTAATTGTTTGCGTGTACAAAACGCTTGTTTGTGTGTCAACTACATGTAAATAACTGTATATAATTATCGTTAGGTATAAATTGGTGGAGTGTGATTTTTTATTTTTGTTACTTTTTCATTTTTAAATATTTTTTTTTAAATTTTCCCTCCCAAATGTATTTTAGTCTTTTGGAACCAAAAAGTATTTATTTTATTTATTGGTTAGTACTCGCAACATACATTAAATTCGGATTTTTCCTATCATAATATTTAAAGCGAACCAAAAAATTTCATGATCAACATAAGTGATACATCAACTTGTGTTGTAAAGCTTTTGATTTTTAAATAAATAGATATTAACTATCAAGAACTTATGTGGTGGATGTCAGTTGAAGTTTTACCAAAATTATATTGGGGTTGAATATTTAAATTTTAAAATTTTATCTGTGATTATGGTTTCATATCGTTAATTCAATTTTTTATCGAAACATTGAGGGTTTTTAAATTCCTGTAATCTGTTTGACATAAGTAGACGCATGGCCGGAGAAAGTTTTAAATATCCTTAGGGTCAGACCACACCTGATTCATATCAAAATATAGCATGATGCGGCTTGACATTGTATTAACATAGCTATTATAACTCATCGCATCGAATCTTGCTCAGTGTATACCTCATTCCTATTGACAGTTTTGAATGCATTTTCGTTCCGAGAAAGTGTACGCATATAAAATTTCGAAAACCCTCATTTTATTCAAAACATGTGTGAAAAATATCTTAAAAAAACATTTATTTAGTGTCCCGTAACTTCATAACTATTTATTTATTTTTAATGTTATAGTTTTAATTTTGTTTAAGTGAAATGATACCTGTAACCCATTCTACTATTCTAATCTAGCATTAATACGGTTTCAATGTATATTGGTAGCAATGTATTATACTGGAATACTTTAAAGAAATGATTTTTGGAGTTTTCACCAGAAAGCGTTTGGCGTGGATTTACCAAGACTGCTTCAATACTGTATTAATGTTAGATTGAAATAGGAGAATAAAGGGCTCTGTTTTATACGTCTAGCCTGATTCATATGTTCGCGAGTTGCCTTAATATATTTTAGACTGATTTTAAAAATGTGTATCTGAGCCGCGAACTATCATTATGAAGTTGTGCGCTATCTAAATCAGGACGGGGACGCCATCTAGTGAATGTTTCTGTGCATCAATGTTTAAAAAATTAAGTACTTATTTCATGTTTTTAGAGAGCTTTGTTCGGTATTTAAATTTTTAGTGCTTCGTTGGGGTACAGATGACAATATTTTGCGCGTATCTCAAACTTAATTTGAAATTATGTTTCGTGTTACACTCTGTTAAAAAAGTTGTATTAAACAAATGCTATAAATGAATTGTGTAAATATTTTAAAAACTACCAATAATTCAGCTTATCTAAATAACGGTGGGGCTAGATGGAATACCTAAGGCTAAGAGAACTATAGATCTTCCCTCATACTAATAAAAAAAAATCGCACAGCGAATATAAATTTACAAGGGCTCCTTGTCTTTATTTGTCGCACTGGAAAACTCATATGAATGACAAGGACAGCGAATGTTCTATTTAGACTATCCATTTTAGTAAGAGGATTTCTTTAAAAGGCAACAAGAACTATTTTTCTCGGAACCTTAGATATAATCTTGCCCTACCGCACTCAAAATGTGGGTGTAAAGTTTAATTTGAAAGCTGGCGTATGTATGGAAAGCACGATCCGTCCACAAAGTGTTTTCTACTCGCTCTGACGCGGGAGTGTATCAATGTTCATATATTTTAGTCTAAATTATTGTCAGTCGATTCTAGCGGTGAAACCTTGAGCATTCCAGCCTACATACATCGAGTATATAGCCAATATAACTTGTACCAACTATATTGAAAGTGGCCAGTGGTTTGCCACTAATAATCTGAAAAATAATTGAAGCTCATGGTAAAGCAGTACCGCACCAATGGCTGTGCGGTTGTAACAGCATTGACCAATCAGAGCGCAGTCAGTGGCGCGTTTTGATGGAATTTGTTTCAAACAAGACACAAAATGTGGTAATTTCGTGTCTTGTTTGAAACAAATTCCATTCCATTTATTGAATAAATACATTATACTCGTTACCTACAATCTACATACACATAAAATATACAGATTTATTTGTAAAGATGTTTACTGTAAATAATTATAAGAACTCTAGCGACTCTGGCGGTAAAAAATCGGAACTGTTTTTTGGATCATATTTTATTTTCTTCAATGCTCAAGTTGAAAACCGCTCAGAAACGACAGTAATAGAGTTTAAAATTGCACAATACGATTGTAAATGTGATTCTAGCGTAATAAGCGGTTTATCATATATTTGTTAAATGTATAACTAATGTTAAGAAAATTGTTTCAATTTTATTTGGAAATGCTAAAATTTTACACGAGAAAATTGGTCGATTGAAAGAGTTGTGGCGAATTCTAATACGCCAACTGGCAAACTGATTTAAAATACTTGTACCTAATTAAATTTTATGAATCAGTTGAGTTTTCAAGATATATTAAAGTGGTATAGCCTGGGACTTTTTCAAATATGGCTGGCTCATCGTATTAAAGTTATTGATATATCTAACTTGATGGGAATAATATAGATAGACCGTTTGTTTTCGAATACTCTATCTTCTACCGACTGCAATACCGGCGGGTATCTTTCTTGACAGTTTTACTACTAGATGGCACTATTTCGACAAAATTGTAGTCTGTAGAAAATGGGGATAAAAATAAGTACAGATGAAATATAACGTAATAAAGGCAGGTAGATCAAATATTGTATTCTTACATCTTATCCTGCAATAAAGTGATTAATTCAATAAATGATTTTTAGTTGCTCCGCCCTTAATATAAAGGTTGACCATTTCAGACCGCGACGCGTAGAATGTAGATGCATTTCTAAATTTGTATGGATTTGACAGATTTGCAAGACATCTCACGCAATTGAAATCTGTCAATTCAATACATATTTAGAAATGGCAAATTATTTTTGCGGCGACTAAAAACTTATTGGGCGACTAGCTACTTGGTTACAAAAAAAAAAGACTTTGGTAGCGTTTAAATATTTTAGCAACAATTATATATTATAATGAGCTAATGTAAGATCTATAAAAACTTAATAACGGCTGCTGCTTTAAGATAGCAAATATAATTAAGCAGGGAAAATGAAATAATAGGTGAGGTATTAAAAATAGGTAATGACTTGGCAGCTAATATTAATAGTGGGATATCAAATAATACCTATATAGCAACTATTGGCTTCCAGATGAAAATACACTTTCGGGTAGTGATTTGCAAGCAGTTTTAAAAATAAAACGGGTCTAATAATTAAGTATTAGGATATCAGAATTTTTGTTTATAGAATCGTAAATAACCTTTACCAAATTGGGACGATAACCTATATATACCTACACCAAAAGAAACATTTGAAAATCGGTTCACAAACGGCGGAGTGATCGTTGAACATAAATTAGTAATAGGGTCCCGTTTTTACCCTTTGGGTACGGAACCCTAAAAACGAACTTATCACCTCCTCCATTTTGAAAGTCCGTTAAAATTGTAGCCTATGTGTTATTCTGATGTATAAGCTATATTACTGTAAAGTTTCATTAAAATATTACCTTGTGTATATTTTCTTCCCATCTCATTTAATTTTATAAACGATCTCTACGATTTTCTACATTTTATCCGGCATCAAGTTGTCGCCTAACAATAAATTCAGTTGCTACACCAAAAAATCACTGCCATTTTCGATTTAAACAAAGCTTAAAACTCAATATAAAGCTGCTACTTTATGCTTAAAATGCCACTTCACTGTAGCTGCCAACCTATCATTTTTCCTACCCATTTTAATTATTTTTAAAACCCTAAATCGGATTAGTTTGTCGCCGCGTTAAATACATGCCTTTAGAAATGCATCTACGCGTCGCGTTGCGGTCTGAATTGACCCTAAAGAGTAGAAATGTCCATTTAGCAAATAACGTCGGAAATATTACAACTACTAATAAACAAGCGCCCTTTAGTTTGTATCAACTCTATGGTCAAACAGTATACAGGCATTTTTTCTACAAGGTCTTGTCTTTGACTGACACGTTAGCAAAGTCGCTTGACAGACATATACTAAACATTGCGAAACTATAGGTCTACCCCTAAAGTTAATATACCTAGGTATATTAACTTTATGGGTCTACCAGAATCTGATGGCAAAAAGTGAGAAAGTAAATTGACTCTAGCAATACAGGGGTAATTGGAATAAAACATTTTGATCCTTTTTAAAAGCTTTTATTTAACTTGCTCTGTATGTATGTAAGTATGTGTGTTACGGTGGAATTTTGGAACTCAATTTTGAAGTAAATATATCTAACCGATTGAGCTGAAATTTTGCATACGCGTTTAGTTTGGATGACAATGCACGATATGGTATGTGACATCACTCTAAATCCAATATGGCCGACCATCCAAGATAGCGAAATAATTATTTTCTATGCAGTCCTACAATATGGATATTAAATGAAAGGGCTTTTTGAGAGTAACTCGAAAACGAATGTAATTTCATTCTACATCCAACATGGCGGCTCATCCAAGATAGGGGAATAGTTATTTTTAATACACTTCTGCAATATGGGTATCAAATGAAAGGGCTCATTGAAAGTAACTCGAAAACGAATGTAATGTCATTTACATCCAATATGGCAGCTTAGCCAAGATAGGGGAATAGTTTTTTAAACTATTCCCCTATCTTGGCTAAGCTGCCACTTCTGCAATATGGGTATCAAATAAAAGGGCTCATTGAGAGTAAATTGAAAAGTAATAGTCAAGTCGTGTCGTGTCGTGTCATGTCGTGGCGTACCATGTCGTGTCGTGTCGTGTCGTGTCGTGACGTGACGTGACGTGTCGTGTCGTGTCGTGTCGTGAAGTGACGTGACGTGAAGTGACGTGTCGTGACGTGACGTGAAGTGACGTGTCGTAACGTGACGTGACGTGGCATGACGTGACGTGACGTGTAGTGTCGTGTCGTGACTTTACGTGACGTCACGTGACGTGACGTGAAATGACGTGACGTGACATCAAGCCAAATCCACCCGGGTTTCAGAAAATGCCCGGTTGAATCCGGTCACTTTTGTTAAATGAAATTTAACTTTTTAGTCATGCAGAAATAAACGGAATATAACAACTCGCTCAATATAAATTTTTCAATTGTCAAAGTCGAGTACGATTTCTTAAGGACTTAATCAGATTTTAACGATTTTAACTGTGCGAGTTTCTTACGCCGGTTCTTCTCGCCGGGTTAGTTCCCGAACCGGTGGTAGGCACCATGTAGTATCAACATTCTGAAAGCATTTTTTTAAAATCTATTCAGAAATAAAACTATTTTTTTTTAACAAATTCTTGAAACAAAACAAATTACTATCAAACAGACTAAGAAATCTGGCCAGAGATAACTAAAAAACAAAAAATAAATTATAAACAAAAAACTTTTTGAAAAAAAGCTTTTATTTAAATAGTCTAAAAAGAAAAAATAAATTTCTCCTTAAAATTTTTAACTATTAAGTAAGTTATAATCCTCAATATATTATACAATTTGCATGATAATAAAAGCTTGTCGCATGATTTGTAAACAAACTAGTAAGTACCAATTTAACTGAGTAAATTGATATTATATTTTTATTTTAATAAATTTATCAAGTACTGATAGATTGTTAAGTCTTGCGAGTCGCGACAAGCTTTTATTATCATGCAAATTGTATAATATATTGAGGATTATAACTTAATAGTTAAAAAATTTAAGGAGAAATTTATTTTTTCTTTTTAAACTATTTAAATAAAAGCTTTTTTTCAAAAAGTTTTTTGTTTATAATTTTTTTCCTTACCTATAGCGGCTGATTCTATGTGTAAAACATGCAAATATATAAATTTATCCAATGATCAAGGATATTTTTTGAAAATCTGCTGTCAAAATTTGCCATCAGATTCTGGATGGATTCTGGTAGACCTATACAGGGTGTAACAAAAATAAGTGATAATACTTTAGGGTGTGCATGTGTTCCTTGTAGAGAGTTCACTGTGAAAGTAGCAGCGCTGTAGTACTTATTTTTGTTACACCCTGTATATCATTTGTAATAGCAGTGTGGTTCTTTTTCTTAAAAAATTGGTTTCTAATTTTCAAGTTCTAACTTATGATATTTTATGCTGAAATTTTCTTGTAATATATATAGAGAATATACTACTTAGTAAAAATTATATCTTAAAATAAAATTCAACTATTAAAAGAAATATTATATTTATTCAATAAACACAACCTATTCAAGAACATTATAATTCATTTATATTTCTATAAACTCTTCAAAATACTTTGTAATACTGAGGACAAGGTCTTATTATGATAACTATGTATAAATAATAAATATTATATTCTATTAACGATATTTGAATATACTACTCACATATTTCGCTACGTAAGACAAAGTAGCAATGAATAATAAATTGTTAAAGATTAAGCTCACATTTTAGCATCGCCTGTTAAAGTAATCGTTGACTCAACATCATGTTTAGGTAAGCCTCAAACTTTAAGGTCTGTGTTATAAGTTAAGTTCAGTATTATTAGTATGAAACTCCCTATTACAATGCACACTAATCAGAATAATTCAGAGTTTCGGACTTCAGACGACGACGACGATGGATTTCAGAGTTGATATGTGTGCTGTTACCTTAACTGCATATGAATGAGAACACGCCGTGATATTTTGAATCAATATAAAAATTATAGTTTCACGTATACTGAACGGCCCCGGATTTATAAATAGGCGGTATAAGCCGCGGTCTAGGGGCGGCAGCGGCCTAGGGGGCGGCGGCCTAGGGGGCGGCGGCGTCCTATGTGGGCGGCGGCGTCCTATGGGAGCCGACAGATTTCGTACATGTGGCGACGGAAATAAACTGGCCTACCTACTACTACCTACTCATAAACTACTGGGCACTGCTACTGAATCGCAATCGGGCCGGTACGCTTTGCGCTGTCAGCGTTTTTAAGAAGCCAAATGATTTGTGGCGATGCTGAAGTTCCGTCCGGCCCGATTGCGATGCAGCACAAAGTTTATTACAGCCTACATTCTACTCGATGTCTGGATTTATTGTTTTATGTGTCAGTAGGTATTTTAAACTTAGAGCCAAGCAATATATAATCATATTTTAAATCGCCTAACATACATGTATTATTAAGGTCGATTTTATTATAACTACAAAAATGGAACCGATTGAAGCCTCTAATCTAAATTCTAAAGTGTATAGCAAGGTAAAGTGGTCCAAACGCGATTGGTCTATATCTAAGCTCTGAAGCGACTAAATCTACGCTCTACACAATATATTGAGACTTTCAAACTTTTAGCAACAAAACTTTACATTTTATTACTTAACCTACATACTTGCGAGTATGTTCTGAAATATTACCCAGTATACTGGCCAGTGCTCAAGACGTCATGCGTTCGGCGAAAAGAGACGTATTATGACGTCACAAGTACCATTCTAGCCATTACATATCCCCTACTTATATTTTTCAACAACTAGTCCTTAGTCTAGGGCCGATGGATGTCTACACAGGAAGGAATAGAAAGCACCTATGGACCGAAATGTTCATACAATAACTTTAAATTCTAGGTAATTTAAATTCGAATAGTTTAAGATAGTGTAACTTTTGTGATTGAGAGTTAAAATACAGTCAAAAGTGTTGATACATTTCATCAATTCCTAGAAATTTGCATAGTACTACGAACAATTTAAGTTCATTATAGTAGTACCAAGTTTATAGTATACTTCTTTACTTCTGTTATTTTTTGTTTCATTTTATTAGATATTAAATTATATGGTTAGGTATATGGGACATCATAATATCTTTAACTTAAAAAAAAAAACAAAACGTATAACATAATAATATTATGTACTTTTATTTTAAATGATATGAATAATTTTGGAAAACTTAATATATACTTTACTTAAGTATATATATACAAAATAAAAATATAAAAACTCAAAAACCATTAACTAAATATATCATTTTTATACAACTTAAACAAAATTGTACATAAAGGAAAATAATGAGGTGTTACGACGACAATTAAAATAAACTTTTAAAGATTACAATACAATATTCGCCCATCTCTTTCCCTCTTTTGCTTATAGTAATAATTGTACGACATTATTCTGCACATTGTGACGTAGTATATACTCCTACAATGATATTTTGGCGCTATGCAGAACTTACGCCGTTAGCACACCGACGCTGCGAACCGCGAAACAGCGGCGAACCGATTTACTGCCTCACCCGCCACACGACAATGCGTTATATTGCATCTCGCTCTATTCCTGTTTCGCAGATATTTCGCGTTTCGCAGCGTCGGTGTACTAACACCTCTAGTACACCGACGCTGCGAACCGCGAAACAGCGGCGAACCGATTTACTGTCTCACCCGCCACACGACAATGGCTTATATTGCATCTCGCTCTATTCCTGTTTCGCAGATATTTCGCGTTTCGCAGCGTCGGTGTACTAACACCTCTAGTACACCGACGCTGCGAACCGCGAAACAGCGGCGAACCGATTTACTGTCTCACCCGCCACACGACAATGGCTTATATTGCATCTCGCTCTATTCCTGTTTCGCAGATTTTTCGCGTTTCGCAGCGTCGGTGTACTACAGGCGTAAAGGCGTAAAAACTGAAGATGCCATCTTGTGAATTGTCATTGCAGCTGTTTGCAAGCATACCTTCCTATCAACACCATAAAAGTACAATTTGAATTTGACATGTGGCCTAATTATAAATTAGCACTTTGAGTGAGAACTGTTTTACATACACGTCCATGACAATATCATCCAAAACCTAGTGCCAAATTATCTTTGTAGGTAGAATCTAGATAGGAGTCAAAACCGCCCAACACATTTTATTCCACTTACTACTTAGGCTTCGTTTCCACCGGAGCTGAGCTAAGCTGCGTTGCGAGCAATGTGTTTTACAAGAACCAATAGAATCGTTGCGCTGGACGTGGTCAGGCAAATGAAGGGCTAAGGTTCCGAAACCTACCCCAATTTTTTTGTGGTCACATGGGTTGAGGAAGGATGTTTTGGGTGAGAAAAACCTCCTCGTGCCACAAAACGTCAAAGTAATGTCGAGTTTTAACACGGTAGATGAGATTCAGTAGTTTTTTGTATTAATTTTTATCTAAAAACCTTGGTTCACATTTTAGTGCTTCACTCACAACAGTATAATGCCTTGGAATTACTCGGAAACACTATGAAAATTGTCGAGAATAGATGATGTAGCCTCAAAATTCCGAAAATTTAAAAGGTGAGTAGAGATAGCTCCAAAACTGGGGGGTTTTTCAGTGTGGGGTTGGTACGGGGGGTGTTTACCCCTCCTCCCCTCACCCCCGCTCCCCATCAATTTTGGGGTACGTTTCCGAACCTTTACCAAATGAAGCTTTTCTATTGGTTCTTAAAAACACATTCCTCGCAACGCAGCTTAGCTCATCTTCGGTGGAAACGCAGCCTTATTGCTTTGGTATTGTAAATAAATATATGCGCACAAATATAAGAAGAGTGCTTTTTGATAGTCAGTCTGGTTAGCAGATATCGAATATACAAAATTATTGAAAAGGCAGAAATCAATCAAGTTAAATTGGTCAGACATAAAAAGCCTAAATCTAAACATACAAGTATTGACTTATAAATTCTTGCATTGACATTATTTTCATTAAAAATTAATATTTTACAGACGTACATTCGAGTGCATAACCCTACGAACGTCGAAAGCTATATTGATATCATGGTCATATTGACAAAATTCCTGCTCAATCAATCTGCCTCCTAATATTAATACACATGTTAACAAATTCTTGAACATGTATGTGTGCATGCAAACGTTGTAGCAATTTTTATCGTGAGGTATCTCTCGCCAGTCGTGTTGGTCGTGCGTCCCACTGGGTTGAGAGTAAAGGAAGAGAGAGTGCTCTTGTGTACTGCGCACACACTTAGGCACTATAAAATTACTCCTGCGTAACTGGCCTGGTTGCAATGAAACCGGCCACCGTCGCCGAATCCGGCGCGGGAATTATAATTTTTATCGTAAGCCTGGTTGAGCAGCAATTCTATCAATAATAATAACTTAAACTAAAATAGGAACAGGTATTAGATTATGTGCCCTCGTTCTTCCCCGCCATCTTGTCTATGAGATTATGTATCATGTCTGCATCCACTAGACCAATGAACTTGTCAACGACGAGGCCATTCTTTATCGCTAACACCGCTGGAACAGCTTTCACCTGAAAATATATAGGTAGTAATTATTAAAAAAAAAAGCGAAGTTAGAAAATATGTCTTAGAAGGTATATGTATACTATAATATACTAAGGTAAAAGTATGCATACATGATGCAGACTACTCTTATTTTCAAGGTAAAAATGTGTCTATTGTTCCAAATCTTCTTGACTATTACTTGCTCTTTTTATCTTATTCCACATTATAGCGTAAGTAAAAGAGACAAGAAGCAGTAGATCAATGTACCTTAAAATAAATTTTTGTGCTCTGAGACCAAACTATAGAGAACCTTACCTCAAATGTATGCACCAAATCAGCATTGTCTTCAACGTCTACAATGGCTAGATCTAAATTGTTGAGTGGTTCAACAAGCTCCTTGAGTTTTGGTGTCAGGATCTTGCACGGCTCACACCAGTCCGCATGGAAGTTCACTATTACGGGCTTGTCATTGTTCATCACCTGAAAGTAATTGTTTCAAGAGTTTAGAACAGCGACTCAACCTTTTTAATTATAATTTATACCGGCCACAAACATGTTTTAGTCTTGGTGTCACGGGCCACAACTAAAATTATTATATTTGTCCCCTACAAAAAATTAAGTTGTTCAATATATTGATTCATGCAGCCCACCGATAAAGTCCCGGCAGGCCAGAGCTTAAGTATAGATGGTTTTGAACAAATTTGTAACTAGCTAAAAGCCGAGCTTTGTGAGAGCTCACGTTGTCACACCTTGACTGACTGATTATAACACATCTATATATTTAAAATAAAAATTACTATGTTAAGGCACAAATCAATAGGTGTGATAGTTTTTCCGTAAAGTGTACCACAAAATGTAAAGGTTGTAGGATATACTAGGACTCGCTTCGCTCGCCCTGATAAGCTGTCTTGGAATAAACACACAGACTACTTTTGATCCTGAACACATACAGCCTTCCTGTACATTATATTATGCAGAAACAGTTTTGGGATCAAGATATTTTAAGTTAACCCTTCGATCGCGGATTCTTGGAAATGCTATTGTATTCTATTGTTGTCGCGACCACTGGTGCCCGTATGGGGCTTGATGAGTTAAAACCTGTCTTTATGTTTAGTACAAAACTAATTAAGTCTGTAGTTTAGGCTTTAGATTAACATAGAGGCTACTTTTTATCCTGAAAGCAAAGTCATAGTGTATTATAAAACACAGTATGACTATCACTACTAGAAAATACTTGATATAAACTTTCCCAACATATATATTTGGTCATCTTAACAGCTAATTTCATATACAGTGATAATTACCTTATTAACAAATTCATCATTATTCTTAACTAGAATGGTCTCATTGTGTACTAATGATGTAGATATTGTGTTGGCTCTTCTCAGATTAGCTAGCCTCCGCACTGGCGAGCGTAGACTCTGTGATATAGCGCCAGACATTGTGACTGAAAACATACATCAAGAAAATATTAATTTGAGACAGTTACAATATATTTACCAAAAGATTTTTATCTCATCCGATCTAATCATGTTTTAAACTGATATTGTTTGATGATAGTCATTGTAAAGAAATTAAGGATTTCTAATGTATTTTTATTTTAGACAAAACAAAAATTTTATGGGTAGACTTTAAAGGGTTTTTAACACAATTGCTTTTTAAGTAGCAAACAGTTGATCTGAAAGTTTTGTCACAGCTTATTTTCCTAGCATTGAACATTCTAGATAAGCTTCTAACCACATACTAAGTGATTATTAAATAAATTATTGTTAAACAAGTTCTAAGTGAAATTATAGAAGATTTAATGTAGCAAAATGAAATAAAATTATATACAGATAAACTGACTGAATAAGTTAAAAAGTATAATGATAAGAAATAGATATGCCATTGCATTCCGAAAGATTAAACATTTGTTTGAATTAGGTGATAAAATTATCATGTGACTTTACTCATTTGTAGACTTAATTATTTGAAAATGTATGGACTTAGTGTAAAAATCTTGATTAAATTAAACTTAAGTATTCATTAATTCTCTTTAAGTGCAACTGTTATTGAAGGTTTTTACATAAAGTCCACTCATATTCTATCAGTCTTCATTAAATAGCTACTTAAGTAATCACTGAAAGTCTCTGAGTGAGGCTGTTAACCTATTTACATAAAATGCATCAGTTTCAAGCAACAGCAAGCACAGTGTATGCTCAAACTGTTAATATTATGGATTTAATATTATTATTTTATTAGTAATGTATATTATGAGCACTGGGTTATGTTTGAATTCAACCACACATAATTTTAGACTCACCAAATGTTAGTAAGAGTTAGTAACCAAGTCCTTTACTTTTGTAGTTTTCACTGGCGTAAGGCAGACAGTAATAAAGTAGTACACTAGACTCCCTATCAGGCTTATGATCAAACACGATAAAGTCGTTACGCGCGGTATGTAAGACTTGTCGTAAAAGTTGGCAGCCGCCTGCAACTCGTCCCCTTTTGGCAACAGCACAAGAACAATTGTGATAATAACTGAAATTACAACACAGATCTTTCCTATGTAATGCCCAGTCCGCACAGACACCCAACAAAATAGTAGCGTTAGAAACCAAATTACAAACAAAACATATATTCCAACTCCGAAACTAGCCATTTCTTACGCATGCTGGCTTTAAATAGTAAACAATCGGCTGCCATGCACTTGTAGATTACTCGTAATTTTTATAATTAGACACAGACAAACGATTACACATCGATTACAAATATCACCTTGTGTTACTCGTAAACATCAATACTTAAAAGTTATATCAATAGACCTAAGAAAGTAGCTGGTACTTGGTAGTTAATACCTAAATATTTAACACAATATTATTATACATTAAGATTAATTTATCTGGAAAAACAAAAATTGAAAACCACAAAAGACAAAATGCAATTTAGAATTGAGTTTTGACAGGTATGACGTTTGACAAGTTACTGTCAGTTATCGCCTACCGGTCAAAATACAAAGCGTTGATTGGTGGACTGATTCAAAGACTAAAAATTATATTGTTTATAGTCTCTGATTGGGCTATGTCATCTGTGGTTCTGTATGTAGTATACACACTGACCTCCAAGTACGCTGGACTAATGATACCCTTTGAAATGACAGCTATTTTTTGTGCCTATTTAAAGCAGAATCAGCTCCCCCGATGGGAGGGATAGGAACTAAATTTGACCATTGACCAAATATATTTGTCTATGATTTGACGTTAAAATGACATTTGAAAGTCGCCATATTGGCACTGATAGCAGTAGTGGGAGTATTTGGAACTAATACTAGTGATGACAACCAATAACGATTAAGCGGCCATTTGCAAGTTACGTCAAATTTAGTTCTCTTCCCGCTCACTGGGGGCGCTGATTCCGCTTCAAATAGGCACAAAAAAAGTGGGTATCATAGGTCCAGCGTACTTGTATAATGGAGGTCAGTGAGTATACAATATACAGCTTGGCAAAGAAGAGTGTGGATTAAATGAGGGCGCTTTTCTTTAAATACAGGCAACCCTACGCTTCGCTTTTGACACAATTTATACTAGAGTTGACAAGTAATGTAGTGTTGTCATAAATAAAAACTCTTATAGGTCTACCAGAATCTGATGGCAAAAAGTGAGAAAATAAAATGACTCTAGCAATACGGGGGTAATTGGAATAAAACAGTTTGATCCGTTTTTCTTCTTATAGCGGCTGATTCTGTGTGTTAAACATGCAAATATAAAAATTTATCCAATGATCAAGGATATTTTTTAAAAATCTGCTGTCAAAAATTGCCATCAGATTCTGGTAGACCTATAGTTCCAGCTGTCACCGCGTCAGACTCTTCTTTGCCAAGCTGTACACTGTTCGATGAGGCTGTTTATGAACGTGGCGAGAAAAGGAACTAACGCTTCTATCAATTATCATACAAAAACGTCATTTTTGACAGTTCTCCTTACCAGCAGCAGCGCCCATTGACAGTTTGACACATTCATATAAAGCCTTGTCGGACTGTACAGATATAAGTTATAAGTCTGTCAAGAAAGTGAAGAAAGTTAAAAGTAGCAACATCGTAGTGTCATCCCTTTTTTCATGGATTGATTTGAAAGGGATGACACTACGATGTTGCCACTTTTTAATTTCTTCACTTTCTTGACAGACATAACTGTAGACTGTATAGTGCGTTTCATCAAATAGTTCCTTTGCCGTCATGTTGGCACTAATGCAAATTAGTGTTGCCTCATTACCCTTACTGTGCTACCTTAAATTAGGGGAGATAATATTATGTTATCGCAAAATACTTTTAATAATTCCCTAAAGAAAATTTCATATAATTCTAACTTTCGCCCGCGGCTCTGCCTGCGTTAACGTCTATCGCTCGGGAACCGTTCTTTTTCCCGGGATGAAAGGTACCCTATGTCCTTCTCCATACCCCAGACAATGTGTACCTATGAAAGTTTCATAATGATCCGCTTAGTACTTTATGCGTGAAGGCGTAACTAACAAAGTCACTTTCGCATTTACTGGCTAAAAGCCGAGCTTGGTGAATAGTGAAGGCTCGCGTCGTCACACCTTGCCTGACTGATGATAACACATCTACATAGTTTTTCCGTAAAGTGTACCACAAAATGTACAGGCTGTGGGATATACTAGGGCTCACTTCGCTCGCCCTGATAATATTATTATACTAGCTTTTACCCGCGACTTCGTTCGCGAGTATGTATATGCCAGAATCTGATGGCAATTTTTGACAGCAGATTTTGAAAAAATATCCTTGTACATTGGATTAATTTTTATATTTGCATGTTTTACACACAGAATCAGCCGCTATAAGAAACAAAAACGATTAAAATGTTTTATTCCAACTACCCCGATATTGCTAGAGTCAATTTATTTTCTCACTTTTTGCCATCAGATTCTGGTAGATCTATAGTTTTCGTTACTAGAAGTGCATTGCATCAAATAGTTCTTTTGCCTACATGTAGGCATTCCTGTATGTTAATAACGTAAACATGGTAGACACGCTCTACGAATATTCATAAGTTTTACTGTGTTTAAGGGTGATTAAACAGATGCTGGTAACCCTATTTCACTAAGTTGTAATGGCAGCAACCCGAGCTTGTACACATCTTAATGGAATTATTGGGGCCTCGTTACGTTTTTCACGTTCACAAAACTCTTTCACTCTTAGCACCATCATTCTTTCACCACTCTTTAATGTTTTCGGCATGATTTTCTCACGAAATCACAGTAAAACCTATGAATACTCGCAGAACCTGTCTACTGTATTTACGTTATTGACAGACAGTAATGCCAACATGATGGCAAAGGCACTATTCGAATGGGTTGTTTTCTTTTTTAAATCTCCACAAGACGGCGCGACGGTAGACACTTCTAGATTTCCTATTGGTTCCCCACTGATCTGAAATTATCTGCAGGTTGGCATCACTGACTACATATTGGTTGTGTTTCTAAAAATTTCAGTGTACTGTCAAGTGTGACATAAATAAAAATATCTTAAACCTAAGCGATCATGGGCCTAAGCGATTAAGCCAGTATGCTGGTAATAGTTTAGGAACACGCTGACATGATAAAAACTTGTCAAACTGAAAACTGACAACTGAAAAAGTTTTGGCGGCCATGTTACTTTTGTGGGAATGTGCGTGGTGGCCACAAAGTAAGATCTTCCGACCGAGCGAGGTGGTATGCTCGGTCAGGCTGGAGCCCACGTGATACATTTCAGCTGTCGTATATATACCGACGCGCTCAGAAAACTTCGATAGCGCGATGCAGGAATGTTAGGCGAATTGTGGGTACCGCCACATCACTCCCCCCCCCCGAAGACTAGAGGTCGAATCTTGAAGTCTTGTCGCTTAAGTCACCAGTGCCAGAGAGTTCCAGTGGGTCGGAACTGTGATGCTGCTGCACTGGATCCAGTGAGTCGGATAGCTGCCGTGCGGGGCTGATGCTACGTGCTGACCAGGAGAGATGTGCTCTGCTTGCTGACCGGTCGGTGTAGTGAGAAAGCCCGATGATGCCGATGCGGAGTCGCCCAGGCCGCGGTACATTGCGGCTAGTGGACAAGGTACCCAATGAGGCGATGCTGGCTTGCGCGGTGCGGAGGGGCGGGGAGCGATGATGATGAAGGAGGCGTGTTCTGTCGAGGGTCACCAATGTGGGAATTTGCGTGGTGGCCACAAAGGAAGATCTTCCGACCGAGCGAGGTGGTATGCTCGGTCAGGCTGGAGCCCACGTGATCGTGAATAACGATAAATAGGGCTATTTCTTCCGTGAGTTTTAACTAAAACATCGTTATAATAACTTTATTATTCTATTCGTTGGAATATCATTGTGTCTTTGTCAAATTGAAATGTATCAAGCTTTACATTATTTTGCCCAGTTTTGTAGCACTGGGGCATTTTCTTATATTTTTAATTTGATTGTCAAACAGTTTCCATTTTAGTAATATAGATGGCGTATGGGTAGACAACTGTCGGTAATACCAGGAATACCATCAATAATTGCTACAAAACTGGGCAAAAGAATATAAAACTTGATACATTTCAATTTGAAAAAGACACAATGATATTCCAACGAATAGAATAATAAAGTTATTATAACGATGTTTAAGTTTAAAACTCACGGAAGAAATAGCCCTATTTATCGTTATTCACACCAAATGTCACAGGAATTATAAATTTTGGTTTTGACAACATCTTACCTGCACTTGTGCACGATAACGGATATTTAATGGCCAATATTTTACCAATAATGAACATCAAAAACCCAAATAACACAATTTGGGAAAAAATAATAAAAACTACACCAACAATAAAAAGTAAAAGAAGTTTCAAAGTAACATGGCCGCCAAAACTTTTTCAGTTGTCATTTTTCAGTTTGACAAGTTTTTATTATGTCAGCATGTTCCTAAACTATTACCAGTATACTGGCTTAATCGCTTAGGCCAATGATCGCTTAGGTTTAAGATATTTTTATTTATGTCACACTTGACAGTACACTGAAATTTTTAGAAACACAACCAATATGTAGTCAGTGATGCCAACCTGCAGATAATTTCTAATTTCAGATCAGTGGGGAACCAATAGAAAATCTAGAAGTGTCTACAGGCGCGCCTGGTGGAGTTTTAAAAAAGAAAACAACCCATTATTGATGATATTACCTGGTATTTCCGATAGTTGTCTACCCATACGCCATCTAGTTACTAAAATGGAAACTGTTTGACAATCAAATTAAAAAAATAAGAAAATGCCCCATTTCGATGAAACGCACTCTAGTCTGTATTTAAGAACTTCTGAGTTCTGACTTTTGAGGTCTTTCCTCTACCTCTATTATCTTTAGTCTATACTCTATGCCATAACAGTGAATTTCGTGGTGTCCTGTGTGGTATTGTCAATAAAATAGAAGGGTAAGTAAAATTTAAGTATTTTTACTCTAATAAGAACACATTTCGTATAAAATTAGTAGTATAATAAATATCCCTGTATAGTTATAATAGTTGTATAAACTTAAAATCATTTTAAAAAGGCAAAAACACCAAATTAGTAACGCCATTTTTCGCTCTTTGCCAGTCATCAGAAACATTAGGATTAGCAATTTAGGCGTTAGAAATCAATTAATCTTATTAACTGTAAGCTTAAAAAGGAATAATACGATTATAATACTCAACAAAGTTCCTTGAAATGAATTCATATTTCTTGTATGCCGCCGACTTGATTTTGATGACTAATCTTATAACAAGGTCTAACTACTAAGTACGAAGCTTGTACGAAGTAAAACATATTATTCTTGTTGTGTTTGAATCTTCTACTATCTAAACATGAAAACTAAAATTTTAGATTTATAACCTTTATAATCGAAAACCTATTCAACATAATATTGTTTTTAAGATACTTTAGATTGTATGTTTTTTTGAATAACATACACACCACTTAAGTTGGAATAAAAGTCGCAACAATATTTCCCACTACATATTCTCCCACATACATTAAACCTGTAATTGGAGAGTAAGCACATATTTTTCTAAATCTGTTTTTAACAATCTTGATAGTTCTCTCTGCAGCAAGTTTTAATAGAGACCACATAAAATTTGTTCTAAATCGGATTCCACCAAAATAATCTAAAGAGATATAAAAAAGATATATAAAAGACAGCTTATCCCAAATATAAATGTGAGCTTTGCTAGTTTTAGACACTGACTCCACTTTATAAATATCCATATTTTTATAAATTAACCAAAATTTGGAAGTACTGTAATCTTACTAATCCGGCTCTATTAATGCCTCAAGCCCAAGGCGGTCACCGGCGACCACGATAACAATAGATAAGCTATTGTGTCTGGTTTTTCCAGGATCGAGGTACTAAAAATCAAAGGTGTGGTGAAGGTGAAGTACTGGATTATTAGAATATTGGGAGCACTGGCTTATTTTTAAGTGAAAAATATAAATAAAGGGAATAAACAAACATTAAAAAAGGAATCATGGGAAAATCATGCAGTGAAGTATAGGTCTATCTATAGGTAGACTGCCGGATTATAATTATTGGAAGTGCTGAATAAGTGAGATTATACTGTAATTTCAAATTCATATAAGGGCCAACCCACACATACCACAACCACACGACATCCACAACCACACCACATGGTCGGGCGTATATTTCGTATTGTAAATGAACTGGACCACTCACACATACCACGTTTTGCAGTCGTTGTCGACCACTTGTCAGATACCGACCACATCGCAACCACGGCCGACCACATCGCAACCACAACGTTGCGTCGATGCAACGACAGTGCGCGCAGACCGTCCGCGCCCTTCCCCCCCTCCGTTCCATTGACTTTCGTACGTAACCACATCGCAACCACTGGCGACAACACAACCACGTCGGCATTTTGTCGGTCCACAACGCAACTACAAAAAGCTGCAGCGACACCATTTACACGTAACCACTGCTCGACGACATTTTGTCGTTGCGATGTCGTGTGGTTGTGGTACGTTTGGGTTGGCTCTAAGGGCCAACCCACACATACCACAACCACACGACAACCACAACCACACCACGTGGTCAGGCGTATATTTCGTATTGTAAATGAACTGGACCATTCACACGTACCACATTTTGCAGTCGATGTCGACCACTTGTCAGATACCGACCACATCGCAACCACAACGTTGCGTCGATGCAACGACAGTGCGCGCACACCGCCCGCGCTCTTCCCCCCTCCGTTTCATTGACTTTCGTACGTAAACACATCGCAACCACTGGCGACAACGCAACCACGTCGGCATTTTGTCGGTACCACAACAATCGGTCGGTACAAAGAGCTGCAGCGACACCATTCACACGTAACCACTGCTCGACGACATTTTGACGTTGCGATGTCGTGTGGTTGTGGTATGTGTGGGTTGGCCCTAAGACAATATTATGTTAAAAATGCTATGATAAAGCATATTTTTATTTGCATAACCAACAAAATATTATCATATTTTGACTTTACATTTTCTTTTGATCTGATAAGACTCAATTGAATCTAATAAATTATGTACTTCTTTACTCTTTACCTACATGTGGATTTAAATTTATGCAACTACTGCAATTATAGTGGGCATTTTTTCTCCCTGTTTACTTATTACTGTGAAAAATACAAAGAAGAATAATAAATAACTATTTTTTAAATAAAACATACTGTATTCTATACTCACTACGACAATGAATCTACTACAGGCTACAGCAGTATTACTCAATAACCATTAATGAAAAGTGAAAACTGAGGACACCTCATACATTCGGAAAACAAAATCCATTCTGGTACAGTTGGATAAATAGTAGAACGAAAAGCATTTTTTGTAAACTCCTTTTTGGGTCTATTGTATGTGTTTAGGTCAGTCGACTGCCTAACAAAAGTTCATTGAAACCGGCCAATCCTTAGCACGCGATGCGCGCGCATGCAGACACAATCGCCATTCTTTTCAGACTATTATTTCATCAGTGGCCATTGTTGAAGCGGAGACTATTGAATTTGAATGGTTATTTTTAGATTTCCCTATCTTCTCAAATCTCAATACTGCAAAGTTTCAAACTCGTAAACTGCAAGTCTGTCCATTACACGCGTTCTTCCTAAGCCTAGCAAAGGCATAGTTATACTGAAAGATATAGGATTTATCCTAGTAATCCTAATATTTGAAATCTCGAAAATTAAACTCATAAACTGGTCTATTTGCACCAGAATTAAAGACGAAGTCTATTGTGATCCGTGGTGATTGTTGCAGCTAAATCTCTAGTATTTATACATAGCTAGACGTTCCACGCGGCTTCGCCCGCGTAAATTAAGTATTTTCACAGACAAATTAGCCCACAGAAATAGCCTATGATCCTTCACGTGGTCTACTTTTTATCTGTGCCAAATAACATAAAAATTGCTCTAGTAGTTCGTGAGATAAACCCTTTCAAATAGTTTTCCCTGTTTTTACCACATTTTCCTCTGTTTCTTCGCTCCTATTAGTCTTATAGTGATATTATCTAGCCTATAGACTTCCTCGATAAATGAGCTATCTAACACTGAAAGAATTTTTCAAATCGGACCAGTAGTTCCTGAGATTAGCGCGTTCAAACAAACAAACAAACAAACTCTTCAGCTTTATAATATTAGTATAGATATATAGATCCTGGTTCTTGAAAGCCTAAAACCAGTTAAGCTACTCAACAAACGGGAACCATCAAAGAAATGGATGTAGGCACCAATTTTTCCTGAATAAGGAGATACTGAAAAATAGAAAACCAGTAGTGGTTACTCAAAAACAGGAACCATCAATGAATTAATCACCAGTATTACTGCACAAGGAGATAACAAAGAGCAGGTGCTATCGTGCATTTCGTGATCGAGTTTTGGAAAGGTGCATTCAGCCGCCGCTGAGTCATGACATTGAAAGCCTCTGAGCGTAACAATTAGGCCATTTTTGCGGTTATCGCCGAATATCACGCGTGCCATGATTCGGAAGAGGATTCCGTCTCGGCAGTCGGCTCTCCAAGTTGGCCGATGATTGATCAATACAAACGATCACGAATGTGTACAGAAGCAGATTCGTCTATGATTGTCGATACTTTCTCTGTAATCATGGTGGCAGCCATAGTGACCCATCGTGGCCCAACGTGTGGTAGCCTACAGATATTCGTAGAGAAGTGTTTTTGGTTTTCAAGGAGTAGAAAATAGCCTACTCTTGGTGTAAAAGGCGATATACCATCCACGAAAAGAAATCCTAAATTGTATTCTAAATTTTTTAGTTACTTATACATCTACATATTTATTTTTTCCAGGGTTAAAAGGTTTTGATAGAAGCTGCCGCAACTGACTAGCGGTCAGTAATCGGGACTGAACGTGTCAGTAGGACATTACATTAAGAGGGCACGCTGACACTGTTTTTCCATACAAACGTATTCCCCAATTTTCTCCCTGGACAATGCGTCTAGACAAATGATTTTTTATACAATATTATACAATATATTGGGATCTGTTAAAGCTATGCCTCTACGTTCGATTTTGTTCTAAATTTACTAATAAATAAAAAAAAAAATCGCAAAAAATTACTGCCCCGTACCCCGCCGATCCACCGACCATAAAACGAAAGATCTTTAAGATAAAATAAAAACGTAGGGGCATAGACTCACTCTTCCTGAAGATATTTAAAAAATAATAATTAGATAGGCTCTATTTTGAAGGAGGAATCGGAGGACTACGTTACCTCGATTTACTGTATCTGTCTCTATCACAATACACGTGCCGGCGCAGGGTAAAGCGTGATGGCAATAGTTTCTTCGTTTAAATTCTACTGCACCCGCGTTCCCTCTTAATCTCTTTCAGTAAACCGATTTAAACATATCGTTCTAGACCAGCCTTTCCCAAAGTGGGCGATAACGCCCCCTTGTGGGCGCTGAAGGTCTACAGGGGGGCGGTGTGGGACCCAGAAGAAAATGGCGTTGTGTAGACATTTGGGGGGTGATTTGTAATTTCATTTCATCTGGATGCATTTTAAATCAAATGCATCTATTCCCTCACGTTAGTTTTAATCTTTGGCTAGCAAGTTTTGGAGGCGACTTTTTAGAATATAATTTGTTAATTAAAAATCCCAGAATTCCGAGATTGGAGAAAATTCGGGAATGCAAATAAGTCGGTAGTAATATGGTTTGAAAACGACTAATTTAGCATTTTGTATTTATTATAAAAAGTCTGGGACTCCGTGTTCACTTACGTCTAACACAATTATTCATACGTACCTATTCACATGAAACTATAATACTATCGCCAAAGTTATGGCAAAGCCCCAGAATTTAAATAAAGATAAGAAAGTAGGTGAAAAAATGGGGGGGAGGAGCGCTAAAAAAAATTTTTTTTTCAAAGTGGGCAGTGGACAAGATAAGTTTGGAAACCCCTGGTCTAGACGTAAGTGTAATTTTAGAACATGTTTTCTATTGATTTTCTAGCCCAACTTCTCAACCAAAAAAATTTGATTTTATACGTATTATAATATTACTACGTTTTCTGTCTGTTTAGACGTTTGTAAAAAAGTTTTTTATTTTTGGCGATGTAACAAACCATTCAAAACCTGCCGTGTCCCTAGGAAGTGTGATAAGCAGTTTCCTTTTGCGAAACAATTTATACGTACTGAAGTTCAGCTTCTTGTGGCTTTCATTGAGAACGCCATTTAGGTAAAACAGGAAACCAGCGTTTTAATATGTAGTAAGGCTGTGTGAGGTGCAAACTGGTTGCGCCTTGAGTCCTAAAGCTTAGGTCATGGTCGAACGACCAGTGTCCAGTAGAATAGCGCAAATGGCGCAGTACGCCATTGCAGAAATTAAGAAAATGAAATAATGATGAAATAAGGAATGAATATTCTTTCGGAAGATTTTGATGTTTAATTCATCCGGCTCGAAGGACCCACATTATAGCCGATGTTTTAGACGGAATGTTCGGGGGAAACTGTTAAAAAATAATATAATTTCACAAATTATTGTTGCATTTTTAAATATAAAATTAATTAATTATTCGTCATGATTTTATACACAGGAAATTATTAAGATACGGCCTTCTGTTTATAAAGTAGCGAATTAATATTTATTCAGTATTTTCCTACGTAATATTTCGTGGATGTTTTTGCAACATGGCAGACTAATTACGGCCTACGCCATCCATTTTTGAAAACAAAAGAATCTGCTTCAGAGAGAGAAATGTTGCTATTCAAAATGTTTAGCTCAGTCCGATTTGTGCAATGCATTTCCCAAAGAAAACAGGTCAACACTGACCACTTACTTATCGGAACCGGATATAAGCGTCGTTGACCGATAAATCGTGCATATATTTAGATATTCCGACGATTAAAATGCACTTTGGAAGATTGAATTAAGAAGATTATGACATGGGACTGAAACATGGCACACAAAAGTACGGGCATTTAAGAAAAGAGTCGTTTTTAAGTCGTTTATAAAAAGCCTATCCAAGAAAACACGTTACCTTCCATCTATCGAATTTGGCTGGCTAAGACAGCGTAAAATCTAAAGTAATACATTGCACAAAATTAGTTTACTTTGTAAAGCTTAAATTGCTGGATAATCTTCTATCAAATTCCTATTATGTTTCCTATAACACGGCTTTGGCTGAATATAAACGATGTTGTTAAACATGACGGTCCATAAAACAGGAGACCTCTATGCATAAAACTGTCGTTTAAGCTCTATTTAAAGTAGAGTCATTAAATAAATGGTTGTTCTATAAATAATTTGTAGAACCAAGTATGCGCCGGGGCCGCGTTTTGTTTTTGTCGCCCTCCTGCTCCTTTTGGAATATCTCGCTCTAGTCGACGGGTTTTTAACTTTTTATTTTCGAATGCAATTACAATTTATGGTCTGTAGTCCAATGCTTTTAAACTTGGCTAACTATAGAGTTCTTTGAAACTATTAGCACAGTGTAATAAATAGATATTTATTTAAATAGATATCTATTTATTACACTGTGCTATTAGTAAGTAATAATCGTTAATAGAATACTCTGATCAGAGACGTGGAACTGAAATTCGTCGTCTGGATTACTTTGAAGTAGATAAAGGACACAAACAATTTTTAAAAAGGCGTGCTCCCATATTGTGACAATACGTTCAACATCGCACCTAGATTATAGCGATATCATGAATAAATTCTATATTTGTATGCCATGATGTCAACGAATGACGACCGACTCTTTTAAATCCAAACACAGGTGACTATGGCTTTAAAAGCTATGTTATTCACTAAATAATTTAATATCAAATTGACGAATGGAGTAAGATCAAGTCATTCAAAAATTAAATCCTACTTTATAAACAAAATATTATAATAGAATAAATAAAACTTATGGAAACGAACAAGAAATCGTTATAAAGTAAATTGGGCAAATTAAAAGGTTTTGTAATATGTCTCAACAAAGACTCTTTGTAAGTGTGAAGTTTCTAAACAAGTGCTTTCTACAATATATTTTAAAAAGCTAATGAAGAGACAGTAGACAATAAAGGCTTTATTCATTTATGAAACTTAGAAGTTTGGTCAAGATTTTAATAAAATATGTTTTAAGAGATGGACAACCAATTCTATCAAAGAAACGTGTTGTTTTTCCAATAGCTGTTCCTTTTATGAATTCTCTTCAAGATTGAAAGTAAAAGTTATTCCCCCATATTTAGTTTTGGCCCCCATCCACGGTAACTTTGTCCTTGCACAGGGAATTTCTCGCTTTTGATCTTTATCTTCGAGATGACGTCATGGATGTGGCTGGCAGAATCTGGTGACGCACAGCATGTGCTGCACCGTTTTGTCCCTTGGTGAAGTAATATTAACGGAATTATATTACCTTATTGATTGCTTCATTGTGACATCTGAGTCATCACTGCTGTCTTTTCATTTGAGTTCTAACCAATTACATCATACTAGGTGTGCCCGCGACTTCGTTCGCGTGGAATAGTTTTGCCTCTCAAAGATGAATAATTTTCCCCGCTTTTTTCCACATTTTCTAATGTTTCTTCGCTCCTAATTGTCGCAGCGTAATGTTATATAGCCTAAAGCCTTCCTCGATAAATGGACTATCCAACACAAAAATATTTTTTCAAATTGAACCAGTAGTTCCTGAGATTAGCGCGTTAAAACAAACAAACAAACTCTTTAGCTTTATAATATTAGTATAGATATAACCTAACCTAACATTTAAATGATGTTTACTGCTTAGTTACGATACATGTGGTTATTTTTTCTTAAAGTATATTTTGTATCAGTATAAATAAAGTATAATTTTGCATAATTACTAAAGCTCTATATATCGTTTGAAATATTTGATACAAATTTTTATTTCGTCATGGTTTAGTAAATAATAACTGTATTAGATTATTGCTTTACAATATCTGTAATCCAAGCTTTTAATTCTATCGTTTGGGAAAGTTTTTTGAATGATTACTGCCTTTCATTGTACCATTTCTTATGATTGCTGATATCAATTGTATTAATGTCGGTTTTATCATCATTGTGTTGGTTATTCGTGACGTAAATAGCTTTTTAATCCATTACAACAATTAATTCAAAATTAACTTTCTCATTTCTAATTTCAAAATTTGTGAACCCAAAGCCTTGTGATTGATGTTTGAGATATAATCTGGCTCCGTCTTAAACCTTAATCTCGATTAGAAGAAAATGTAACGTCGTCTGTAGAAGTGAAGATAGTGAAAGTAGACTCCGGATTTTTTAAATACAATAATTCTCAACTGTAAAGTTCTGTAAGCAATGTGAGCTATCAGCCGTGTGCTATTGTATAACTTATTCCATTGTTCTTGTATAACTTAATTGTTCTTGAGTGAACTTATCTTCGTATGTAGACGCATTGGCTGCTTAGTATCGATTCCTGCGACCTTGCACGCTTTACGTAACTCGAAGAAATTATTTGGCTGCTATTGCGGATTTTCATTAGTGGACTTGATGGATTAGGGATTGGTAAGGTTTTGATGAATTGCGTATTGCGGCAAAAATTGTTATTAGTATAAGTTATTTTTTTAATGATCGGGGATAGAATGTAGAATGAATGAATGTATTTTGTTTTAAAAACTCAAATACACAACAAAATTAATCGTGATTAAAATATTACAAAAGTATAAAATTTTTCAAGTACTTTTGTTGATTTCTGTGGAAACAAGTCCGACGTCAGGTACATTGTTGTGAATGTGTAATCATAACAATACAGCGGCCATTATGTTAAAACAACCAGCTTCACAAACAAAGGAGGCAGTAATTAGCAAATTACTACTGCTACTTGTACACGAAATTGGCGTCTAAAGGGGTGCTCTAGAAGTCTAGAGTTTTTTGTTTGCTCTATCAATTCCCCTATGAATCACAAACCCCTGCAAAGTGTGTGTGCGTGTGACTGCGCATGTGTGGGGTAGTTGCAGGGGTGGCGAATGCTCGCTAGAGATGCGCCAATTTTTCAATATCGAATGATAAATTTACTTTTAATGCCTCCAAAAGTTATGTTTGTTGCACTTTTTAAATTTCATTTGTGTTTAATAGAAAAATTGATAACCTACGGTCATAATAATTATTATTTTGGCATGGTGCTTACTTCAGGACCTTGTTGGTTTGGTAGTAAAATTATTTATCAATACAAAATCGTGCTTATTGTAATAGAATAGGTACAAAGATTCATAGGATTAGATCATTACTCATTAGCAGCTTATTTCAATATTGATAGGGAATTTTATCATTGTTATCAGTCAAACTTTGTGCACTGTTCATTGTTCTTGTTATTATCAACTAAAATAGTTTATGAATCTTTCAAGACCGATTTTAAAAGTATTTACTGCTATTAATTTACAGTCCCTATTCGTAGCTGTTTCTTTTTGAATTCCTAAGACTATTATTTCTAAAACTTTACCTACCAAATTGCTATAATCTTGAATTATTTGATGATCTAAGTCTTTGGTTAGTCCTTTGAGTTTTCTCGTCTCAAATTTTTTAACCATTGCATATTTAGAAGTAGAAACAACGTATATTACTAGTGCAAATATATATTTTTATCGATATCTGCGTGCGCCACACTGTGTCGATCCCGTGCGGCGTCCACATTTAGTACGCGTTCGGTAGCGTGTGGGGGCGGACGCGTTCCTCTCGGCCAGCCATCCTCGTGTCCATTCAGCCGTCCCGATATTCCATTTGTCTGAACTATACTTCCATGATCGTAGTGTTTTAGTGCGTTTTGGAACTACTTTTGTGCATAACCGAGAGGATCAGCGGATCCTTCTATAGTGTAAATGTTATTGATTTGAGATTTCCTTCCACAAGGTTGGGAAATTCACTTTGATTAATACTATTCGGATGTTTATCGATGGTTTATCTCGCTGATAATTTTCGAGTGTCAGTAGTGGATTTGGTGTGAGATAATCCGCAATCGGCGGTGCCGGCTCCGCCTCATCTGTAGGCTAGTTTATTAAGGGACTATCAAAACTCGCGTCCGCAACTCTAGCTGTTTCATGTATTACAAAATGTTATAGCATACAAAAATAAATAGGTGAACCTAGATCTAGTTTTAGAGTCTTACTAACCTGCTTGCAAAACATAAGCCTACATTTTGTAGCGGGACTATTCATTCATTTTAATTGGCTACGTGTTGATCATGACGATATTGATAACGATATGATTTCGCTTCCACGTTAGTTATGAATTCTCGTTTACGCTCTATTACTTTCGTAACGTTATTCTGATTCATTTTGTTGTTATGCGTCAAGTGTAAGTTTGACTGCATTTCTACTGGCACTGTCAGGCTTTCTACTCATTGCTTTATTTTCTACAATAATTACTTAAAGAAGATTTGACTATGTTAACACAGGTTATTTAGATAAATTTATGTGTAGATTAATCAAGTTGGAATTTTGATTGTCAATTTGATCTAATATTCACGTACATTCCACAAATTACAGTATCTATTATGTGTTTGCTAATTGTAGAGTTAGAATCGCTTATACCTTGTATAGATAATTGTTATATATTTCATACGTTAATGATGTTTTGTGGAATACGTAACAACAAAATTTTAGCTATCTGTAACAAATATGAAACTATTAATAAGTTCATTATATAGTAGGTAGCCAACTATTGATCCAATATTAGTTAAGTCCAAAGATAGAAAACCGAGACGCATTCCTCTTGGTCTTCCACAGTCACAGTTTCTCACGCCACGCTCAGAATGCGATAATGATATATCATCCATACGATTACTCGCTTCCGTAACTTTTACTTTATCTTATTAGTTATTAGTGAAATTTTTCGAAGTAATGTGTAGAGAGTTAGCTGACTTTTGACTGGTCAAATTACTGACTCCAGATTCTTCTGACTGTTGACTGTTAAAAACTTTCACAATTGTTGCAATATCGTAAGACACTCTAGAGTAGTCTAGAGTCTAGATAATGTCCCCATCCTTTTCTCTCTCATAAAGTTGCAAACATGCTCTTTCAATTTATGCCTATGTTCGAAGAAAATGTTTTCCACAGATCCAATATGTTCAACACATTTTATTACAATGCAATCCCAACTCAATTGGATGCCTCCTTCAAGTATGACGTAACAGTGCCTGGGGTGGCACGAAGGGGTCATAATTTGCATTTTTTTATTGCCGGGGATGAAGCGACTTAGAAAATTCTTTGTGGATTCCTGTCTTTGAAATGGTATTGTCTTTGCTAGTTTATTAAGGAATCTAGCTCTCCTTTGTGGGAAATATGATTAACCACAATCAATCCTTGACTGGTTTTATTATGTCTTAGACTAATATTATTCTGTGGTCTTAGCTCAAAGTTTGCCCACAACCAACTTACCGTATCAAGGTAACGTTTAAAGGCGACCTGATCCAATTAACATAATCTCCGTATTGTAAGACGTGAAACCTTTTGCTTATTACTTAACCCTTCGATCGCGGATTCTTGGAAATGCTATTGTATTCTATTGTTGTCGCGTCCACCGGTGCTCGTATGGGGCTTGATGAGTTAATGGGCTAATGATACACGTGTTTACCGTAATGTGACGTATGCTCATTAGCGAGGTGCTATTGGCGCTTAAGCCTCGTGTAGAATATCAGGAAATGTCTTGTATTTGAGATTTGAGTAGTTCACACATCCTCAACATTTTTTGACTCGCAGATGTTGCACACGTTCTTGAAAGCGTTCTTCTCTTAAGTGGTCACTCATCAAGCGTAGTGTGTTTTAGACAAAATGATCCTGGATTGATTGCGTTTGAAATGCCAATAAAAACATTACGGCGATGGGAATGAAATAATATGTCACCTGCATTACTCTGTCATCGCGTAACATGATGGCCATATCAGAAGCCAATAATGTGCGAAAACAAAAACAAACGCGAAACAGACAATTAGCCGACGAGATCAACGACACAAACGACGGGATGCGTAGGAGTGGACCTATTTTAAAATATATCACCGTCCCTTTTTCGCAAGCCGATTGTAAAATTTGTAAATAGCGCTATCTCGGTCCGGGGTGGAATTGTGCAATTATTGGCATGAGCACCTTCCGCTGTTAACTGCGTGCCAAAAAATATACGAGCGTGCCCGCGACTGTGACTTTCTCGCCGCTGCTGGAACCCACGCTGGGTAAATGAACCACTTCATAAATATACGCTACATACATCTAATGACTAATCTCTCCCATAGGGACTCTCCCATCGTGCGATGCCGCCAGTTTTAGAAACCACTTCATTTTCTTTTCAAATTATTACGTTTCTTGCATTTACTTTTGCAGAGTTTTTATATAAAATTGTCTGCTTTCCGAAACTTCATCCCATCTAATTAGTTTGACTTTGGTTTTAGTTGAGAGTTTCGTTTATCTTAAATGTCTGCAACCTCAGAATTTAAATTAATATTTATGACGAACGTTTTTTAACATACAACAGTTGAGTTTAAATTGCAGTTCGTTTTAATTAAAAGACAAACAGGTTTTTAATTTGAAAATGGTATTTTGCTCGATGTAATACATGAAACACAAGATTTGTAGGACGTCTTTTGTTTTTTGACTAGATTTTTGCTAATTTCAGGTCCATATTGTGTGGTTTTATAAACAATTTGTATAAGTGTATATTTTTGTAAACATTTTGAAGTGTTGAGTGTACTGTGTTTGTGTGATGGATAGCTGTAGTTCGTAGCTTACGAACTGAAGTATAATGTCGAAGACTCTAAACGCGTACAGAATGTAAGTATTGGTTGCGTTGGTTTGGTTGTTATTGCTTCATGTTTGTGTAACCACGGGTGTGGTCGATGTTTACAGCATTCCTGTACGAATCTTCAAAACTAGTAATTAAACATGTAAATTCAATAAAAGCGTTATTATGATAAAAACGGACAGTTTTCACGTCAAAATAATTAAGGTGACCAAGGAATTAAGGTTCCTATACGAATCTTTATCGAATGCAGAAGATTTTCATAGTATTATTATTTATTATAATCTACGCCATTTAATTTGGTTATTATTCAAATAATGTAAATTATGGTCATCAAAATACCACCCGCAACTAGAAGATGTAGTAATTTAATTTAATATTGTATTGCATGAGTTAATTTCACCATCCTTCTTAATAATTATTATTATTTAAATTGCAATTATGTAAATTCTAGTTCTGTCTTATTAGGCGTTTTGCAGACGAAGGGGCGGCGCGGTCTTTTTGCCCTCTGTGTGCGTTGGTAATATAGGATTCCCTTTGTGTTATCGTTCGCGGCGAAATTGACCCGTCCGCCCCGCCCTGTCGTGTGCAAAGCGCCTTAAAATCCATTTTGATATCTATAGAAAACATGGAAAGTACCTACAGAAGACTCAAAGATGGACGAATTTAAAACAGAACAGCAACTTTTATTTTAAACGACGAAGTCAATGCCAATGTCTCGACTATCTCAGATAGCAATCAATTGACAGTCATTTGCAGAATCATGAATCATTCTCCGACAAGGCAACGTTTCTAACCGTCCGTGTAGTATTAGCAATTAGCCTCACAGGCTGTTCAAGCTTTAGCGAATTAACTCCACCATTCATTAGCTCTAGTGCCCACGGGTAAAGAGTGCAGTCAGCTCGTGCAGAAATTTTTAATTCAACCGTGTATATGGGCTTTGTCTAGACGCATCGATTTCCGTGTCCTGTATGGGCTGTGGGGCCAGCGTGATTTATGTAATTGGATTAGTCATGTCGGTTCCGAGATTTACCTATTTTTATGGATAAATAACGACTATAGTGAATCGTCTGATTATAAGCAAATGAGGTTGCCCGTTGCTATGGTCAAAGGGAGTCATCCATTACCGCTGCAAGTGCGGTCGCACTTAATCAGAAGTTGCGTGCGTAACAACGCATGTCTTTCTTCTTCGCTAATTGATCCTTTAAATTATTTGTACACATGATACTATTTAGACGCCTTCGGTAATTAGTCGACTGTGACCGGTACTGCGACTGGTGAGTGGTGACACAGGTTGTACAAAAATCTTTTAACCCCATCAGTTGAATTCTCTACAATACTCTATATTATAATATGAAATGCGTCATTTGAAGAAAATACGCCTCTTCTCTTGCCCCTTTCAAGCATATTTAAATCCTTTTACAAATACTTCCGAGTCTTTTCCTTGAAAAATGCTTGAACCTTTGGTATTTAACATGCTTGAAAAGTTGCGAGCATTGCAAACACAAATACTCGAGTGCAGAAGAAACTATTTTTATCTCGGCCATTCTAACGAGTCTCCCGTTGTCTAGTTTTTATGCGGCATTATTTAAAATCTTTTTTAAAGCACATGCATTGAGTCTACAATTTTCATGGTCATAATCAGAAATCATCTAGTCCATATATTATTTTTATCCTTTATCTCCTATCCGAGCCTAAACGATTGTTTTATTGGGTGATCGATAATTTTGTCTGATTTTAACCTTTAGTTCACCTTTATCGGGTTTATGGCTCTGTACTCGCGAAATGCCAGAGTCCGACCATGACCTTGCATTATTGCCAATGTTTATATTATGCACGTGCGAATTTCATTGATGCAGCATTCTCGTGGAGATAAAAGATCGAGTTTCAAGAAATGTCGTCCGTTCGGATCCGATAGCAAATACTTCTTTTACCGGACGAACACTCGTGCGAAACAAATCCTCGGTCACTTTTCTCAGGCAAGGCAGGCATTCACTTACCTCCCAGGTAGGCCACGATGCACTAGGTGTTCCAGCGCATCGTCGCGGAGTAATGTGGAATGGTGTATCCTCGAGTTGAGCCTGAAGAGGCAGAGGTGGCGGGGCTGCGGTCGTGTATCACGCGTTTTCCGTAGTCCCACCTTCAGGAGCAGGAACACCGTTGGGGTTGTAGTGGGTAGTCCCGGGTGCGTCTTCCGTCCACCCCGGGGAGTCCCACGTACCTCGGTGGTCCTCCCCAGGCCCCGGGGAGGCGTAAACGCACTCCCCCAACGCAAAAAAAAAAACATCCACTTACCAAGGATTTGTTGTGTGTTGATAGTTGATACCCACTTATTGATTTATTCATTATTATCTTTTGGTGATTACTAATAATTATTTTACAAGTATGTGCCAGTAGTCTTCTGGAGGAGTACCCAAAGGAGTCTTCTGAGAGGACTCTTATGACATTTTAGATACCTCATACTTTACAAAATCACCCTTTGTTATTTACGTAGGTCTCTATTCTCGAGTGATCCTATCTGTGCCCGTATTTGCTCACAACAAGCCTTTATTATTTCAGAATACCACAAATTCATTAAAAAGAGATCCAAACAAACCTATGAAAAAGCTTGACTAGTTGAAAATTTCTGTGTAGACAAAACAAAGGTCTATTAGTGCGTAACCAACTGTGGCTCCATATTGGCTGGCCGCCAGCGATATTAGCTCGTGATAAACTGAAATCGATACTGGATGTGTTCTCGTCCTGCCTGCTTTACGTATTCATCGCTTTAATGGTTGAATTGCATGTTTACCGCCACTGATCCTGCTATCACGGACTAAATAGTTGCTCATTATCATCAACAAACTTGATTAAAGACTTCATAAATTAAACTAAAGTCATAATCAATTAATTTTATTATTTGCCTACATGAGACTATTATTAGTGTCCTTTCTATGGGTAAAAACTTTCCTTACAAAAAAAAAAAGATAGAATATTGTAATAGTAAACACTAAAGACAATGAGCGCACATGGCACCAGCGATAATATGCCTGAAAAGAAAAATAAAACACGTTATGTCACCCAGAAGTAAATAAGGTTTCGTGTAATAGTCCTGTCGTGCTACATTCCACATGAAGTACACGAAGCCACGACATTAGGTAGCTCAACCGCGCGGAATACAATGTTTTTCAAATTCATTCCTGAAACGGTCGGCGAGGGGGTCGCCGCCTTTAGTCGCCATGGCAACGGGATATTTCACCACCCCCAAACACCCGAGGGGTTGGGAAGTTACGCCGTATACGTGACTTGGTGCTGAAATAATGCCTTGAAAATACTATATCGACTTGGAAATAGCGGAGCTAATATGAAAATACTGCATTATAAAGTCACTTATCGGTTGTAAACTTTAAATGGAAATCTTATACATAAAAGCATTTTCACGCCCTTCAGACGACAAAGAGAAATGGTTTGGATTTAATTCAGTATTTATGCTTAACGTTTGAGGGGAGTTTAGATGTTTGTTGACCTTTAACGATACTGCGGTTTTTTACCTTTTTAGTTCTATATTATGTGCCCTTATGATCGTAAAGGTCACATAATATATTTACCCTACATTGGTTATATTACCTATGTCTGGACTCTGATGCACCCGACTTCGAATTCTACACTGATTTCTTATGTCGCTAGTCCTTATATTTCTATGCATTTTGAATCAGAATAGAATATTTTTAGGGTTCCGTACCACCCAAAGGGTAAAAACGGGACCCTATTACTGAGACTTCGATGTCTGTCCGTCTGTCTGTCACCAGGCTGTAACTCAAGAACCGCTATAGCTAGACTTCTGAAATTTTCACAGATTGTGTATATGTGTTGCCGCTATAACAACAAATACTAAAAAAAAAAAATTAAATATTTAAGGGGGGCTGCCATACAACAAACGTGTTTTTTTTTTGCTATTTTTTGCTCTTAATCAATAACGGCAACACATAGGCAATTGAAATGTTCTCAAAATACTTAATTGTATTTGTACTTTAATAATTAATTATAAAATTTAAATAAATTAAATAATTGAGGGGGGCTCCGATACTAAAAATTCAATTTTTAGCCTATTTTTGCTCTGTAGTGGTACGGAACCCTTCGTGCGCGAGTACAACTCGCACTTGGCCGATTTTTATTTTTATGGAATCTCTCCGCTAATTATTTTGTCTCTTTTATAAAACTTTTTGCATCAAGTAATTTTACAAGTTAATCTCTATCTCCTTTTAGTCTACGCTATATGACTTTTTTGTTACGAGGGGAGGTCTCAAAGTTCGCGAAGCAATGTAGCAATCACGGTGCAAAAAATTATTTAGTAAGTACCATCGTTTAGAAGAACTCTTCATTACTTTAAATGCAAAATTACAATGATATAGCTTCATTTGTTTACGAGTAATTGCCGAAATAAAAAGTAAATCGGGAAGTCAATGGAGCAAACTGAATTTCGTGCTGTGATAAAGTTCTTAACCGAGCAATAAAAGTCGGTTAAAAACAGTTCAAACCATTTTAAACAAAATGTATACTGTTTGTGGTGATCATTGTCCTAATAAAACGAGGATTTTATAAATTACATTGACTTTAAACTAACTAGGCTAAACATCCATTAAACACGACCCCTGTCTCTTTTGGCCGTCTGAGGTCAAAACGTTAGAAAAGTGGACAATTTTGTTTGAAAGACGCTTGTAAAAAGAAACAGCAATCTGCATTAGTTAGAGTATAAGATAACACCTTTTTGAGGGTCCTAACATGACCATCTTGATATGACAAATCTTAGTCCCAGGTCACGCTCACGCCGCTCGCTCGCTACGGTCACATGAGCAAAGTTGCAATGGATGCCCTAGACAAGTGTGGGTTCGTGTCTCTTGTACACCCACCATGCAGTCCAGGTCTAGCCTTCAACAATTTTCATTTCCTTCCAAATTTAAAAAAAGAGTTAAGGGGAAGAAAATATTCGGATAAAAACGAAGTGCCTTCACTTTTAAGGCAAAATTTAAGGGTACAGGAAAATATTATTTTTTGATGATTTAGAAAAGGCCATATCGAGAAGTAGAAACTGTATTGATCTCATGAATATTAAAAAAGAAAAATAGTTTCGTAATTTTATTTATTTCAGAACCCTTCCATTCCGCGAACTTTTGGACCTCCCCTCGTAAATCATGGGTTTTGTGTGTTAAGTTGTAAATAATTGTTTTTCTAAAATATGTTATTAACCCGTCGATCGTGCAAAAACGAGACATAATAGATATTCTATTGTGTCTCGGTCACCGGTGACCGTATGGGGCTTGATGAATTAATTACAGTAACGTTATCTGTATGTCGCAACTCGCAGTCATCTAGGCCTTAGTGCGAGTTTTATTCGATCATACGCATCGAGCACGTTAACGCGAATTTATATGGGATCAAAGCAGCGCCATCTACTGGCTAACGTGGATACTGCTTTGATCCCATATAAATTCGCGTTTACGCGCTTGATGCGTATGATCGAATAAAACTCGCACTAACCCCTCTGGTTCAATCTGCGATTCGATTGAATGACTAGCGCATTCATTGAATGACACCATTCAGTTGAATGACTAGGCCGACAAAGCGTGGACAGGCGGGTGGTAATTTTGAGTTGCTGAAGTATAGACGTGTTTGTCCGGTGTGCGGTCCAAGGGATGCCGAGCATTTTGCGCCAGCACCACATTTCAAAAGCGTCGATCTTGGCTCGAGTACGAGCTTTTAGTGTCCATGTCTCGGAGGCATATAAAAATATTGAAAAGATTAAGGAACGCATTAGTGTTATTTTTGTGCTGCGATAGATGTTCTTATTCTTCCATATCTTTTCTAAGCGCCCAACCGCAGATTTAGCCATCTGAGCCCGTCGGACAACCTCCCTCTCGCAGTTACCATTGTTGCTAATCAACGATCCCAGGTAGACAAACTCATCTACGGGTTGGAGATCTTGGAGTAAGGGTGTCTTTTGTATTTGGTTCAGCTTATCTACGTACATCGGGTTTGGTTTTATTGCGATTGATTTGGAGGCCAATGTCTCGACTAATCTTTTCGAGCCGTGCTAGAAGTTCAGCAAGTTTCACTTCGCAAGTACTTATAAGCGTGGTGTCGTCAGCGAACCTTAGGTTGTTGAGAAGGTATCCGTTAATTTTAATACCATCCTCCCAATCTTCTAACACTCGACGCATTATACATTCGCCTACGAGGTTGAACAGCTGTGGAGAGAGGATGCAGCCTGGAGCGGATTCATCATAGAGGCTCAAATCTTTAATAATTTCAGTTCAATCAGTCGAAAGTCTTAAGAAAATTCATAAAAACTTTCATCACCTTTTTCATCCCCTTAGGGGTAGAATTTATTAAAATCCTTTCTTAGGGGATGCCTACGTCATAGTCGCTTTATGCGTACAAAATCTCAGCCCGATCGGTTTAAAATTGACAAAGTTTCATACAAACTTTCATCCCCTATTTAACCCCCTTAGGGATAGAATTTTTAAAATCCTTTCTTAGGGGATGTTTACGTCATAGTAGCTTTATGCATGCAAAGTCTCAGCCCGATCGGTTTAAAATTGAGAATTTCATATAAAATTTCATCCCCTATTAATTTACCCCCGTATTTTTTTTTAAATCCTTTCTTAGAGGATGCTTACGTCATAGTAGCTTTATGCTTGCAAAGTCTCAGCCCGATCGGTTTCAATTGACAAAGTTTCATACAAAGTTTCATACCCCATTTTATTCCCTTGGGGGTAGAATTAGGGGTGGAATTTTTTAAAATCCTTTCTTAGGGGATGCTTACGTCATAGTAGCTTTATGCATGCAAAGTCTCAGCCCGATCGGTTTAAAATTGAGAAAGTTTCATACAAAATTTCATCCCCTATTTTACCCCCTTTAGGGGTTGAATTTATTTGAATCCTTTATCAGGAGATGCCTACGTCGTAGTAGCTTTATGCATGCAAAGTCTCAGCCCGATCGGTTTAAAATTGACAAAGTTTCATACAAACTTTCATCCCCTATTTTACCCCCTTAGGGGTAGAATTGATCAAAATCCTTTCTTAGCGGGTGCTTACGTCATAACATCCACCGGCATGCCAAATTTCAGCCCGATCGGTCCAGTGGTTTGGGCTGTGCGTTGATAGATCAACATGTCAGTCAGTCACCTTTGAGTTTTATATATATAGAAGATATAGATTTAGATTTAGTGAATAATTAAGTATTATATTTTAAATCATCATTTACTAATAGATCTAAACTCCCTCCTGCACGCGCACCCCCGCCTTGGTGACGCCCACTTCGCAAGCAGAAATCGTAATATTTTAATTTCGCCATAACTTTAAAATCAAACGTCCAATTTAAATCATTCGAAGACCAAATATTATCTACATAAACTGTGCTTAGTGATGAAATAATTTATTTTGATAAGGATTAATAGTATCTTGTAAAATAAACGCGTTTAAATGAAGTCCAAAAAAAATTTAAGATTTTTAAATAAAAAAATGGTTGTTGTGCCTCACTCGACATAGATAAGTATAGTGTGTCGCGGACTTTTTTGTAGATATTTATAAGATCTACAATTAATTAGAACATTTTATAGAACCATAAAATGTTCTAATTAATTGTAGATCTTCTTTATATCTTTCTTTTATAGTTTAGGCAGCGTACGCAAAATAAGTAACTTTTCTGGTTGATTTTTACACCTTGTGTCCGAAAAACCCAAATATCTTACGGAACCTTATTTTTTTCCAAAATAAAATTTAGCCTATGTTACTCGTGGATAATGTAGCTTTCGAGTGGTGAAAGAATTTTTAAAATCGGTCCAGTAGTTTTTGAGCCTATTCATTACAATTAAACAAACAAACAAACAAAGTTTTCCTCTTTATAATATTAGTGTAGATGACAGGATCGATAAAAAAAATATAGCATTCCATTTAACGACTTCACTATATGACTTTTAGTCAAGACGTTAAATGTCACAGTCAACGTCTTGACGAGTTGTCCTTTAGTCATTCAATTGAATGGTGTCATTCAACGAATGCGCTAGTCATTCAATCGAATCGCAGATTAAGCCAGATGACTGCGACATGTACATGTAGAATGGGCGACTTGATACCAAAATTGGACACGCAATACGTTTGCCCTTGTAGACTACAGCTCGACAAGGTTTTAAATGAACGTGGCGAAAAAAGGAACTAACGCTGCCATCATACAAAAACGTCATTTTTGACAGTTTTTGACAGTTCTCCTTTACGAGCAGCGCCACCGCCCACGTTCATTTAACCCTTAATTAGGCGCATCAAAAAAGTCACACAAGTAGTCGTATGGGGTCTCCACTGACCCCAAATAAAAAAATAAAATTAAGTTGTAGAAATGAATAAAACTAAGTATTAATTATGCGAATTGTTAGAATGCTTTATGATAATTAATCTTAATAAGCAAAAACCTTCATTTGCCTCTATACAACTAAAAAAATCAATCAACTACTGCTTTGTCTCAAAATCTCATAAATATTACTATGGTTGAGATCGAGATAAAAAAAATATATTATTCACCCTGATGACAAGATTTTTTTTGCAGCACTGAAGGAAGTAGGTCCTGAGATAATACTGACAAACATATTTTCCTCATTTGTATGATTTGTTACGCTCTTGTGGTCATCAACCTCTCATCATCATCATCATCACCACCTAGTGGTCAGGGATTATTTTAGGCATCTCTGGGCTATAAAATATTGTCTACCGATTCATGCCCGTCACAAATCGGTGCATAGTTTTGATGTTCGGAGGCTAGGCTCGCAAAATCTCTTTTATCTTCAGAAACCTTCCAGCAGCCAGCGTATTTCACTATCTTGATCTATACTGACATTTTTACAGAGCAATTATATAAAAAAATGTTGACAATAGAGTGACATATTCATATATTTATAAATAATCCTAAATTATATCAAAAATAATCTAACGATTAAACATAATATTGCAAAAATGGAAACTTGTCTTGTGACAAAAAAGGTCACGTAATTGGTCGCATGGGGTCAGCGCTCAAGAGAGTAGTGATACACGCACCATCGTTAGCTGACCGGCTACCACTAATTAGGATACCTCGATAGGAGTTAGGAAACTACCAAAAGCGTCGTTGCATTCCTGGAACTCTTAGCACATTTTTTTTCGGTTTGAAAGTGAAGTGACATGGGGTCACCATGCGACCAATTAAGGGTTAAAGCCACAGACATAGATCAAGATAGATACCGCATGTCGCTCCATTTGTATGAAAACGAGCGTGCCACTTTTTTACTACCTAATGTGACGTACCGATGATAAGAAACGTGTCCATTATCAAGGCCAACGTTTCTATTTGAATTTCTACAGCTCAATACGGCACTGGCGTTTAGGGCATTTTTAAAATTCCGATTGTCGTCCGATTCCGATAGCAGACTAAAGAAAAGTCTTTCGAAAGACGAGCATTGCTCGTCGTTTGGGAACGCGATATGGCACGCGAGGAACATACACATGCGGTATCTATCTCGATCTATATCTGTGGTTAAAGCCTTGTCGCACTGTAGTGTGTTGCGTAAACTAGCACCTGATATAAGTGAGAGACAAACAGCGTGTTAGCAGTTAGCTCGTACGTGAGGACATGCTAAACTAGCTAAATGATATACAACGGTCAACGATACATTAATTATAGGATCCAAACAGTACTTGGTTCAGACAGGTGTTTCTAGTATTAACACTGCTATGCTGTTATAGGTATCAAGCTAAAAACTTATTTGTATATTATTTTTGGGGTCTTTAAAAAAAAATCAAAAATATTTAAAATTTATTTTACATTTACAGTTTCAACTTAACAATTTAAGCAGAGATTGGGACCACCTGGACCCTGGGTATTATTACTTACCAGGTGTAAGTTGTACCTAACTTAGTAACAGTATTTAGTCCGGATAGTAGGTAATTCGTATTTTAAAGGTCCGGATAATCGAATTTCGGTTGTAATCCACATTTTTACACGGATCAGTCCAAACAGAAACCATTGATTCCTAAAGTATTTTTATCATTCGAATTTTAATAACTTTATAATCAGCCGTTGAAGTCTGAAATTGGGAGGATAAAGGTGCCGGTTGGCAGTGGGCGACATGAAACGGCAGCAGACGACGTGTCGTCGCGACACTACTGTTTCTATGTTTTTCTATGAAAGTGTCGCTAGCTTCGTGTCGCCAGCTGCGCAGTGTATTTCATAGAAATACATTGTCTGCTGCTGCTTCATGTCGCCGGCTTCCAACTTGTACCTTAAGGGAAACAGGGTTTTGGTCCCTCCGGTCCCTAATAATAAATAGAGGCAATGCTTTGTCGAAATAAAAAACAAATGTACTGTAGTCTACATATACATATATATATATATATATATATATATATATATATATATATATATATATATATATATTACTAGACGTTCCGCGCGGCTTCGCCCGCGTAAATTAGATATTTCACAGACAAATCAGTCGACAAAAAATAGCCTATGATCCTTCACGTGGTCTACTTCTTATCTGACCCAAATAACAGAAAAATTGCTCTAGTAGTTCGTGAGATAAGCCCTTTCAAATAATTTGACCCCGTTTTTTCCACATTTTCTTCTATTTATTCGCTCCAATTAGTCTTAGCGTGATAAAATATAGCCTTCCTCGATAAATGGGCTATCTAACACTGAAAGAATTTTTCAAGTCGGACCAGTAGTTCCTGAGATTAGCGCGTTCAAATAAGCCCTTTCAAATAATTTCCCCCGTTTTTTCCACATTTTCCTCTATTTCTTCGCTCCTATTAGTCTTAGCGTGATAAAATATAGCCTATAGCCTTCCTCGATAAATGGACTGTCTAACACTGAAAGAATTTTTCGAATCGGACCAGTAGTTCCTGAGATTAGCGCGTTTAAACAAACAAACTAACAAACTCTTCCGCTTTATAATATTAGTATAGATAAAATATATTCTAGTTATGTTATTAGTCAAATGCGTTCGCTTTTCAATTAAATAAGTAGTGAGGACATCTCCGCCTTTGCCTAATCATTACCCATAGCAATAGACTTGACCCCCTGTCGATTCCCCATGTGGTTCGATATAGAGCAATATGATATGAGTCTAATAACGCCACAGTGTAGCCACTAGCCAGTAAACCCGATTGCTAGCTATTGACCCAAATACAGTTTATACACATGTTGCATCTGGAGTGCTCGAGCTAGTTAGTTTAGGGGTCCGTGGTTAAATTAAAGATCCTTCCTTCCTTTAGGACTAGTTGAATGTTACCAGTTGATAGATAAGAAAACTTTTGGATTTGTTGAAAGAACTACTTTATCTGCAGGCTTAGCATGTGTAATGAACACATTAGAAATGCGAAAGAAGAGCAATGCTGACAGATTAGGATTTTACTTCACATTTATTTCAGATTACCTTTGTTAGACTGTTACCTACTTGATCTTCCGTAGAAAGAAACTTAGATGTTGAGTGTGCAGGTTTAGCATGTTAGTCAATATATTATCTTGTCCAATATGATTCATGTTCATAACTTGAGGCATTCCGTCTTGGTATTCGTGGTTAGCAATGTAGGCTGTGGTTTTGGTTATAGTAGTGCAACCTTCAAAATCTTTACCACCGAATCTGTAGCGTTAGATAGAGATGTTTATTCTTTACTTTCTACCCTTTAATCTTCTTAATGTTGTTTTCTTCTTATCATTCGTATCAGAAACAGATTGCTGTTGTTTAATTGGTGCACTTTCTAATTTTTGTTGTTGTGATAACGCTGACAGTTTGTTCCAATAAATCTTATTAGAGGTTGGAACCATTTGTATATTATTAACACTTTCTCTGCCAATGAATGTTGTAAACAATGTACCACGTGGGTGGAGATGAGGTAAACTTATAGCTAATGGTAGTCAGTATTGAATAATCAACAGGTTTTGTAACAATTTTTAATGCTTTTATTTATAAGCAATGTATCAACAATATTTAAAACAGATATACATGTTTTTTTCTTTTAATTCGTGTAGAATTAGGGTGAAATATTGTATAGGCCGCTTATAACTGTTATAAGCGGCCTATACAATATCGCTTGACCCAAATGAAAGGGGAAGGAATAATGTTCGATTAGGTCTCTTTGGTGACGTGGTGCCCGAAGTGAGCGGGGCGTCCGTCAATAGGAACACTATTGGTAGATCATAATATGTTATTGGTGGTGGAAACAGTGACATGCTGTAACTATAGTACATTTTGCGAAGAGATTTGAGTGGAAATGCAAAGTTAACTGCGTCATTCAAAATTATACTTCAAAATCAGATCGGTAGATATTGTAAACAGAACCCTCGGCGCGATTTCACAGACCAGCCTTTACCGCACGTGTTGTGTAAACACATTTCCAACTCGCCCAGTAAAACTTACGACTGGTAATTACTCACTTAATTAATAATTTAATACAGTTTTATGTCCCTCGAATTATTGTATGACTGTGTATTATGTAGGCTTAATATCCCTTGTGATATAACTGTAACCACTTGTATTATTATAGCACTCCTCCCTCTAAACTAAATTTATGGAATATGAGAAAGCCTGTCTTTCTGTTTCATTTTTACATCCAAACTGCTGAACCTATTTAGGCGACATGTACGGAGAACCCAGGAAAGGACGAGGAAAGGACATATTATTATTTTTATGACTAAAAATACGGTTACCACGCAATATTGAGGGCAATACTCATTACTCGTTATCAAGATGTAAATTTATATAAGTAAGGAAAGTTGAATAAGAATCAAAGGTTGTATTATTATGTTACTATTTACTACCATAGAGGCTCTTTGAATACTTCCATTCATCCGGCTACCGACACTTACGGCGCAGTATTAACAAGTCAGACTTACCGGAATATGACGGCACGATATGTTATTATGTCGCTATAATATGTCGTTTGTGGTATGTTGTGAATTGTGATATAAACAAGGTTTGTTTTCATGGTCGATTTGTTATTTGATATTGTAGATTTTTTTCATGCTTAATTATATTATAGCACCAATGTCTGAGCATGACTAAGTATGGTCTCTTTCATTCTTCTTTTCACTGAAAGAGTAGCCATAATATTTTGTAAGCAGGCAGGATTAAAATTAACAAACGTTGGTGAAGGTTTTTACTTTAAAGAGCCAATGACGTTAGTTAAAATCCTCACAAGAACATTGAACCTTTTAAAGCGTACTTTAAAATATTGATAATATTGTCATCACTAAACTCAAAAATCTCTCTAACGTTATGTATGCCTGGTGTTTCAAGGCGGTTCATTTATATTCTGCAAACATTTCACACCAATGTTCGTTGTTTACCAGCCATATCTTTGGCTTTTGTAACTTCTACATGATTGACTCGCGAGATTCTGATACCAACACCAATTTACCATTACACCAGTTAAGTCGACAATTTTATATCAAATCAATCTTAATATCTTAACTGAAATAATTGTTTATAATGCAATTTCACTTGTCATCCAAATCTAACCTCTATAGCAAACGACCTGCCACTCTAATCTAAACTATTGTCCACAGAAAGAAGATAGAATCGCTGGGCAGGATGACGGCGATGACGCAGGAGGAGATGGTAGCTGGCGCCCGTACCGTAGCTGCTGGCTTGGAGGCTCTGAGGGCTGAACACGCGCAGCTCCTAGCTGGGTTAGCTGCTAACACAGATCATGAGGGGGAGAAGGCTTCCCTGGTGAAGAAGAGCATTGACGCCATAGAGTTGGGCCTAGGAGAAGCACAGGTGAGCTATAGGATTTTGGGTTTAATGCCATGAAGGAAATGTCTGTTTTGCCTGGAGGTAGGTAAGAAAATAAAAGTGGGATAAAATGTCACTTGATTTGTGCCTTGCTCTATCTTAATTTAAGACACGAATAACAAAAGAATTGAATGTCTTTTCGGTTTTTGGCCATAATTGAAGACGTGAGTGGAAGAATCGAACAAGTAACATTTCGTAACATACGTACAATAACTCATTTTTTCCCTTATTATTTTCATAAAACTTGTAACTTATCTGCTTCATAACCTAGCTAATATATCTAACTACACATATAATCCATAGTTTTTCTATTTCGAAAAATTTTTCCGGCCCTAAAGCCTCCATTTAAGCAAAAAAAACGGGAAGTTTTTTCATGCTACTTACCTTATTCTTCCACTCACGTCTTGAATTATTTCTACACTTTTGCAGTATTACACTTAGGAACTTTTGCATTATTTTAGAATGCAGCGCCAAAAAATTCACTGCTTATTCTTAGCCCCACACAAAACTATGTTCATCATAAAAGTGCAAGTCATATTATCTTCGGTCCAATGCTTCAATATATTAAAGACTCCATTAAAATTCCATATCGTAAAACTATCCAACGACCAACTGTCGTTCGTCACCATTATTGTATTCCTATGCGAAACGCGAAATGGAGAGTCCATGAGTCTATGCGTCATTTCCGTTCCCCATAACAAATTCCTAGCCCGTTACTACTTTTAATTCCAACCTACGTCTAGGTTTGCTTATCGTTTGTCAAAATATCTTGCTGTATCTTTCATACATTATGGAATAACTACATGACGCCTGCAACTCCGTTGCGTGCCAAAATTCGTTTATTGCGGGGAAACTGCACATTTTTTCGGAAGGAAAAGTATCCTATGTCCTTTCCCGGGACTCAAAGTATTTTCATACCAAAATTCAGAAAAATCGGTTAAGCGGTTTGGGCGTGAGGAGGCAACAGACAGAAAGACACGCTTTCGAATTTATAATATTAGTATGGATGAGAGAGGTATAGGTCTACCAGAATCTGATGGCAAAAAGTGAGAAAATAAATTGACTAGCAATGACCGGGGTAATTGGAAGAAAACATTTTGATCCTTTTTTTTCTTATAGCGGCTGATTCTGTGTGTTAAACATGCAAATATAAAAATTTATCCAATGATCAAGGATATTTTATGAAAATCTGCTGTCAAAAATTGCCATTAGATTCTGGTAGACCTATAACATGATTAAGGTCGGCTACATTTAGCTGGAAATGGAATGCTCTCTGAATTCATAAATTCGATCCTAGAAAATCATAATCTGAAATATTGTGAGTGTGTTTCGAGCATACTGTTATTCTATGGTGTTCTGAATAATATGAATTCTGATTACGAATTCCTAAAGCTGACTGTGATAGGCCAAACTAACCGTAGTGCGGAGTCACGTAGCGATATAATATTTAAATTAATCACAACCGTTATTGAATGTTGCGGTAGGTCGGGTATCGGTATTATAACTAGGGCATCGAAACCCGGACCCAATTTTCAAAACCCGGTTTTCGGGTTTTTTGTTTGATGAAAACCGGGTACCCGGGTTTTTCGGGTTTTTTCGGGTTTTTTAAGAATTCATAAATTAACAATGCGAAAATACTTTACACATGATTTTCTGCGATTGCCATCACCTATCCAGTAAAATACTATTTAAATACCATTGTCTGGGGTCGCAGCAGTGTCCAACCAATTCTCGAGTAAGCTGGCACGGCCGTATCATACTTTTATCGAAGCGATATTTTACCTCTCCTATATTTTGGATCTTATCAAAGCTAGGGATTAAGATTTTCGGGCCAAAATTAAGCATTATTACAACAAGCTTCACCTCCAAATTACATATATTATATAATGTACCTATTTGTATTTTATCAAATATATAAAAATCTATCCAGAATTTTTGAAGATATTAAATGGAAGAATAACCTTAAATATAAAACGTATGCCAACAAATCTTTATTTAATCTTTTACATTTTTATTGCTGATTGCCAAATTATTAATAATTATTTAGTCCTAATTGATGTTGGCATACTTTATACCTGTAAATAAATTTTTGTGCCTAGTTTTTACCTGAAATTGCCTTTTGTCTGTCTTGCTACGGTATGAAGCCGAATGTTCTTTGCAATTTAAGGTAACTTTTCTCTGTCATCTAACTTAGTGGAAAATCTTACATTACTGAAAAATCTTACATTACACTACACCTCAAAGCTTTTTTTGACGACCTCTGTGGCTTAGTTGGTGGGCTGTTGGTAGCTCAAGCCGGGGGTCGCGGGTTCGAATCCCGCCGACGGAACAAAAGTTTTCAAAGTTCCTGGGTCATGGATGTGTATTAAATACGTGTATAATATAATAAAAACCTTAAATTTATGTATACTATAAAAGTATTAAATATATTTCCGTTGTCTGGTACCTGTAACACAAGTCCATCAGGTACTTACCACGGGGCCAGACTGACGTGGTGTGAAGCGTCCATAGATATTATTATTATTATTTTGTAGTTTTTATTTCTAGTCACAATAGACAGAATTCATGTCAGATTACCATGTAATTGATCAGAACAGACCACGTGGCAAATGCGGAAGGTTGCTTTTAATGAGTTTGGAAGATTAACCATGGTGGTATGGTGTTACACACAAAAAATTGTCTCTGGCGCTGATGCTGATAAAAACTCGGCTTATATTTCATCTGGGTTCACTAAAATCACGTGTTTTAATAATTCCGCAGTGAGTATAACATCCACGGCCGGCTAAGGAAAGCCATCATTCATCCTATTATGTGTTACCAACATCAGTCTCTCAAGCAATGAAAAGCAATCTGCCGCATTTGCCAGACTGCAATACTGGAATACAAAATGGTTTCACATCATACTTGATGGAAACTCCTCTGCATCGTTTTGTCAGTTTCTAGGGGCTGGTTGCTCTCTTGGAACCTTTTTACTGATTGCATTGTCTTAATATTGTCGTTATTCGTTATATTGTGAATATAACAAATAATGACAAAAAGCATAACGACAAACAAAAATCTCTTTTAAGGTTTTTAGTAAGTTAGACGACTGAAAATAATGACTTTACATTGCAAAGAAGACTGGGCGTGATACCGCAGCAGGGCACAAAAAATATTTTTTAGTAAAAATACTGTATGCCAAACATCAGATCAGTATAAATTATTACTTTTTATTTGACAATAAGCAATAAAAATATAAACGAATGAAAATTTCAGTTTATAAAACGAAAAAAAGATTTGTTGACTTATCATTGATTTTTTATGACTGTAGAAATCTGTGATTGTTTTAGAAACGATAAAATTCGGAAAATTGTTTTAATAATATGTTTTATTAAATATCAAAGAAGCTATCATTGTTCCATACACTGTCTTCAAAAATTCCTGACAGGTTTTTAGATATTCCAAAAATACAAATATCCCTAAGAATTTGTTGATGGGTTTTATCAGCAACGGTCCATACAACTTAAAACGTTTTGTCACTAACTAGTGACTTGCCCATCATCAAAAGTCTACGGTACTTTCAGCAGACTTAGAACCCTTTGAAGCTGTCCACACTTTATTTTGTAAGCCTTTGATCACATAATAAAGAAAACTGTGGTCAATCACTGAATGTTGATTGAAAACTATAAAATAGGTTTAACAAGACTTGCTTTTATGAAATTTGAAAACTTTTTGCGATGGATAGATTGTTTGAAGATACTTGGCTTTTTTACATTGAATAGTTTTGGTAGGATTTTCAAAATATTATTATTAATAAATATTTTTGTGACAAGTAGTCTTTAATATGCTCTTGAAACGAAACTTTTACTTTAAAATATTATATTTTGTTTAATTATGACCAATAGAAATAATTAAACCTATACTTATGTTATAAAAATAAAGAATTTGTATGTTAGTTTGTTATAAATACCTTAAAATATAATATTTGCCTTCAATAATTATCAAAAAAACAAAAAACCCGAAAAGCTCGAAAAACCCGGGTTCCATTTTTGAAACCCGGGTTTTTTCGTGATCCCCAAAACCCGGGTTTTCCCGGGTTTTCGGGTTTCGGGAAAACCCGGTCTCGATGCCCTAATTATAACAGTTAATACTGGCCTAGTGATAGACAATAGATTGCTTATTGTAGTGTATAAATGAATATATTAAAATAGAATAATTAATCTTTGGAATGAATTAAAGAAGTGACCGGGATCGTATATTTAATATTTTTTGTTCTATTTATTTTAGGACACCATGTTTTGATGCTAAATGTAGCTCTTCTAAACATACTTACTACTTTCTCAATCCTACTAGTCCTACTAATATTATAAAGGCGAAAGTTTGGATGTATGTATGGATGTTTGTTACTCTTTCACGCAAAAACTACTGAACGGATTTGAATGAAACTTTACAATAATATAGCTTATACATCAGAATAACACAACTACAATAACAGGCTACAATTTTAACCGACTTTCAAAATGGAGGAGGTGTTATGTTCGTTTTTTTGTGTTCAACGATTACTCCGCCGTTTGTGAACCGATTTTCAAAATTTTTCTTTTGGTGTATAGGTTATCATGCCAATTTGGTACCATATTCATAAAATTGGTGACCTGATGAAGGGATCCAAAAGAAATCGAGGGAACTCCTCAAAATTTATATGGAAACATGTGGTGACTTCGGTTTCGTGAGCAGTATTCTAAGCATATTATGCTACCAACAAGCAAGATTTTGCACCAAGGTATACCATGGTTCGGAAGGTGCTGAGAGAACTCCTGACTCTTTATAGATACAAGTTTTGGAGTTTTGACGTTGTTTTAAGAATGGAAAGCATATGCTACTATGCAAATTACATTCATCATCACTACCATAAACCATTATAGAGCCATGTATCGTCCTGTTTTGACTCTATTATTGGTACTTACTTTTCATAGTCTTTTATTATATATCACTTAAACCGCGGGTAACACCGCGAGGCACAGCTAGTAGGTAATATAGTTACTTAAACTTGCAAATTTTGTGTGCCTAAGTAGAGTTCTGTCCCGTGATATTATTATCTACTTATTTATGCATTTAATACCATTTGGCCTTCCAATGAGTTTGGCAAATCCTTAAACACCAATTTTTGATAACGTGTCCAAATTATGAGTCCAGTCCATGTCCTTGCAATTCTTTAAAAACTTATAATGATGATGAACCATGTAAGTGGTCATGTAAGTACAATATACTCGCCTACTTTAGCTAAGCGACGTAATATAAGTGACCTATTCGCCCGGCTTTGAGGCTCAGTGCGGCGTGCCCTACATAGAGGATTCAAGACGGTAGTCTGTTACGTGAAAACATCTTTTCATAAGTACCCTCCCTCGCTGGAGAGTCTTCAAATTAAAGTAAAGCGAAGGAAACGAGAGCGATTTCTAGACGTTAAGCCGACAGTATTTTTAGCACAAATGCGTTTGCTAATGTAAACTTTATATTTTATTATGTTATGTCACATCCTATCCATCTTTAAAAATATACTTAACATACATTTGCTCTTTATAATATTTCTATTTGATTGCGCTCTACTTTGGCTGGTATTGTCGTTCTAAATTCTAACTTTAATTGCCAGCCAATCGATCTTTGCATATTTAGTTACACCGCTCTTACTTAAGGCGAGCACTTACCTCAATTAGAAAACGATTACCTTGCGAACGCGAATGCGAAGCGTGTATGCATCGCAATAAGATTCATTTTTGCTTAGCATAAAATTGTAAGTTACGACGGGCGGATCTTCTCTATTTTATTTTTCGTGTGTTTTTTTTTTAATATCTTTCGAAATAAATATTAAGAAAAAAGATTATTCGTTTCAGACCTTTTTAAAACAGATTCATTGACAATTTATTAAAATAAAATGTAAGTTATTCTTGTTAATACTTATATTTTGATGACAAAGAGTTTTGTCGGAGGTGAGTTTGTAAATTGATTACAGCGAAAGTATTATATTTTATTAAAATGTTTTTGATATTGTGCTCTATATCTCATATTTTTTTTACATTTCGTTATATTGGAACTAGGTAAATCGGGTATCAAGAAATAACAAAATGGGGTTTCAGCCCGCCTTAATAGTGGGTAACAAAATACGCTAATGCCTACTCTACATAATGTAGAGTTTTAGCTACCCAAAGGACATCATTTTAATAAACAGATCATAAGATCCATTCACAAAGCAATTATACCTATTGGAATGAATAAAAGTAACATTTTAATTGAAACCCCCTTTAAAAACCCTTCAGCTGAGTTTATGCCGTTTTGACACGTCGTGAATGTGCTCTGAATCAGGCCCCATCTCCCCATTAGCGATCTCTCCATGTTGAGTGTGGGGAGAGTATGTTGGGCTATTTGTTGCTCTGTCAACTGTTATGCTATGTTAATTGTTCTCTTATTAATACGATAAAAAAGTATAAATTGTTCAGTAAAAGGTTAACTTGCGGTAAATTTTTGTGTTATCTTTTTCGTTGTTCTTTTAAAGTAGTATTTTATTTTATTTAATAAAATGTTCACTTTACTTGTGAGTTACCAAATATGCCTCACCTTGTATATTATAGAAAGGTAACCTTTACTATCCTTCCCATTTCTTATATTTTGTACATTTTTCCAGGTCATGATGGCACTCGCTTCCCACCTGCAATCCGTGGAGGCGGAGAAACAGAAGCTCCGTACCCAAGTTCGGCGGCTGTGTCAGGAGAACGCCTGGCTCCGGGACGAGCTGGCGGCGGCGCAGCAGCGGCTGCAGGCGTCGGAACAGCGCGTCAGCCAGCTGGAGGAGGAGAACAAGCATCTGGACTTCATGGCTTCCATACGGTAAGCTGAATTGGGGCAGTCGGTAGGATATTAGTAGCGTAATACGTTATGATTGGATTGTTTAGTTTTTTTATGCAACAATGTACTTCCTTTTACACTACTTTAGTATCGTAAACTTATATTGTTATTATGGTGATATGTACCATCAGAGAAATTGATTCAGATGACGGACCTACGTTATTTGGTAACGCGTTACGTTACGTCAAGTCCGTGTTATTAGTGATTTGTTGGCCGGGCTTGACTGTTGACATAGCCCGACCAAATGACCTATGAATCTCTCCTCTGCTATAAATAAATTATTGCTCTCATAGTATTTTAGACTTCTATACTTTACAATCATAAAAAGTAATTTACTGTCAAATATCGTCTGCACCCCATATAGTGGAGCACCATCTCTTTCTCTCTCTCACTCATTGCATCTCTCTCCCGCAGCAAGTACGACAGCGACATAACGGAGGAGGCGGAGAGTCGCGGGCAGGCGGACAACAAGCGCGACGACCCCATGGTCGATCTGTTCCCGGATGATGATCATGATGACAACAGGAATAATAAGTGTGAGTACACCTTTATGCATCAGTTGTAGTGCCTTAGTGTGTGCGTTGTACACGAGAGTCAACTTTTAAGTCAATAAAAAGTTTGAGTGCAGTTTAATGTTACATGTACTCGCACAAACACTATAACATGTTAGTGTATGTGCGAGTTTCTTACGCCGGTTCTTCTCGCCAGTTAGTTCCCGAACCGGTGGTAAGTCATCACATAGACTTTCTGAAAATAAAACTATTTTTGTTTTATTATAATTATTACAAAATTAAAGAGTTCCTTTGTTATTTTGCTATTTTGTTTACTCTGTCGTAGAAATTTTCTATAGTAGTTTTGCTAAGCGTGATGTGGGAGAAATATTTAACCGACACATAAAGATAGGTATGGCGCAGGACGGACTTTTTACCCAAGCGACGCATAAATCATCTTTCTTGTCATAAATTGCATGGTTGCATTGCCCTAACCAATCTCGTAAACAATATTTTTTGTTGTTTCAACGCGAGAATCGAACTTACGATCTGTCTGCCCAATCTTTCTGACCACTGGCCGGGTTTTGTATAATGTAACATTAAAAATAAACCAATAAACGGCAATACATATCGATGTCAACAGCCGGACAGTATCATTGATACATCCGCGTTGGGGTTACGTTTATATAACGTGCAAAAGGAAATACTTTGGGGACACTTTCGTCACGCGATTAGTCATTTTAAAGATATTTATTATTAAGTATGGATATTTAAATAATATTAAATAGTTTATTTTGAGTTTATTGACCACAAATTAACTCATAATGTGTGTAAGCGTGTTTGTTAATTTTTTGTACTATTGCATGCTACTTAGGCATACTTGCACTAGCCCGCATTAATGTATCAAGTTATCATTGTCTTTTAATATAAGAAAGATGGCATTCAAAAGCGATAACGTTTAAGGCCAGGTAGTCCCTAATTTACATGACTTTGAATCAATAATAAACAAACAAATAGTGACTTTTAGAAGCCAAAAAAATACACATTGTTGTTTACTTAATGTACTTTGACAATTTGTGGTTCGAAATATAATATTGAAAACTTCCCTCGATCAATAATAACTCCGAAGAGGAGGCTAAATTCGAATATAGGTCTACCAGAATCTGATGGCAAAAAGTGAGAAAGTAAATTGACTAGCAATACCGGGGTAGTTGGGATAAAACATTTTGATCCTTTTTTTTCCTTATAGCGGCTGATTCTGTGTGTTAAACATGCAAATATATAAATTTATCCAATGATCAAGGATATTTTTTGAAAATCTGCTGTCAAAATTTGCCATCAGATTCTGGTAGACCTATGTTTTGTGATATTTTTCTTATTTATCATGAAGCTTATGATAATTTTACTTTCAAAAATCATATCTACGAAAAGCTCATAACTTAAAGAAGAATAATATGTGGTTACATATTTTTGCATTTTCGTCTTTATCTAAGTGAAAAGTATAATTTTCTCCTATTTCGCCCTATCAAGGACTCGGCGAGCGTCGTAACCGCCACTGTACAAGGCGCGCTGATATGAATGTTATTTTAATGTGCATTACGTCGATATTCGTACTGACAGACATCGACCTGCTAATTTTTGGGACTACTTGGCCTTAAGCAATTTATTTTTCAAAGAAGAGGGGGCGCACTCCTAAATCTTCCAATGATGCGTTACTTAATACTTAAATTACCCTTTTGGTCTTAATTAACTTTGATTAGTGATAAGTGCAAGTGATTATTGCAGGTGCTTACTGATTAGTAATCAGGAGAAAGTAAGTGTGGACACTGGACAGCGACTGATTAGTGCAAGTCCTTTAATTTTTTCCAATCACTAATCACCTGCACTCGCACTTATGAAAGTGAATATAGGCCCTTACGGAAATACTGAAATTATAGTTCAGTAGTAAATTCAGCAGTGTTTGTCTCTCTTGCCGTTCTTAATATTTTCTAAAACAGTTAAAAAGAACTGTATATTGTAAAGCCAATAATTTATACAATATACATATAAGCTGTTAATTTTTCTTCCAGCGATGTCACCAACGCCGCCATCGCAGTTCGCCCAGCAGGTGAACGCGGGCTACGAGATCCCCGCGCGTCTGCGCACACTCCACAACCTGGTCATACAGTACGCCTCGCAGGGCCGATACGAGGTCGCCGTGCCGCTCTGCAAGCAGGCGCTAGAAGACCTGGAGAAGACCTCGGGCCATGACCACCCAGATGTCGCTACTATGCTGAATATCCTGGCTTTGGTGTACAGGTGAGACCTATAATATGGTTTATGTAGGGTATAACTGTGATCTCGGTGGTTGTTACTACTGCCCGAATATACCGTAACCATCTTTGAATGTGTATTTCTGCTAGAGCGCGCGCGTCTTTAGCTAAACGCTTAGTGCTAATATTTTGCAGATATTATGCCCCTGGCCTGAATTAATATAATGCCTGTTTACAATCGACTGCCGAACAGCTTAAGCAGAAATTTTGGCTCTGGTTTAAATATTCAATTTAAGTCAAGCCAAATAGAAAATCTAGTAATTTTGGCAGAAGCACCTTAAATACAGGACGATTTTACTAATTTTACTGCATTATACTTACAGAGACCAGAACAAATACAAGGAGGCCGCTAACCTTCTGAACGATGCGTTGTCCATTCGCGAGAAAACGCTCGGCGAGAACCATCCCGCCGTTGCCGCCACGCTCAACAACCTCGCCGTGCTCTATGGCAAGAGAGGTACGTCTATAGTCCAGATTGTCTTTGGTTTATGAGCGAGTCCACATGGCTCCACTGCGTTGTGTCGTCGCAACGAAATAATGCATTGTTTCCACATGCGTTGCATCGTCGCTTTATTTATCGCGTCTTGTATGCCACGCGTTGTGGCATACAAGACGCGATAAATAAAGAATACGCTTGTGCTGAAAAATTAGCGTACCAATAGCTAAGCAGCTACAACAGTTTCAGCCAATCAGAGCCATTTGTCACAGAAGCTTTTTTAAATCACAGTCAATCCGTGGAAACATCACGACGCTTTGTGACATGTCATAAAAATTTACTAAAAAATATAGCCATGTGTATGGAGTAATGTAGCCTACTTCTTAAGTGTTGATTGTGTTTGTAGTCCGAATGGCTTTTTCACAGTCGCGTCCAGCTAATTAATTTGCACCATTAAGATAAAATAATGTGAATCAGAATTTTACTAAGTATACATTTTGAAAACTCACATAATATACTTGTATAACGTTTCAGGTAAATACAGAGAAGCGGAGCCGCTGTGCAAACGCGCGCTGTGCATCCGCGAGGCGGTGCTCGGCCGCGACCACCCCGATGTCGCCAAGCAGCTCAACAACCTCGCGCTGCTGTGCCAGAACCAGGTGAGTGCAGACCAGCCGCCATCTTGTAATACAGAGAAGCGGAGCCCCTGGGCAAGCGCGCGCTGTGCATCCGCGAGGCGGTGCTCGGCCGCGACCACCCCGATGTCGCCAAGCAGCTCAACAACCTCGCGCTGCTGTGCCAGAACCAGGTGAGTGCAGACCAGCCGCCATCTTGTAATACAGAGAAGCGGAGCCCCTGGGCAAGCGCGCGCTGTGCATCCGCGAGGCGGTGCTCGGCCGCGACCACCCCGATGTCGCCAAGCAGCTCAACAACCTCGCGCTGCTGTGCCAGAACCAGGTGAGTGCAGACCAGCCGCCATCTTGTAATACAGAGAAGCGGAGCCCCTGGGCAAGCGCGCGCTGTGCATCCGCGAGGCGGTGCTCGGCCGCGACCACCCCGATGTCGCCAAGCAGCTCAACAACCTCGCGCTGCTGTGCCAGAACCAGGTGAGTGCAGACCAGCCGCCATCTTGTAATACAGAGAAGCGGAGCCCCTAGGCATCGCGCACTGTGCATCCGCGAGGCGGTGCTCGGCCGCGACCACCCCGATGTCGCCAAGCAGCTCAACAACCTCGCGCTGCTGTGCCAGAACCAGGTGAGTGCCGACCAGCCGCCATCTTGTAATACAGAGAAGCGGAGCCCCTGGGCAAGCGCGCGCTGTGCATCCGCGACGGGGTGCTCAGCAGCGACCACCCCGACGTCGCCAAGCAGCTCAACAACCTCGCGCTGCTGTGCCAGAACCAGGTGAGCTACTGGTCTACACCAGCCGCCATCTTGTAATACAGGCATTATGTTGTAACACTTCAGGTGGTAGGACATGTCAAGTATGTATCCTAACACCTAAAATTCCTATTAGTTCTTTAATACAAAGAAAGTGCTGCCCACTGGTGACTCAAATCCGAAACTTAAAATCGGACTTTATTAGACACTTTTTCAGCAGATTCTTGCTTGTTGTTTAAATGTTGTTTTAACAAAACGTAAACTTATTTAAAAATGGAATCTATTTGTTTCAGAACAAGTACGAGGAGGTTGAACAGTACTACCAGCGCGCGCTCGAGATCTACGAGACTAAGCTCGGCCCCGACGACCCCAACGTCGCCAAGACCAAGAACAACCTCGCTTCATGCTACCTCAAACAGGTTAGATAAGGGTTAATCGGAAACGTCGGAATCCATGTTGGCGTAAAAAGGGAAGAATTCTGTCTGAAGTAACTAATCTGGATTACGAAGTTTGACGCTTAGGGCGATTTCACCAAAGAAATGGAACGCGTTCAGTGCACACTGAACCGGTTCTAAACATATACGCGCGTATATAACTCCGAATTGCATTTCATCAACATAAACTAAAGGCGTTCACAGCAAATCGCCAAAACTTCATAAAACACGTTCAAATCCTGTCAGTGTAGTGTCATGGCGGATCGATAACATAGACGAAAAAAATGACAAGATGACAGCTTTGACAGATGCGTTTGGTTAGTTTAAGTATCGTTTGTTGCTATTTTGTTGATAAAACAACGTGACAAGGCTCCAAAATGGTGAAAACATGTAAAATAATCGCGTGACGTCACGTAAACTTAGATTTATCAATCGCGATTGCAAGAAGATTGTGAAATCCATATCAAACAAAACGAGATTTACTTCGCCGCGTGAACGCGTTCAATGAGAACTAAGTTTTATAAAACGAAGTTGTAAGTGTGATTGGTATTGTCGATGCCCCCCATAAAATAAAATAATGGATATAGATTTTAATTTGAATTTACAGTGAAAACGAATCGAAGCTGAAACAAAATGGACTTCGGATAAAAGTTTAAAATGAATCAGTTTCAATAATGAGGACCCTGTACGCTACTCGGTACTAGTCTAAAATAACTAAAAGCACACAATCATTACATTTACGGGGCTTGATTTTTTAAATGATGTTTATTGACAATTGATAATTTTCAGGGAAAATACAAAGAAGCGGAGACACTATACAAGCAGGTCCTGACGCGAGCACACGAGAGGGAATTCGGCACCATCGACGGTAAGTGAATTAACATTACAAATAGGCCCACTTGCACAGATCTACGTTAAAGTTAATTCTTATTTAAATAAGTCTCAGCTCTGGCGTTAAATACGAAGAACTAGAAAGATGACATTATATTTAATTTTACTATGACTTAGGTCTGTGCAAGTTGACATGATAGTGTTAGATTATTTAGAAATTGGAGCAGTTCTCAAGTTACAATATAGTTTCAAAATGTAGTACAGTATTCTTGTTTTATTTTGTTCTCAATGTGTGTTAAAGAGGTACATTGTATCATTAATTTTAAATAAATATTATAAGTACTTATAGTTCTAGTACTACTTTCTATTTTAATTGCTAGTTTTGATGACTTCCAGAGATAATCTGTCGATTTTTTTTTTGTAACGATTTACCTTAAAATGTACCTTTTTGCACATTTATTTACTTTGTGCTTAGTTGAACTTTATTTTGTTTGCCGTTTCAGAGTATATAGCATCTTTAAAAAAACCTAAAAAATAACATACATCCTGATCCCCCCGGAATAACCTCAAGAATAATGTTTGTATCGACTACATTCCTAAGTTTTTCCCGTTGTAGGGACTGAAGGAGGCTTAAAATATACCACACTTAAATAGGTTTTACTCTATTTTAAGTCAAATGATAAAAGGGGGCAATAGCATACATTAGTTTTCTTTATTAGCTTAAAAGAATATTAAAGTAAATTTTTAACTATCACTGGTCATCAGTGCTCCATTTGATACGAAAAAAAAAAAATGTGACTAAAGCTTAATTTTACAGATCTGGGTTAATGTAAACTTGAGCTTAAATATTTCTTGATATTTAACGAACCTCTTGTTAAAAATCAAGAACTATTTGCATGTCATTTTATCCAGGTTTAGTTAGCACTGATCCAAATCTGTGCAAGTGAGCCCTTTTTTTAAATATTTTAATATTATAATGTAATGCTAATAGATTTGTGCGAATTTTATATTTTTTATGTATTAGATCTCTTTATGCATTTGATACTCGAATGTTTTTGTAGAAGTGTTTAAAATAGTTTAGATATGGCTAGCAGCTGTTGTGCATGAATATTTTACTTATTATATTTTAAGTATATTTCAATACTAAATAATAATAATATATAATGTAAAATGAATTTAATAGTTTGTGATTTTAGCAATGTTACCAGGTTTTAGTAACAGAATAATTTTAATATTTCAATATAATAAATCTCATTATTAATAAAAATATTTTTTCCACGCTTACATTAATATACCCTATATGTTGCTGTTTTTCTCTGATACGTTGGAAAAGCCACTTAAACATTAGCGTAGAGTTAATATTTTTATTAGTAAAGGGTCATTTGTAATGCAGCCAAGTTAGGTTAAATATTTTAAAGATTTCCAACATTTGTGATATATTGTGATGTTTATATATGGACATCTTGTATATGAAATGTATGTTTCATATAAACAAGAACGACAAATGTTTTTTTACAATCACTGTTATCTTTTTAATAAAGGTAAAAAGTATGGTTGTGAGTTTTAGGATAGAATAGCTGATAAAGATAGATCACCGCTTGCCTGTTTGCCATTAAAGTGCCTTTGCCAAAGTATATTTATTTTATAATTTTATTGCAGTAGACATTTTATTACTTACGAAAATTATATTGACAAGTTAAAGTTGTATTTACAAATCTTAATTTTGTTATTAATACAATATAATGAATAGTTCCTACGGTAATTTTAAGACTGTGTTGTCAGTAGTTTAGCAATCTTAAAAACTACTTACCATAATTACATGAAATAAAGATATATATAATTTTATAACAGTCTGACCAAAAAAGTTTACCCAAAATATATTCATATTAATATTTCATAAGGCAATCCAAATGTTTTCCATTTGCTATAAGAAAGAATTTATCTACGGTCTTAACCACGCAACAAGTCGCAAAACTTTTTCGATGTCCAGAAAAAAAAAGCTTGTGTTGTGGTTTGGACCGTAGGGTATTTTGCAACTTTAAGTCTCGATCACGCTTAGCTCGATCAAGTGTTAGTGTTAAAAACTTGACCTTATCACAGTGCACTGCCACTCCCTTGTTCATGACACTATAATAAACTTAATAGGCAAAATATATACCGTTATAATCCATTCGTCTTCCTTAAAAAATAGGTGTAATCAGGGTATCATGGTGTCAGACAAAAAAATATTCGTTGATTTTGCTTTAACTTGAACCATCCGGACTTAGCCTGTACCCGAACTGACTTTGTATTGGGACACATTACCCTGTATCAGACTGACCCTTTATCCGAAATTACCCTGAAACTAAACCTACCTTGATTACCCTAATATCTTCCAAATTAAAGCTTTTATAATGTTACGAATAAGGGATTTGTGTAAGAATGGTAGAATTTTGAATGTTTGTGTATTTTAGTAATGAATTTTATAGATTATGTGATTTTAATAAATGTATTATTTTGTTTTATTATTATTTTATTGATGCCCCCTGTGTAAAGTCGATGCAAACATAGAATCGTGGTGTTTCCTTCTAAAATAGGTGAGTGACACAAGTTTGGATTTTTTAGTGTGGCACAGGTAAGAAAGGCGCCAAATACATGTTTCTTTTTTTTAATTATTTTATTACATTTCTTTTTTAATATTTTTGTGTCACACCTTCCTAACTTGTGTCACATGTATTGTATTAAATATATTTATAGCTTAGTCAATAATAGATAGATGCTTAGTTTATATTTGTTCTTGGCATGGTCGCTTAGTAGAGAAAAATATAAAATTTTAAAGTTGCCATTTGAAGTACACCATATTATGTACTACGGACTAAGCAGAAATGATGATTATTGTAAAATTTTTCTGCTTTCTCCTTTTCTATTTTACTCGTAAAGGCATTATAATAATTGACTTCCCACAAAACAAAGTTTCTCGGCCTGCGACCATAATATCAAATATTGTCATCTAAACGCTTTTATAATGTGTCAATTTAATAATAATTGATAATTTTATTTACCGATTTAACGGATCAATGTGTTACAGGTGATAACAAGCCGATCTGGCAAGTGGCTGAGGAGAGAGAGGAGAACAAACACCTGCAGAAAGAGAACGCACCGTACGGCGAGTATGGTGGTTGGCATAAGGCTGCCAAGGTAAATAATTTATGTACTTTACTAATTTTGCTAGAGATATTGTTATAATTATTATATAATTATTATATTGTTATATTATATTATTGTTATAAAAAGAATAAGTTTCTTGTGTATCGAGAAACCAGATGAGTTTGATATACGCAATGTTACTCTTATGACAATAGACCTACAAGTTTAGAAAGTATATGATTTGGTGAGATTTTTATAATGATCACATGTAAAATAATACTTGGACGACATTGACATAAATGAGTGTTGTCCTTCAAGCGACATCTTACTATATAGTGGCATAAGTACTGATTTTGGCCACACGCCAAAACAGCATTGTAGGTCTGTTGTCATTGAATCTGAAGATACCCTATCAAGCACAAATGCGACAAGCTGTTTGGTCTCTAAAATGTGCCAAAAATAGTAGTATCACACCAGAAATATAATCTTGCATGCCGCAATTGGTTTTTTTATTACAATAATTTAGTGCTTTTCGCCCATATCCTTTGTTCGTCGCTTTTTATATAATTCGTTCACGTACCAAGTTTACAATTCCTCTTAATCTGCAGTAAGACTGCCTTCACATTATGTCGCGGGTACCGCCGCAGCCGCGACATAATGTGAAGGCAGTCTAAGTCCATCACGCCTTGGACTTTTTAAATACGCCGCAGTTGGTTTAAAAGTCACATTATTATCTTCAGGTGGACTCGCCAACAGTGACAACAACACTCAAGAACCTCGGCGCGCTGTACCGCCGGCAGGGCAAGTACGAGGCCGCCGAGACCCTAGAGGACTGCGCGCTCAGGAGCCGCAAGGAGGTGAGCACACACACACACACACAAACATATACAGTTTGTCAAAAAAGTGTAGACGCTGACCTACATTTTCTAAACGTATTTACAATCGAAAGATAGTTTTTAGGGTTCCGTCCAAAGGGTAAAAACGGGACCCTATTACTAAGACTTTGTTGTCTGTCCGTCTGTCTGTCTATCTGTCTGTCTGTCTCCAGGCTGTATCTCAAGAACCGCTATAGCTAGACTTCTGAAATTTTCAAAGATTGTGTATATCTGTTGCCGCTATAACAAAAAATACTAAAAATTAAATAATGTTAATATTTAAGGTTATAATTTCCCATACAAGAAACGTGATTTTTTTGGCCTTTTTTGCTCGTAATCTATAATGGTAACAGCTAGGCACTTAAAATTTTCACAAGGTCCTTTATTATATTTTTACTTTAATAATTAATAATAAAATTAAAATCAAGTAAATATTTAATGGGGGCTCCCCTACAAAAAACTTTTTTTTTTTGTCTACTTTCGCTCTATATCGATTATCGGTTCGGAACCCTTCGTGCGCGAGTCCGACTCGCACTTGGCCGATTATTTCGCCTTGTATTTCCACAGACAACGCTTGTAATCTAGAAATATTATCACCCTGACACATTTTTATTTGATTTAACGAGGGTTTCATACTTTTTATGTGAATTGAAAATTATGTTCGGCGTCTACTTTTTTAACATACTATACAAATGGAAATAGACAAGAGCGAGGGCTTCTTAGGGGACACGTCAGTCTAGAGGCTGTTTTGTATGTCTGACGGAGCTTTAACCCAGACTGGTGCAAGTGTAACAACTTAAACGAACACAAATGTAGAAATCGACATACACGTAAAATAGACGTACACGCACGCAAAATACGTGCACACGTTAGGTGAAACTTACGCATCACGTAAACAATACACAATTCAATACAGTTAAATAGTATTAATTTATTTAAAGAACAATTTTTCTTCAAGTAAATACATAATTTACTCAATTAAGAAAAATAATAGTTTTTTAATAACTCAAACTTTTTATTTTTCAACAAACACTCAAAAGGAAAAGGTTGTTGAACTTTTGTATACACATCATTAGAAAAATTCACAAATTTAAGAGTGAATTATAAAAAGCACAAACTTAGTTTTTAAGCAATTATTAGAGAAAACAGTAGTAAAATAATTGGTTTGCTTTTTTCTATTCTATTGTAGTTTTATTACCTTAATCATTTACTCATTTCTTACTTTACAGTTTTACTAGTATAAACTTGTTTTAGTAGTTTATATTTTTTTATTTATCGCTTTACTTGTAAAGCTTTTTTTTCCTTGGAGGTCTATTTATCTTGTACTTTTATATATTTATCCAACCTGTTACTATTTTATTTATCAAATTTGCCTCCAAATTATATTCAAATCAACTTTTAATGCTAGAATACAGAAACTTATTTGGCCCTGATAAATTTAGCACAAACTGTTACTTACATGCGTACAAAAAATTACTTGGCAGCATACCAAAAAGTTAGTAAAATCAGCGCCTGATAAGATTTTCACTATTATTTATATAAAGCACTGTAACACATAACTTGATACTATGTTTGGATTGCACGCTGCCAGCAACCTCATGTAAGTCACACCAGATTCAACTTTATTATAACTATAATCGCAGAGCACGTAAAAGTTCGTACTTTGAACCATTGATTGTCTCTCACTCGAATACTAAAATATTGCTCCTTTAGAATACTAGAATCGCAATAGCAATATTTTTAGTGTGCGAGTAAAAGAGACAAATAACGAGGGTCAATTTACTTTTGTGAGTGCTCTGCGACCGTACTTATATAAGGATCATATTCCATAAAATATATGAACCTCATATTTGACTCGTAGTACAAAAAAAATATTGTTACACTAAGGGGCGATTTCACCAAAGAAATGGAACGCGTTTAGTGCACACTGAACCGGTTCTAAACGTATAAACGCGTTTATAACACCGAATTGTATTTCACCAACATAAACTAATCGCGTTCACAGCAAATCCGAGTTTTATCTTCTGAACGCCCAATGTTCGAAGTTTAACTTCATAAAACCCGTTCAAGTCCTGTCAGTGTAGAGTCATGGCGGATCGAAAAACATAGACGAAAAAATGTCAAGATGACAGTTTTGACAGATGCGTTTGGTTAGTTTATGTATCGTTTCTTGCTATTTTATTGTTAAAATAATGTGACATTGCTCCAAAACGATAAAAACGGGAACTAATATAATGACCACCATAAAATGCTCTGATACCCTAAGCTATGATAGCCAGATAGCCAAAAATAATTACTTAACACCAAAAAAATAAAGTCTAAAATTACAATACTATTTTTGTCACGAATACACCTCAAATTGTAATCGAACGCAAAATATAGTAAATGATCACCAAATCCTAGCGAGCAAATCAATGCGATATTTCTGTCGAAATAATACTACGATTGACAGAAAGAATAAGCATATTAACAAAAAAAGTATTATAATTCCTTATTATGTTAAGTATATTGTCTCCGGCCTGCATCCCCCCCACCGCACCGCAAGCCCCGAGCATGCCCGGACACGCACGTCCCACGTGTAAAATCGGTTCAGCAGTTTGGACGTGAAGTGGTAACAGACAGACACCTACCCTTTCCAATTTAAAATATTAGTATGGATGATGAGAGTTATTTACTTTAATCTAATAACGAGATGTAATACTTTCGTTTCTCATTTTAAATCAAAATGTAGTTCAAATTTGGTTTTTATTTATAATTTTTCGGTTAGCAACTATTTTTTGGGTCATTTTGCTTTAATAGGATAGCAAGATGAAAATACCTTGGGTATAATTTTACATTAAAATGCTAGTATAATGTTGGTGATCATTTACTACTTTTGGTTTAACAATGATTTATTTGGCGTCATTTTGCATAAATAGGATAGCGAGATGTTAAATCTTTGGTTATCATTTAATATTAAAATGCTAGTATAATGTTGGTGATCACTTACTAATTTTAGTGATCATTTACTATTTTTGATTTAACAATGATTTACTTGGAGTCATTTTGAATAAATAGGATAGCGAGATGTTAAATCTTTGGTGATCATATTTTACATTAAAATGGTGGTCTGTATTTTGGTGATGTAAAATCATCGCGTGAGGTTACATAAAGTTTATGTAGATTTAATAATCGCGATCAAAAGAAGTTTGTGAAATCCAATTGAAATAAAACGAGATTTACGTCGCCGCGAGAACGCGTTCAGTGAGAACTAAGTTTTATAAAACGAAGTGTGATTGGTGAAATCCCACCTTAGTAGTTATGTTGGCCTATAAAGTATTATTTATACATTAATAAATTATAATTGGCATATTCTTTTATGTTTGTGTGGAGTCGTTAGAAATGAAATCTTAGTTGTTATTATTTTGGCCTATAGTTAATAATAAAATTGGCATATTTTCTATTGGTTTTGATACAAAATTTAGTCAAAAATGTGGAAATTCTCGGCGATATTTTAGGCGTTGGACATCGTGAAACAGTCGCGCGCACGCGGCCGCGGCAGCCGGGACTCGATGGAGGTTCATCAGGACCATGACGAGGTGTGTGTTTGTGTGGAGACTGTAGAGACAGAAGAGTAGCGTAGCCATCTAGTTGATTAGTTAACACAACTGCCTAGGCCGTTAATGAGTCTTAAAGGCCTTACCATGCTAGCGGTCGGCGGCTTTGGGGCGGGAAGGACACGCAGCGCAGCGTGTACGTCGCGGACGCGCAATGTGATAGTAAAGTTCAGTTCTTTAAAAACTCGCTGGAAAATATTCGAAGAAAACGTTGCGTATTCGCCACGTGTTCGCGACGTATTCGCTGTGCACTCGCTCCGCCCTAAGGCGTCCCCCACATTAGGCGTGCCGCGTGCGCGTACCTCGGACGTGTGAGCGAGAGAACGCCGCGTGCGCGCCGCGAGCGCGACGCTTATGCAGTGCGCTCGCGTCGCTCATACGCCCGAGGAACGCGCACGCCTAATGTGGGGTTAGCCTAAATCCGCTTGCCAACCGCTTGTATTACGGGCAAAGAGGCATGATGTTAGCTGGCTAATTCAACTAGATGACTCATGACGTGACGGCACCATATTTCAAAACACTACACTGTACCAGTTTGTCCGAAATATAGTGTCAAAACGTCGAAACGAAAAATCGTCTTAACGCATACATAGATGTATCTGTGTGTGCGTGAAAGTGTATAAATAAAGCTTGTCTTCTGTCTCTATTGTTGTGTGATGTGTGTGCTTGGCAAAACGTTGGGGATTGTGGGTTCCAATTTGTTCTAATATATCGAGTGTTCATGTCCTGTGATTATTCAGTGCCAGACTAAATAAAATTCATAGAATTTGCTTGCTTAAAGCAGGTAAAAATATGTTTGCATAATAATAAGATAAGATAAATATTCTTTATTGTGCACACATAATATTATAACAATTTAAAGACATATAATATATAATATTAACTTACAAGAGTATATTAGAACAAGTTGTATCCTTAATCGGTCAGCATTTCACGCTATTCAAGAGCAAACCATTTTTAATCTCTGCACATTGCACATTTCAAGTTTCACTTTTTTTTTCTAGATGGCATGCTTTTGTTTCTCACATTTTTTTACTTCTTTTAGCTCTTGTCTACGTCGCTCAACAAAATATCCATCTGAACATCGTTGTGTTATTCAGGATTCCGTCTATCTCATGTTTGTAATAAATATTGGGGATATTCTTTTAGGAAATTTAAATCATGGTTTTGTTTTCATTTTGTATTATGGTGCGTGGCAGCGTGTCGTCCACATTTGTTGTTTTTTTCGTTATTTTCGTGTAAATAGAGCCTAAAATTTTAAAATAACAATCTGTTCTGCTAATAAACTGGTCTACTCATAATCTCACTTAGCATTATATATTGCACATAGCAGGTATATCATTTAAGTAAGTTTTATATTTAATTGTATAATACACCTCATATAACACATGCATATAATATCACAACATATTTAATATTTATCATTTCAGTTGATGGTACCATTTTGTTTAAGTTTGTGCTTTTTGATTGATTATATTTTTTTGATTTACATCCTTGCCAAACTTTTTGCTTTTGTTGTGTAAAAGAAATAATAAACTAAAATCATTATCATGTCTATGATTAACTTCTATAGACAATACGATTAAGCATGTTCAAGTTGGCAAGCATGTAAACATCCTTATATTTTGCGTGTTTTTTGTTTGCTTATTTTTTTTCTTTTATTATAGGGCACGAACCAGGCGAGTGAGCCGCGTATGAACCTTAAATCCAAACTGTTTAATGCGTTAGGTATCAACACCGGGAACACGCCGCACCAGTAGTCTAGACTAAGAACTAAAACCTAGGAACTATTTTTAAGCACTATTTCGCTTCAATGTGAATGCTCCTCGGCCGAGTCGCTCAATATTCGAGGACCATTCATGTCTCACACTCAAATTTAGTCCGCAATTTTGTATTTTATTAGTTTTTTTTAAACTAGAGACTATAGGAATACAAAACGGTGAGCCGAGTAGCCTTAGAATAATTTATTAGCATGCGATTCAATAGTAATTTTAAGATAAAAAAATAAAATGAAAAAAATAAGCGATGAATATAGAGCATGAGCATACCGTCCTTTCAAAAAAAGATATTATATAATTATGTTGGCAACACTGACGGTGCGAATTTTTAAAATTGTTTTTAACATCATGACGTTTTGGTGCGGCAGAGTTACATTTTATAAATTTTGATTTTAAATTTATTGTAATCATTTTTTTATTAAATTATTATTTCTTAATATTATGGTAAGTGGTAACTGCAAGTCAAACGACTTGAAAGGGTATTTAGAATCAAAACGCGTGCGCTAGTAAATAATGACTTTTACTATTGTAAAATAAACCGCTTATCTTATTCTTTAAAAGCACTTGTATCTTTGTTAACTTTAGACTTAAATTTTTGATAGCGTATTTATTATTTTTTTTACGTACGTAAAGATAAATCTTATTATTTTTGTTTTATATTATTTTACTTTTATGTATAATGTTTTAAGTTATGTTGTGTCAAATGCAATGCTTGTTACATTCTATATTGCAATTTTTAGTCAGGGCTAATCAAGGTCGGTTCGGATACAGGGTAGTTTAAAATTCAAGGCTAAATCGGGAAGTATTTTGTTGCCTGATCTCACAGTGCTATAATTTTGTAATGCTACCGCGCATCATTATGCCTGGTAAATAAAATACTGCTCGATTTAGTGTTGAGTTATCCGGACTTACCATGAATCCGAATTTACCCTATTTACCCTGTATTTTAAATATTATCTACTAAAATGTAACTCGTGCTAAATTTATTGTTAATGAATATTATGCATTTATTGTTGTGGTTTTATGTGGCGTAGATACTTGTATGTCGAACTGGGCCACGGTAGCCCCAATTTTTTCAATATTTATAATTTTTGGCCCTAATATTCCCCCAACCGGGCCGTTTGCGCCTGATTTTACTTGTTGCATGTTACAACGATTTTTTTTTATTTTGTTCACATTGTTTTATGGATGTGAGTGCATCGTTTATGCATGTAGGTTTTTACTTTGCACCAATAGTTTGCGAAGTGAAACTTCTTTGGTTAGTATCATAACTTTAATGCGGTGTAGGTGCTATTATTCCAAAATTACTATTTTTATCCTAAGATGTCCAAGATTTTAATTTATTGAAGTTTAATTAAAAGTTTAAGAGATATTTCATATTTGAGATTGATTTTCTTATTTTTTTAATGGCTCCTTGGTGAGTTGCCAATGTCAGAGTGAGTAGAGATTAATTTTGCCAGAGATTATTGCAGTATTTTCCATCTACCCACAGAAGTTTCATTAGCCCCGCGCACCGAGTGCGCTTTTTTATGTTTAACTAATATTATGCTTAAACTCATTCCAATGTAGAATATCTAAGCTTTATATAAGAGATACTGGATGAATATATATTTTTATTGCATTGATTTTTATATGAGGTGCTGCTCGGGTATGATTTTTGGGAATTTAACACAAATTTGAATATGAATCTCCGTACACAATCCCAATTTTTTAATTTTTGAATAATGTCTCGATCACATTAATTTTTAATTGTTAATAAATATTTATATATCGAGTTGTTTTGTTTTATTTGTTTGGTTTGCGTGTGCGAGGGTGAGTCTACGGTGTTATGCAATTTATAGCCCATCAACATGTTACACGATTTTTATCAGTATGTTTAGTAACTTACATAAATATATTTATTTCGTAGTATTTATTTATCATAAATTATGTGTGTACGTTTAAATTATACCAACAACTATAGTATAAAACAAATTGTTATTTCCAATAGTTATATAAAAAATGCGAGATACATTTTTCCAAAAAGTCCTCTTTTTTGATAATCCGTGTTTAGGTGTACCTATTTTTTAAATGTAAAGAGCATAGTGGCGTTAGACAACACATCAAACGGCTTTCGCTGTTAGATATAGATGCATGTGGAATCATCCAACATTGTTTAATTTTCACTCATCATTCAAACTTTTATTTTTACATAAAAGAATAAATTGAATAATAATAATTGAAACTTAAAAACATTTTTCATTGTCCAAAAATTCAAGTTTAATTTCTAAAATCTATTTTTGGCGGTGAAAGTGCCATCTACTTAAAAAAAAAAGATTTGAGTTTCGAACATTTATTTTTTGATTTCGATTTATGTCTAGACTCTAGGTGTCATTTTTTTTTCGCACATATTGTCTATGGAATGGAGTGTAAATTGCATAACACGGGGCAGGGCGCGGGCAAGGTGTCGCGGAGCGCGAGTTTCACGAAACTTCGGGAGTCGTTGAGGCGGTCCTCGGTGAGGCTATTCCACCGGCTAGCCGGCCGCCACTCCGCCACCCTGCCGCCAGACGTAGACTTCACCGACCCAGAAAGGTTTGTTTATCCACACCGCAGTTGCTTTGAGCTGCACTTGTGAATTGTAATTGGATGTTGCAAATTGTGTTATGAAGGTTTGAGCTAGGTAACATTCGTGATTAGAGAAATTGATTTATGAGCGGATGGTGGACCTATATAATGTTACGTAGTTTATATCTTCTTTGCTACATAAGGTGACTTCGTGAGATGCAAGGCTTGATATAACGTGACCGAATTACGTAGTACCATTATTAATACTTCGATCGTGGGAATTCCAGACACAATAGCTATTCAATTGTTATCGCGGTCCAACTGGGCCGCTTTTGAGTTGAAGCGTTATAAGAATCAATTTCTCTGCTGTCCGCACGCGCGGTAGGGCTCTCACTACTTATAGGTGAAAGAGCGAGTCGCTCCCGCGAACCCCGCTTTCTTTCTCACTTAGCTAAAGCGCTTATTCCACTTCACTAAATTTAGAAGTTCTAAATGATTTAGTGACTAATTTAGTCAAGTGAAATAACATTTAGAAAGCTAGGATCCTAATTAGTGTACTAAATCGGAAAAAGTGTGGCTTCTAACTGACTAAATCAGTGTTGCCAGATGGTTTCAACCTTGTATCTGTTATGGGAACTGCTAAATCTGTATTAAAGTCAACAAAAGAATAACCTATTACTCATTATCTACGCTTTTTTATGAAAAAAAGGGATACGTATTGCCTTGATAAGGTGATAATCGTATAATAAATAAAAATATACTTAAATTATATTTATTTTAAGTAAAAATACATAATAAAATCTAATAAAAAAAATTGAACACACTAATGACTAAGGGGCCTGTTTCACTACTTCCTGATAAAGTGCCAGATAGGCTATCTACAACTTTTTTGACAGATTCTCCATACTTTATCAGCTGTCAAGTTAAGTACCGGAGGCCCAATCCCCTACCCTATTCCCTTCCTTTCCCTCCCCTATTCCCTTCTCTTCCCATCCCCTATTACCCTATTCCCTCTTATAAGGCCGGCAACGCACCTGCAGCTCTTCCGATGCTGCGAGTGTCCATGGGCAACGGAAGTTGCTTTCCATCAGGTGACCCGTTTGCTCGTTTGCCCCCTTATTTCATAAAAAAAAAACAATCTCTAGAATCTAGATTATAGCATTCGTAGCATTCGTAGGTAATTTCCAAAGTCTGCTGGTTCCAAGTAGTTCAGAAAGTTCGTAATTCATAATTTTTCGTGGAGCAAAAATTCTTTCAACCATCTTTTTCGCCTTTTATTTATTTTGATTTTCATTGAGCCAACTGCTAAGCCTATGAGAAGACCAATTTTTTGTTGCTTTGACAGAACTGGAGCCATTAAGAAGACGTCTGGCCAAAATCGCCGCGTGGTCACAACTGATTTAGTTACTAAATTAGGACAAGTGGAATAAGAAGCTTCTAATTAGTCTCCTTTTTAGGATCCTAGCTAGAACTTCTAAATTTAGTGAAATGGAATAAGCGCTTAAGAAGGAAAGCGGGCCTATTTAATTTTAACAAAAAATAATATACCGTAAGCAAAGCGCGATGCGGACAGGTGTATGCTTTAGCTCGAACCATGACAATTTCCCGAGACATTATTGGATAACCAGATATTGGATGCTAGAGTGCATTATAAAATCTTCATTTACTCAGTGCAGAAGGGTCGGCATAAGTTTCTGTAGACAGATAAGTATGTAATCGTAACTTTATCGAATAAAATGACAAATGTGAGAGAGCTATTTTGTTTTTTTTTTTTTTTGTATCTACAGTCTACATGAACTCATGCTCCTTCGCAGATCCAGCATCCACTAACACTGACGCCCAATATCAATATTAACTAAGCTCAAAACAACTGCATTCGTGTAACCAACAGTTAAACTAACCTAACATTTTGTCACTAGCATGAAGCGCGCAAGCTCCCTGTCCGAGCTCAGTAAGGGTTTGGCGAGCAGCACCCAGGAAGAGCGGTAGCCCACGACCAGCGGGAGGAATATAGTCACATACGTCACCACTACTATCATACGAGTCATCACTTTGCAGTCGTGACATTCCAAACGGCGCGCGGCGAATCGAGGCACAAAACTTTGTATGTCAAAAATATGAAATTATGTGCCTGGTTATTTCGATTATGCTATAGTGTAAACGCGTACGTAGTTTAACAAAAAGGTGAAGGTTGGTTAACTGACCTAATATTCGAATGAAAGGGAGAAATGAGTAATGAGAATGAAAAGGAATTTTAATGCATTTATTACTTAGGTATTTTAAACAATGCAATATATTATGTACTGCTGAAAATAAAAGTTTACGTCAAAGTACTATCTAGGTAAACGTACGGACAGTTCTGTAAGAAATTCAGAACATTTTTGAAGAGTTTAAAATGCCTTACTTTTATGCGACAATACCCAGTAACTTTTGTTGTAGAATAAAATGCTAGTCATACTTTTTTTTTAATGTTCTAAAATAAAATGCTTATGAATGTTAGGAGTATAAGCAATAATAAGAAATATGATTTAAGTATATTAAATATTTATTTGCACTGATATTCATGTTTTATTTAAATTTATTTTTTAAATTAAGTAGTTCTAGAAGGAAGTCTAAAAATCTGTGAAAATCCCATACCATAGAGTTTAAAAAGTCTCAATAACTCTTCAATTTAAAAATTAGATACTTATTACGTATATTATTATTGTATTTTTTTAAATAAATAGCTTCATTTATTTATCAACACGAGAATATTCAGGCAAAAATGTAAGAGGGCATGAGCTAAGAACGAGAATATTTAGTACTTGAAGACTGAGAGGATTTTATAATGAGAAAGCTGCTAAAATTGTTGTGTATATCTACCTAGTATCTACCCGTTGGATCATTAGTTCAGTTTAACTAACTGAGTAAAAATGATTAAGTAAGTAATTTTTTTGCTGCACCTCTTTTTCAATTAAAAATGTCTAACATTACGTGGCTATATTATTGGAAAGCTACCACCACAATGCAGAAATGTGCTCTTTATGATATTTTTACGTCAACAATAAATTGGTTAGGCCAATGAATATGTAGGTCTACCAGAATCTTTTGACAGCAGATTTTTAAAAAATATCCTTGATCATCGGACAATTTTTTATATTTAGAAAAAAAAAACGGATCAAAATGTTTTATTCCAATTACCCCCCCCCCCCCCCCCGTGTTGCTAGAGTCATTTTATTTTCTCACTTCTTGCCATCAGATTCTGGTAGACCTATAGTACAATGTTATATGCAGGTACCTAAGTGTACTTATAGCTTTGTGGCTTCAAAACAGTGCAAAAGTAAGCTTCAGTGTAGATGTTTAGATTTAGAACTGCAATCGCACACAAAAAATAATAAGTGTCAGCAGTATCTACAAAAAAATACTAATTATAATTATTAATAGTCTATAATTAGTGATTACTCATATGAAGGCGTGTGCTTTTTAAATTATTATTTTTTGTGTACAACAATATCAACTCATGCCATTTATTTAAAACGAAATTCCAATGCAACGAATTGTGTGCGATTGTAAGTAGAAGCTTAATTTTATTCATTGATCTCAGTTACTGTAATCTCTAAAATAAAATTATTTAAAACATTCCGTGTTTTTTCAACCCCTAATCTTCGATTGTAATGGTAATGGCCAGTCCTGGATTTATAAATAGGCTGGGCTGTATCTATAGGCCGCGGCCTAGGGGCGGCAGCGTGCATAGGGGGCCAAGGTTATAATTCTATGGGGGCCGGCAGATTTCCTACATGGGGCGCCGGAAATAAAGTGGCTTACACTCATAGAAAATACAGGGTGCAATTAAACCTTCCGGCCAAATTTCGATATATTGATCCTTGTTAAAAATAAAAATACACGTATTTTTTCTTTTATAATCACTCAGTACTAAAATGTTGAGAAATAGCCTCCGAAAGTTATCCTAAAAAACACCACAATTGCACACGACGGGGCGGGGCGGGCCGGTCAATTTCGCCGCGAACGATAGCACAAAGGGAATCCTAAATGTTTGTATTACCAAATACCAACGCACACAGAGGGCAAAAAGACCGCGCCGCGCGCCGCGGCTGCCCGCCGTGGATCACACAAACCAGGGCCAGTACTTACCACCAAACTGTTTTGAGACTCAAACAATCGGACGAGAATGCCGCGTCCTGCTCTAACAACGTCATTTCACGTTTGTTAGAGTAGGACGCGGTATTCTCGTCCGATTGTTTGAGTCTCAAAACAGTTTCATGGTACAAGGCCAGTTTATAATAATATGCAGTAGAGCTGTAAAAGTAACGAAAAAAAGCGTACCCGTATGTATTCGTTACTTTAACTGTTCGTTCTCGTTACTATTATATCGTTACTCGTTACTCGATAGTTTTGAATTTTGACACCTCATACATAGAATAACAACCAAGTTTTGTTGATTATTGGGGTTCCGTACCCAAAGGTTAAAAATGGGGCCCTATTACTGAGACGTCGATGTCTGTCCGTCTATCTGTCCGTCTGTCTGTCTGTCTCCAGGCTGTATCTCAAGAACCGCTATAGCTAGACTTCTGAAAATTTCACAGATTGTGTATTTCTGGTGCCGCTATAACAACAAATACTAAAAACAAAATAAAGTTAATATTTAAGTGGGGCTCCCATACAGCAAACGTGTTCTTTTTTTTTTGGCCTTTTTGCTCGTAATCCATAATGGCAACATGTAGACACTTGAAATTTTCACAAAATCCTGAGTTATATAGATACTTTAATAGAATTTAATAATAAAATTAAAATAATATAAAAATTAAACTATTAACCTATCAAATATACAAAAAATTAAAATAATAATTTTTTGTATATTTGATAGGTTAATAGTTTAATTTAATTTAAGAGTAACATTGTCCTACAAAAAGAGCAATCCGTGTTTTGGGACCATCAAAACGAAATTTTAAATCCTTACTACCTTACCACTTTCGCCGAGGAAATTGTTGTTCGTCTTATCAAAATGAAACCACTAACAAAAAATTTGCTTCATAAAAAATTTAAAAAATTGTTTTACCCGGACTATAAAATCATTTTTATAAAAAAATAAATTAATCCTAGAATACTGCAAGCGTTAATGCTTATCATCAGCTGGTATACGATATGCTCGTCGCGACATTTTAGTAAAAAAAAACATATTAAATAAAAAAATATATGGCAAAGTTATAAAAATGCGAGTAACGAAACGCATTCGTGTATAACGTTTCGTTACTCAGTACTAGATGGCGTACCCGTTACTCAGTACCGAATACATACGGTTTGCTACAGCTCTAATATGCAGACGCAGACGTGAGACGGCGGCGGCGCGGGGCGGGCGGCGGCTAGCTTAGTCCGCGTAGCTTGCTACATATATTAATCTGTGAGTCCGCGCCGCGCGCTTTTTAGTGATGGACGTAATCGATGTAGATGATTTAATTGCTGAAGTGAAGAAAAGATCGCCCATATATGATACGTCGTTAAAAGAATATCACGACGTAAATGAAAAAAAGAAATTGTGGTACCAAATATGCCAAATAATTTACACTCCTGCAGTATGGGATGAGTTGTCATCGACTGAAAAAACTAAATATAGTAGGTAAGCTTTATTTATTAATGATATAATTAGGGTTTCGTACCCAAAGGGTAAAAACAGGACCCTATTACTAAGACTTTGATGTCTGTCCGTCTGTCTATCTGTCTGTGTGTCTCCAGGCTGTAACTCAAGAACCGCTATAGCTAGACTTCTGAAATTTTCACAGAATGTGTATATCTGTCGCCGCTATAACAACAAATACTAAAAACAAAATAAATTAAATATTTAAGGGGGCTCCCATACAACAAACATGTTTTTTTTTGCTATTTTTTGCTCGATATCAATAACGGTAATACATAATATAGGCACTTGAAATATTCACGAAATACTCAGTTTTATTTGTACTTTAATAATTTATAATAAAATTTAAATAAATGAAATAATTAAGGGGGGCTCCCATACAAAAAACACAATTTTCAGCCTATTTTCGCTCTATTGTGGTAATTACGTGCACGAGTCCAACTCTTACTTGGCCGATTTTTTTTAACACACACAGATAACTTATTTCGTAAGTTGAGGATTATATTTTCGTCAACAGCATTTAAAGGCCCGTCCGCACGTTTGCCAAACCTCAACAAATCGTCACAAATGGTCACAAATACAAACGTGTGGATAGGGTGTTTGGCTTGGTTTGTTTAAGTTTGCAAAGACTTGTAGCCGATCCGACCCAGTGTCGGTTTTTGAACACAAATCAAAGAGAATTTGCCGCAAGCGTTTGCCTCTCGTCCACACGTTTGTGCGCGTTCATTCTCATCGATGCTCTGTAAGCGAACAGACATGCTATACGTAGTATCCCGTCTGTGTGTGCTTTCGATAAAAATGAATGACTGGTGGTCTAATGAACACGTTTTAAATTTCCTGGAATGTTACCAGGGGGAGCCTTGTATTTGGGATGCTAGCAATAGTGACCACAAGGATAAAAAAAAGTAGCCGATGCATGGAGTCGCCTTAGTAAGTTATTAAATAAATCAGTAAATGAACTGAAAACCAAGAAAGATATTCTGATGGTCATGTTTTTTTTTATCGTTTTCTTATATTTATAATAAAAATAACTTAAGCCTAATGTTATAGCCGATACAGCAACTTCGACGTCTGTCATGCTTGCCGCGTCAGAACGAACTAACTCACTCGCAAGCGACAAGCGTGTGTCCATTTGTGGCGATTTGGAGTTTGTAGCAAACGCCAAACGTGCGGACGTAGCATTAAGGTTTAAATACTAATGTTAAGGGGGCGACTAACCCAAAATTGTCGATTTTATAATTCATTTTTATACTTGAAAATAAGCCCCGAATTGTTTTATTTTTTAAACATAGATACTACATTATATTTCCGAGAATCCGACCTAGCGGAAACACGATATCTTAAAATTTTCTCGATAGGAAAAAATCACAAAGATGCATCTAATTTTCACGAATTTTTCATATATTGCCATAACCGTGCATTGCACTAAGTTAATATTTTAACACATTGTATAAAATTTTATCATTGAGAATCCGACCTAGCGGATTTTTAAAATGTTGTATACATGGGCATTGGGCGTACCCAGGTAGGGGCAGGGGAGGGGGGCAGCTGCCCTCCCCCCTAGAAGATTAAATAAACGTCAATTTTCCTGGCAAGTGGGAATTAAAAACGTGTTACCTACTCTGCGCAAAATGAAGTGTTGGAAACAAAATATATTTTCAGTCAGATTAATAAAAGTCAATTGTCATGATTTTTTGTTTCAATATACCAGATCGACCATCTTCTCGAAACAGGTATGCTGCGCTGCCCCCCCCCCCCCCCCCCATATATAAAACAAATAAAAAATTATGCTTTTTTTTAGGAAAACATCTTCAAAAAAAATGGGCGACTCTCCGGCGTGGATTTAGAAGAGAACTGGCCTTACAAAAATTGAATCCTTCTGGAAGTGCCGCAAAAAAAAGAAAAAAGTATATTTACTTTGATGCTCTTCTATTTTTGTTGCCATTTACGATATTAGAAGACAATGAAACGTCGTTGGACAAAGAAGATAATGAAACCACATTAGAAAAAGGTAATAATCATAGTGCAAACCAAAACTTGGAAGATAATGTAGAATGTTCAGTTCCAAAATCTAAGACCAAATTGCGTTCGACGAACTCCAACAACAATTACGATGAAGAGATTCTTAAAGTGTTAAAAGAAGGAAATCAATTGATTTTTAATAATACACACAAAGTAACAGACCCTGTAACAAACAAAACAGACAATGACGATGAAGCATTCTTGAAATCCCTACTCCCAAGCATCAAACCATTTACATCAGATGAAAAATTATTGCTCAGAATTGAAATAATGAAAACCATTTTGAATTTTAAGAAATCAATAAATTATATGGTGCCTATATATTATAACCCAAATAAAAAATAATCCGAATCAAAAATTGCAAACCGCCAGTGTGATAACAGCCATAGTCTTTAAGGTACATCTTTAATGTTTCTTTTGATATGAATATTGTGTTATTTTTGCTAACGGTAAAAAGTAATTGTATAAAATATCTACCACCGCTGCAACTGGGGCTGCTACTCGTCAAACTAAACAACTTTCTCCAAGGAACCCATAGTCAATACGCAAAAAAATTTTTGGACTCTTCATACTAACTCGATCAGCTAGTAGTAGCGATAGATCCCAAATTTTTTTTTGCGAATTTACTATGGGTTCCGTAGATAAAGTTGTTCAGTTTGACAAGTTTAAGCTCCATTAGCATCGGTGGTAGATATTTTGCAAGCACATAGGATGCTAGCTTTAGCATCTTATTATGTAGTTACAAAACTTTGTTAGCAAATAAAAATATTCAAAGACTACTTCTTCAAGACTGATTACAAGAGAAATAAAAAGTACACATGATTTTAATATTTTCATTTACTTACCTTAGAGTTACTGCCAACCTTTCCTCAGGACGAATGGACTTCCTCATAACTGTATCACAATGAGTAATAGCTGGTTCCAGGATTGATAGTAGCTCATCAAAAGTGCGAACAGACATATTTTTATAAAGAATTTGCGAGGATACCATTTTAAGTCTGCATTTTTAAGTCTTTATGTGAAACAGACCTTTGGTCAACCTTTGTGAATTCAGTGGGTGTAGTCACTGTGTACCCAGTATTCTCTATTATGGTTGCGTCTCTTTCTTTTTTTGTACATAAAATAAACAACGATTCGAATTCTCTCTATCTCCATTTTCACTGACGTGCTATTCACTAGAACGTCCTGAACTGACCATAGAACTGACTGCCACCGCCCGTCGCACAGTGGATCGAATCGAGGATTTCGGGGACATAGGGACCGACTTTTGTTTTTCAAATTTTTTTTTATGCCAATGGGTAGAGCTAATTAATGTTAACAAAAGTTATTCTTTGCAATTTTTTCTTAGGCTTATTATTTAAGTACAAAAAAACATATTTTTAAATTTCTTGTATGGAAAAACATTTAAAATCCCAAATTTTTGCCAAGTCCCAATAGATCCCGCGTTCAAACCTTTTTTTTCTTATATTTTGGCTACATTGCTAGTATTATGTACCATAAATGTGTGCCCAAAGTTGCAACCTTGCCAGAAATAGAGGTGAGAAAATTATAAAAAAAAATAATTAGTAACTATTGACTTTTCTAGTTTCTAAAATTATTGTAGGAACTTTTCATGCAAAAAAATCATTATTCTAGTAAAATAATGCTTATAATTACTTAAAATAAAAAAATAAAAAACTCGATGCCATGTAAATATTATCATCAAACATTAACTTGTAGGTAACTAATCCGTTTGACAATAGTAAATAGTCCTTTGTATTGTGTATTTTCTAACAATCGCTTAATGACAATAAACCGAACAACACTCATGATTAAGAGCTTAAGTAATGGCATATTAAGTGCTTTTACTATACCCTCATTAGCCAATCATTAATAGTTAATTAGGGTGTCATAGAACTTATTATCTTTGTTAGGTCTGGAAAAATATAAAAGGACCGTAATAGATATTTCAAAATTAGTTAATGCTTAAACGTGCTACTACATACATCATTTCACAGTGTTTAATTTTCTTTATTTTGGTATAATGGAAGGTCTTGTGAATAATATAGATTTATTTATGGTATTAAGAGACCAATTGAAAAGTTTGTCAGATAGTAAAAAACTATTTGATTTTCTACAATCGAAAATAAATGTGACTGAAGAAAATAGTGCCGTGCTTAGAAAGTTCTGTACGCGTTTTTGTTCAAATGTGTGTGCCAGATGGGAAAAATGTAGCCGAACATTAGCTAAATTTATTAAAAATAATGGCGATTGGTTAGAATCGTCAATAAATTGGCCCCAAGAAATCAATTTTGAAGTTGTCAATACTGAACCAATAGAACTCGAAGTTTATGATAATACTGAGAATCTACCACCAGCACTTTCCACTTCAGACGCATCCACATCTACCTTTACTCCGAGGAAACCTTTTGAAGATTTAAGTGATCGACAAAAACGGAGACGTTTAGATGAAATAAATAAAGATCTTTCATTTTCTCCTGAAGAAATGTCTGCCATATCAACAAGAAATTTAAAAAACAGTGGAAACGAAGAAATTTCAAAAATAATGAACCATTTACTCAATCACCCAGAAGATTTAAATAAAGTCAAGGCATGCTTAAGCAACGAGAAGGTTAAGAGTGATACGTATTCACCTGATAAGGCACTAGCTTTATTAGTTTCGCTAAAGTTGTCAAAGTGGCAATATATAAACTTAAGAGAGTCTGCGAGTGAAAATGGTTCAGAGTTGTATCCATCGTATTACAAATTGCAACAAGCTAAATTGAATTGTTATCCAGATAAAAAGGATATAAGTATTACTGAGGACGGGGCTTCAATTAAACTGCAAGCTTTACTCAATTTGACTGTATCAAGACTTTTGGATGCAATATCTATGGATTTGGACGCAACAATAAATTTAGAGCTTGTAAGTAAATGGGGTTTTGACGGAGCTTCTGGTCAAAGTGTGTACAAGCAAAAAATAAACAAAGAATTTGAAGACTCCAGTATTTTTATGGCCAGTCTAGTGCCAGTTAGGCTACAACAATCGGATGGAACTATTGTTTGGGAAAACGAAAGACCATCATCCACGTTTTACTGTCGTCCATTAATGTTTCAATTTACGAAAGAAACCCATACCACTGTAATGTTAATTAAAAACAGAATAACAGAAGAAATTAAAGCGCTTCAGCCATCAAGACTGAATCAAATTGAAGTGTCTCACCAGTTACTTTTGACGATGATTGACGGAAAGATAACGTCATATTTATCAGATACGTCGACAGCCGTTTGCGATATTTGCAAAGCAAAGCCATCGGAAATGAACAATATTGAACTGCTTGACCAAAAACACAAGAATGAAGAAATTTACCAGTACGGACTGTCATCTTTACACTGCTGGATCAGGTGTATGGAGTGCCTTCTTCACATAGGTAACAATAATTATTCTTATTTATCATACCTTAGCTATTAATTACTTTTACAGCTGTGAGTCATTCCTCTTTTACAAAATATTCATTTTCATTATTAATAATGTCCCATTTTTCTTATGCAGCATATCGTATGGAGTTTAAAAAATGGAGTGGCAGGGGTGAAAATCAACAAAAAATTAAGCTTAGAAAGTCTGAAATACAACGAGTATTTAGAGAAGATTGCGGCTTACTAATAGACCAGGTGAAACAAGGAGACGGAACCACTAATGATGGCAACACTGCCCGAAGATTTTTCAGGGATGCAGACACTGCAGCCCGTATTACTGGTATAAGCCAGGAATTAATAGAAAGGTTACATGTAATACTTCAGACTATAGCATCTGGAGAGTGCGTCAACCTTTCTAAATTCTCTTTATTCTGTAGAGAGACTGCAGAACTCTACATAAATTTATATCCCTGGTATTATATGCCTTCTAGTTTACACAAACTCCTAATACATGGCACTGATATTATTCAGCATTTTGGTACAATACCTATCGGCAATCTGTCAGAAGAAGCAGCAGAAGCTCGTAACAAAGATTTTCGGAAATTCAGGGAGAGCTATTCCAGAAAATTAAGTAGAAAAGCCACAAATGAGGATATATTACATAATCTTTTGATATCCTCAGATCCAAAGATCACAAGTCTTAGACCAAGACTATCAAAGCACAACAAAATAGCTCTCTCTTCACGGGCTAAAGAGCTTCTGTTGAATTTGCCGACAGACTCTGAGATAGAGTTTATTGACGTTAACAAATTACAGGATAAAAATTTGGGTTTTGTATATTAAAGATAGTATGTACATATTTAGAAATAATTTTATTACTTGTATTATGTATGGTATCGTAATTTTTATGTACTCACTACTTTTTATTTTTCAACTTTATTATTAATAGGGAATATGTACACGACGCTAAAATGGATAAAATATTACTGTTTGTAATCTTTATTGTTAAAAAACCATACTGATAATATTTTTAAATGTTTTCTTCGATACTTAATAATAAAATTTAAGTATCAAATATTGGATTTTTTAAATTCCTTCCCAAATTTTTAAAACACAACGCCATTAGCTAAACAAAACGAGATTTTATAATTTTCCAGACCTACAAAGATAATATATTCCATGCCACACTAATTAACTATAATTACTAATTGGCTAATGAGGGTTTATTTTAAGCCCTTATACAATTACTTGAGCTCTTTATTTTGAATGTTGTTTGGTTCATTGTCATTAAGCGATTGTTAGAAAATACACAATACAAAGGACTATTTACTATTGTCAAACGGATTAGTTACCTACAAGTTAATGTTTGATGATAATATTTACATGGCATCGAGTTTTTTTTATTTTAAGTAATTTTAAGCATTATTTTACTAGAATAATGATTTTTTTGCATGAAAAGTTCCTACAATAATTTTAGAAACTAGAAAAGTCAATAGTTACTAATTAATTTTTTTTATAATTTTCTCACCTCTATTTCTGGCAAGGTTGCAACTTTGGGCACACATTTATGGTACATAATACTAGCAATGTAGCCAAAATATAAGAAAAAAAAGGTTTGACCGCGGGATCTATCAGGACTTGGCAAAAATTTGGGATTATATATGTTTTTCCATACAAGAAATTTAAAAATATGTTTTTTTGTACTTAAATAATAAGCCTAAGAAAAAATTGCAAAGAATAACTTTTGTTAACATTAATTAGCTCTACCCATTGGCATAAATAAAAATTTGAAAAACAAAAGTCGGTCCCTATGTCCCCGAAATCCTCGATTCGATCCACTGTGCGTCGTGTGCTTTGTGTACGCGGCGAGGGCAGCCGCAGACATCGACGGGCAGACGCGGTCTTTAATGGACACTACGCGTCGCCGCCGGCGCGTGCGGGAGGCGCCACCCCCCGCGCACCCCCGCTCTACCCACCGCCGCGAAGTGACCGTTCTGCAACGATTTTAAGTGGGATAAATATTATGTTATTGTAAAAAAAAAAACATATTTTTTGGTTAAATGGACTCTCCTAATGATACCTAAGCCCTAAAAAAAAATTGGCCAGTAGGTTTAATTGCACACTGTATATAAACCCGCCACTAGTAATGGCGAATCCGCACTAAAGCGAAACTACACGGCAGCGACTCAACGCGATACAAAATGTCAGTTTTATGAAACGTAAAATACCTCGTCGCGTCGCGTAGTGTCGCGGTCGCGCAGTGCGGTCTCACCTTAAATGGTTAGCACTTATAGGTCTACCAGAATCTGATGGCAAAAAGTGAGAAAATAAAATGACTAGCAATACGGGGGTAATTGGAATAAAACATATTGATTCGTTTTTTTTCTTATAGCGGCTGATTCCGTGTGTTAAACATGCAAATATAAAAATTTATCTAATGATCAAGGATATTTTTTTAAAATGTGCTGTCAAAAATTGCCATCAGATTCTGGTAGACCTATAGCTGTATCATCAGGACACATTCAAAACTGGACTTTTAGACAAAAAGATAGGTCATAGCCCTCATAGGTGGATTGAATTTAACATTGAGATTTGGCTGCATGTTCCAATTTTGAATAAGATAATAAGATATTAGGTAGGTACCTATATATTATAGCTATGGTAAAAGGCTACTTGACCTACTTTTTTTCTTCATGCTAATCGCTTCTTAATCGTTCATTTTCACCTAAAAAACTAATATTATAATATTTTAAGTAGTATAAAAATGTTGATTGAAAAATATGCCTTTTAAATGGCGCCGAACACATTGTCCGCCATAGTGTGACGTCATATTTTTTTGTATTTTATACTTTATTTATTGAAAAAAAATTTATGTGCTAAATGTGCGAGTCTAACAGTGCCAAAAAATTCGAAAAGAATTTAGAAATCATTTGTAATGTTGAAAACTTTTGGAGAAAAGTTTTGGCCATTTCATTTCCCAACTACAATTAATGGAGATAATATATAAAAATGATGTTTTATTTGAATTATTCAAGAAAATATATTTTACAAATCTTTCTAGGCTTATTCTTATTATTTATGTACAAATAAACTTACATATAACGAGCGCGATAAGTAAAAGATATATTACTTGTGTGATGACGTCACATCCAAATCGGAAGTACCGCAAAAGCGTTTTCGTCAGTACAAATTAAAAAATATAAAATCATATTTTCAAATCGACTTTATTTATCAATCATAAGCTTTTATTTGATAATAAAAGTGAAATACGGTTTCCTAGGCCAAGTTCTACTAGAAATCGCACCCTTCCTGGAAGAAGGACGCAAGCCGAATTGCGTCAAATTTTTTTATTGCATTATTAGATCGGGCGTCAAATATTACACCTTCTCACAAATTTTCGTAAAGATAGTGTCAAAAATGAGGGATTAAATTAAAAAAGAATGAAATTTTACAACATCAAAATAAAAAAAAAAAATCCGCCGTAACAAGAAAGTACATACACATAAAATTGAACTTCTTTACAATTTTGGTTCATAACAAAGTCGTATACAAACTAACAAATATATTCTACGAATATTTGGAAAGCAGTTGATGTGCAATTCCACATACCTACTTCCTCCTTCCACGAAACTTTTATCAAATCGTTTTGTGTAATTATAGTAACGTAGTTTTTTTAGAAAATAAAATATTTTGAGTAGTATGCAAGTGTAGTAACTGAATTATTTCACGAAACATTTCATGTCATATTATTTGTATTTCTTCAAACTTACTGTTTCCAAACAATTTAATAAAAGATGGCGTAGTCAACTACAATTAAGAAACAGTAGAAACGTGTTAAAACTTTGTAAGTAGTATTACGTAGTTATTGTATGTGTTAATCTTATAAATCTGCAGTGCAACCGTATTTACTTTTGCGCGGGCAGGGGAGCGGGGTGAGACGGCAGCGCTTGCGCTCGCTCCCAGCGACGCGGCTCCTCACTCCTGCCTAGAATCTAGTCCTGCGTTAAGGCTGTTGTTGAATCGCGAAATTAAGATCGCGAGTGGCAGTTTTATTTTATATCTAATTACGTAAAAGTTAACCGATTCGTGGCCACTGCCGCGCCCAGCGCGTCATTTAAAAAGATTCAGTGAGGCCGATGACGCGCCAGTCGCGGCATATAAGGATTGTTAAAAAACACGTTAAAACTAATTTATTATACTGTAATTACAATTCCCTAGTCTAAATGTACATGTTGAACTCAACATTATGCTCGGCCGTTTATTTTAGAACTAGACGTTCCGTGCGGCTTCGCCCACGTAAATTAGATATTTAACAGACAAATCAGTCTACGAAAAAAGCCTATGATCCTTAACGTGGTCTACTTCTTATCTGACCCAAATAACAGAAAAATTGCTCTAGTAGTTCGTGAAATAAGCCCTTTCAAATAATTTCCCCCGTTTTTTCCACATTTTCTTCTATTTCTTCGCTTCTATTAGACTTAGCGTAATAAAATATAGCCTATAGCCTTCCTCGATAAATGGACTATCTAACACTGAAAGAATTTTACAAATCGGACCAGTAGTTCCTGAGATTAGCGCGTTCAAACAAACAAACAAACAAACTGTTCCGCTTTATAATATTATATAGTATAGATTAAAGGCTATTAGTCAGAGATCGTCAATCATTGGTTCACTCGAAGAATCCCTATTTTTTACGATTGGCGTTTTTACACTATAACTTTTTTTCTTATTAATACTTTCATCTTCATCAGTGTCAGTAATTTCTTTGATGCTACTGTCTGTTGAGTTATTTTTTTGTGTCATGACAAGTACGAGAAATTTTAAATGTAAAGTTTTGCAATATTGACCGACTATATTCTGGAAAACTTTCATCCTCCTTACTGTCGTTTTCCGGGCAATTTTCATTTATGTTTGTAAATAGTGGCTGGCTATATTCTAAAACAAATGTATTTCATTTGTTTAAATTAACAATTTTCTGAGAGCTTTTAAATTTTAATACAAAATTTAGATTGTTATAGCTAAACAACTACTCTTAAGTTATTTATTCGTCAACGAAAATAGATAAAGTTGCTAGTCAGGGCGAGCGAAGCGAGCCCTAGTATATCCCAAAACCTTTACATTTTGTCGTACACTTAACGGAAAAACTATCATGCCTATTGATTTGTGCATTAACATAGAAATTTTTATTTATATGTACTAGCTGTCCTGGTGGACTTCGTGTCACTTAAAAACTTTCCCTGGACTTCAAGGATTATTTTAAGACTAAAATTAGCAGAATCGGTTCAGCCGTTATCGAGCTATAGCGTTACAAGGCTGAAAAAGGAATAAAAGAAATTTCGTTTTATTCTGATAACTGCACAGGACAAAATCGTAACCTTTTTTCATTGTATGCTTACGCAGCTCAATCACTAAATATTAAAATAACTCATAGATTTCTCCAGAAAGGTCACACCCAAAATGAGGGAGACTCGATGCATTCATGTATTGAAAGAAGCAAGAAAAACCACGTACTCTATGTTCTAGAAGAAATGTATGCAGTTATTCGAAATGCAAAGATGCAGGGTCAAAAATATTCTGTTAAGGAAATGACTCAACAAGACTTTTTTGATATAAAAAAGCTCGTGACAGATAGTCAGAACTGGGAAAAGGAAGACTGCGGAAAAAAGTTCATTGGATTAAAATAAAAATTAAATTTAAATCATCTTTATTTCGGGCATCAGAGGGCCCATATAACAAATACTTTAAATCTAACATACATATTAATAATATAATAAATACCTTAAAACTATCATATATATTTTATATATACTTATAAACTAACACTGTCACTTGTTGCCGGCGACGTGACTCGACGCTTCGTTCCGGAGTCTCCCCCGGAACCTCCGGTAGACCACATCCATCGGCCAGAACTCCGGCGCCTCGAAAGTCGACAGAAGATTCGTCGGTACTCTCACCACAAAGGAGCTAAAGTTAACCTTGTGGCGAGACTGCAGACGCTCGACCCTCAGGCGCAGTGTCGAAAATAAAAGAAATTTCCGTAGATTACCTGTCCCCAGAAAAACTGCACATTAAATACGAGTTTGATGATGAAACACTGGTTATTGTAGACACAAATCGAAGCGCGAGGGCTATAAGAAGAACCAAAACTACAAATAAAAACAGAATTACAAATAATGAAGAGGTAGAGCGACCAATTGCTTTGGAACTATTATACAATGCGCCACTACCCGTCTCTGAAAAACTACAAAGATTTGAAATTTTTGTGCGACAAAAATCATATTTCAGTCCATTTCCATTCATTTTATAAGAACCTACGCAGTGGATCAGAGACACATGGATCAGGGGACGAAGAAAATTACTAGACATGCTAAAACATTTCTTTTTTTCATTTTATTTTGATTTTTTTGCATAATGTCATAATAAAAAATTTTTAAAATAACTAACTTTTTATTTTTCTCCGAATACAAAAAGTAAAACTCCTTTTCTCCTTCTTTGTTCCTTTCTTGACTTAGCAGGCCTGTTGAGTCATTTCCTATGATTTAACTGTATATTTTTGACTTTGCATTTCAAATAACTGCACACATTTCTTAAGCGTGTCCCAGACAGACGCGGCCTGCGGTGGCGGTGGCGGTCAGTTGGATGACTTGAGAGTTCTAGGAACGACATAGACACACGCGGCCTGGATTCAAGTCATCCAACTGACCGCCACTGCCACCGCAGGCCGCGTCTGTCTGGGACACGCTTTAAGGAACGTAAAAAACATGTTTTTTTGCTTCTTTCAATCTCTCAAGAGTTTCATTTATTTTGGATGTGACCCTTCTGCAGAAATCTATGAGTAATTTTTATATTCCGTAAATTAGTTAATAAATAAATCAATAAGTTTATCCAAATAGCTTTGTTGATCAATCTCAGTAATGACTTTTCCTCATTACTTATAATAATGAAAATATGGTTACTGTGCTTGATCAAAAAAGCTAAATGGTACTTATTTTAACGTTTCAAGTATTACAAAGCGTCCAAGAACGTAGTTAATAAAAATTAATATTACAAATAAGTTAATGAACTTGTTTTTATTTGTTTAGTAAAAAACATGTTTTTAAAGATACACCATAAAAATTATTTATATCCGCATGCTAAAAGTAAGTATCTGTATTTACACAAATACACAAAAAAAATCTTCGAGGAAAAAGGACGTACCTGGTACTTACTTTTTTAAAGTAGACTGAAAAATTACACGAAAAAAAGGAGTAACTAAAATTACTTATTAAGCATTGTTTAAAAAACCGTGGAAACAAAAGCGTATCTGTATTTACTTTTAAATAAACTTGTATTGTTTCGTGGAATAATTAAGTAACCGTCTTTTTTAAGATTATTTTTAAATGTACTGAATCAATTCAGAACTTCATAATACCTGCATATAAAGTAGATTTTTATCTATGTTTTGGTATATGTATCATACATATTATACCAAAACATTTCTAGGATTAATATTTTAACCGTGAGTTGGTGATTTTCACTTACGTCTTTCTTCCAGGAAGGGTGCGAAATATGCATTTGTTCAATGAAATTGAATATAGGTCAAGTAGCCTATTGCCTTCGCCTCGTCACGACTCACGCGGCAATGTGAACATTTAGGCCACATTCATTGGGCCACATGCACACGTTTTCCGTATTCGATTTCTGAATTCGTTTCCGTATTCGGACATCCGAATGCATGAAATCAGTAGAAAATACATTATAGCTGACGCAAACGTTCGCTTTTTGTCCGAACGGAACGAATTCCGCACGTAGATACGTTTCGAGTACAAAGCCGGCACGTTCGCACGTGAAGAAAGCGTAAGTACTAAATTTGCGCTAGTCTCACGGAATTCCACATGAGGAAATCGAATAAGGAAAACGTGTGTATGCGGCCAGCCTTAGGCTAGCCTACAGTCATCCACCATGAACCATCCTAGTTCCTTTATAGGAATCATCTATCATCGAATTAAAAATACTTTAATCAACCATGTGTTTTATATGGGGCATATAATGTTCTGTGCGCTGCCAGCAGCTATTAGAGATCAAATATTTTCCTCTTAATTATCTCCTTACTAATGATACATTTAGTGTGGCTGCTTATCTAATATAGGTAGGTACCCTTTATAAACCCATATCTGTTCAAAATAAATAATTGTAGCTAACCCATGTTTGATTTCTTTGTGGTTTGTGGAAATATGTCTTAAAACAAAAAAAAATGTACCTATAGCTATGGTTAGTAGGATGAATCCCATTGCATGAGGAAAGAAAATGATAAAAAAAATTAGGTACTTACGCTCATTTTGGGTAACTTTGAATTGCGGTTTAACTTTGAACAAAGTTGTGAAAAAGTTTTTTTTTTACATGTAAGTACTTAAACTTTTTCATATAGAGACTGCGTTAAATGAATCGCCAAAATGTATTGTAGCAAACGAGAAGAAAAAAATAAACTGTTTTATTATAATTTTGAAAAAAAAACCCGCCTTTCCGTAGTGAAGTTGTTGAAGTGTTTTTTGCACGAAATTAAAATCGTGATTAAATATATAAAACTTTCTATAAACAGGTATGTTTTTGTGATTATCTTTAAAATATAGTAAATATATTATTATTTTGAAATCGTTATAATATAATATACATGTTTGTGTTAAAAGTTTGCTAAAGACTGATAAAGTACCTATTGTCGACGTCCAAAATCTAAGTAATTTGGGTAACATTGAATGGTTCAAACTTCAAAGTTAACCGTATCATAAAAATATTGTTTTGTTATAAAAATAAGTTCTCAGTTCTCATCAAAAATTTCCTTTCTACAGTTGTAATGCAAATATGCCCAGAAAAAACCAAAAAGTTAACCCCGGCATTAGGAGGTATGGTGACTCTTAGTTCCAGCTGTCACCGCGTCAGACTCTTCTTTGCCAAGCTGTAACTTGGCGGTCCCCCGACACACCGTGACAACAATTATGGACTAAAATATTACTTTACAGTTAGGAATTATTTAAACTTAAAGTCAGTAAATATTATTTCATAACTTTTTAAAGTTGTATGGCGGGGGGTTTTTTAAATTTCTTAATTTAATTTTATTTTATGTTTTTTAAACTTGTGTTGGTTATAGTGCATAATTGTTCCTATCAACAGGATCATATACCAATAAATACGATCTATAAATATCCTCTTGGATGAGGCCGTCAATATGAGCCCAAACATGAAACCTCCACCCTGGGTTCATACGTAGCTCGGCTCCTATACAATCCAGGTGATGCTGCAGCAGCAGCATGCAAATATTTACTGCTTATCTACGTCTTATTGGCTGTCGCAATTAAAATGAGCTCAAACACGAAACCTCTGCTCTAAGTTGGTGAGGAGTTGGATATCCTATTGATTACCAGGTGATGCTGCAGCACCAGGGTGAACTTTCCATTAATATGTATATATTCATAAGTGTCACGAACCAGAATGCAAAATATAAAACCCATCAAACGGAGTGAAACGACTGCAAGTTGCTAATCGGCCTATCACGAACCAGATAAACCGTGATATTTCGGCAATGAGCAGGCTGATGATGATGAACTATAGCTAAGAACACTCTCGATCATGTCAGCTTTCAAACAAAAAAAACTAGATCAAAATCGGTCCATCCGTTTGGATGCTACGATGCCACAGACAGACAGACAGATAGACAGACAGACCGACAGACAGACAGACCGACAGACAGACACGTCAAACTTATAACACCCCTCTTTTTGGTCGGGGGTTAAAAAGTAAGTTTTACACCCCTGAAACACTCGAGGAAGCCCTTAAAACGTAGTGATTATATTCTCTTTGGAAGCCCTGAGCAAAATTCGATCTGGTGCGATGTCAATACTCGCTGTGTTGAAACTTTACAAAATACCCGCAGCATATAAATATTCTTTGCCCGCAGTGACCCTTTTTTATAAATTAAAAGGCAAGAATAGTAAGCCTGTGGGCAAGCCCGTAACTTTCAGCACAGAATAGATAATAGTACAAGTACTTACTTTCAGTCAAGAAGAAGAAACAAGCTTTGAAGTCCATTAGCTGCTACTTAGTGATCTGGGCATACCGATTGTAGCGTAAGTATTGATAAATAAAGATAGCCGTCTACCAATCATGGTGGGGGCTGGGAAAATATGGCCGCCAGACGGAGAGCTGTCGTCCACTTCTTCACCAGCCGCCGCCGAGAGTAGTGTTCAGTGATACAGTATTCTGTGTTTAATTTACTCCTCCTACAAGAATGTACAAATTGTACACCGATCAGCATGTTAGACATAGTTTAGATACCAACAACACAACAAAGCCTCAATTTAAAAATAATCTGCCCAGCTATGAATGGGGTGTGCTTTTTCTGGAAAGACATCCAGACTTAAAGCAAAAGTTGCTCACAGCACCAGAAAATGGGCTCAAGTCACTCGAGAAATGATCGAGGAATTCTTTGAAAACACTAAAACCTTCAAATATTCGAATATTATGAGGGTATTCATCCAAACAAAAATAAATTCTTAGTTAAACAAACCTTAAGGTATCTTTGAATTTTACTTTTGGGTATAATTTTGGGTAATTCTATTGTTTTTTCCGGAAATTATTCTTATTAGAAAATAAATATAATTCAAAAGAACACTATTTATTCGATAAAATGAAAGTGTTATGAGTAGGGCCCGGAAAAATATGTATTAAAAAAATCCAAAATATGTACATAAAAATATGGACTAAAAAATCGAAAATATGGAAAAAATATGGAGTATAAAATAGCAATATGGAAAAAATATGGAGTAAAAAATTACAATAATTAAACATTGTTTTAGTGAAGGTAAGAAAAGAGTCACTCGTGAGTAACAAAGAGATAGAGGCCAGAAATAAGCTATGCTGGCTATGCCAGAAAGCATATTTGGTTTGGGAATAAAAGTCTTTATTATAGGAAATAATTACTGTACTTATATAGTTACGGCTAGATTACTAAAAAAAAAAACTAAGTATAAAAAGGATTGCGAAATTATTATTTCAAGAAAAAAGAACAGTTTTGTTCAATTTCCATTAAATTAGCCTTATTAAATTGGTTGTAATACAACACCAATCCAACCAACACCAAAAAACAAAAAAAAAATCCACAGCCGAACATATAACCTCCTCCTTTTTGGAAGTCGGTTAAAAATTCGGCACAGTATTTTGTTTTTTTTTTGTGTATTACTTAAATCCTTTATTTTATCCGAAAATCGAAACATATTTCAGTTTTTGTTTAGCCATGTCAGCAACAGGACCCAGCATCTGAAACTTTATTAACCGACTTCCAAAAAGGAGGAGGTTATAATATGTTCGGCTGTGGATATTTTTTTTTTATTTTTGTATGTTCAACGATTACTCCGCCGTTTGTGAACCGATTTTTATTTTATTTTATTTTATTTTATTTTATTTTATGAAATTCGGAAAACTAACGGCTAAACACAAGAACAAGTACAAATGACATACACAGGAAGGCCAATTACAAGTTTTCACAGATAAACAGAAGAAAAAAAAAAGACTTAGACACAAATTTGGAGTCAGTGGTTAACACATAAAATAATTGGTTATGGACAATGGTAAAAACAGTACATTTCAATACAAATGATGTAGGATACAAATTATAATTAAGATGTAAAAAAAATTTTTAACAATAGAGTTCTTCATTTTAGAAACACTGGTATTGAATAGATCTAGGTCCTCGTCATATGCAATTTTATTAAATTTTTTACAAGCTCTTATAATAAAACTATTTTGCCTGTATGTGCTGTTGACAAATGGGATATGGAGCAACTTTGGCCTACGCATTTGAACAGGACATGTTACTAACCCTAGCTCACCAAGTAATTCTGGGCAGTCAACCGTGCTGTTGGCTATCTTAAAGAGATATGTTAAATCTGCAATACTCCGTCGTTCATGTAGGGGTAAAATATGAAATTTTTTACAACGAGCATTGTAGTTAGATATATAATTACGAGATTTAAATTGTAAAAAGTGAAGGAAGCGCCTTTGGATGGATTCTATTCTATCGCTATAACAATTATAATGTGGATTCCATACTTGGGAAGCATATTCCAAATGGCTACGGACAAAAGCACAGAAAAGGATTTTGAATGTCTTTAAGTTGTTAAATTCATTGGAAAATCGTAGTATAAAACCAAGTGCTTTGTTGGCCTTGTTAATTATACTATTAATGTGGGCGTCAAATAGTAGTTTTGAGTCGAAGATGACTCCTAAATCTCTAATTGTATCAGTTCTGTTAATTTCAATATTGTGCAGTTTGTAATGAAATATAAGAGGGTTGGGCTTACGGGTAAATGTACAGACATAGCACTTAGAGATGTTAAGTTGGAGTTTGTTAATTGTACAGTAATTTTGAAGATTGATAAGCTCTTGCTGTAAATTGTGACAACTTTGAATGTCAGAGATGGGGAATAATATTTTCATGTCATCTGCGTATAGTAATAATTTAGCATAGGAAAAAACAGAATGTATGTCATTAATAAAAATGACAAACAGTAATGGGCCAAGAAGGGAGCCTTGTGGCACACCAGAGGGTATAGTCATTGGTGCTGATTTGTAACCATTTAAGACTACTGACTGGGTACGATTTTTAATGTAAGAAACAAACCACCTGAATAAATTACCTCTAATACCAGCATTAAGGAGCTTACGTAAAAGGATGATGTGATCAATACGGTCAAATGCTTTGGTGTAATCAGTGTAGATAACGTCTACTTGGGACGGCTCAGACATGGTGCGGCTCAGGAACTCACTACACGTAATAAGATTTGAGACGGTTGATCTGTTTTTGAGAAAGCCATGTTGGTTGCTGTTCAAAGTATGGACGAGGCCATGGTAAACCTGAGAGTACACAACCTTCTCTAAGATCTTGGCGAACAAACAGAGTTTGGATATTGGCCTATAGTTATAAATTTGATCTTTGGGGCCCTTTTTATGTATGGGTGTTATAAAAGCCGTTTTCCAAATGCGTGGAACCACACCTTCTTTAAGGGAACGTTGGAACAATAAAGTGACGGGAAGAGTCAAGCTCTTAGCACATCGCACTATCAGTAGGGGTGGAATACCATCTGGACCTTCGGATTTACTTAAGTCAAGCGACTTAAGAAGTTTGAATATTTCGGTACTACAAATTTCTACTGAACTTATATCTGCGGCTGATTTACTCTCGATCTCAAGGGTTTTAAATTCATCTAGGTTGCTCGCGGTAGATGAGCTAGGGAGAAAATTACTATAGAAAAAGTCATTAAACATGGAACATATAATTTCACCCTGGTCTGAGGACTTCTGCCCAAATTTCATTACGGACGGATAAGAGTTAGATTTCTGCTTGTTTTTTACAAAGGTCCAAAAAGCTTTAGGGGAATTTCTTATGTTATTTTCAATTTGTCTTATGTAATTATTAAACATATCTTTTTCGAGAGACTTAGCACGATCGCGTAAAGTAATAAAATTATCATAGTCTGATATATTGCCGTATTTTTTATATTTGGAGTGGTATTTAAATTTTTGTTTTAACATTTTTACTAGAGGGGGCTTATACCAAGGTGGGTACTTAGAAGTGGATTTTACAATCTTGGTCGGTACGTAGGTATCACGCACAGTGTACAGTCGGGAGTAAAATAAAGATAGGGCATCCTCAACAGTACCATTGGTGATATCATTGTGCCAGTCAAAACCATCTAGTTCCTCCGATATTGCAGCGAAATCAGCCGAAGTATACAAGAACTTAGTTCTTGCTTGGATGTGTAAAGTGTGAAACTCGACAAAGTTTACGGAGATACTTAGGGAAACGTGATGCGAATCTTCGGCTACAAGAGGGTCAAGAGATCTATCGACAGTAATATTAGTATTAGAAAAAATCAGATCTAATAACCGGCCGTTTGCGTTTATATGGCTATTGTACTGAAATAAGTTGCACGTATTTAAAATGTCAATAAATTCATGCTGTACCGAACCTTGAATATTTGTAGGGTAAAGATAGCAACCATCTTCCGATGCAGTCCAGGCTATGTTTGGTAGATTGAAGTCCCCCAATATGAGAAATGTATCGGTAATGTTATTTAGCACTATATCGTTCAACCGATTGTAATAACGAGACAACTGCTCAGGTAGTGAATATCCTAAGTTCTGTTTGCAGAGGTAAACAGTGCTGACATGTATTTTATAAGGTATAATATTTTGCTTGGAGCGTTTGAGCGATATAGTCACCCATATATCCTCAGCGGAACTACACCAGTCGGTACGTTCCTCTGAAACAAGTCCGCGACGAACAGCGATAAGAACGCCGCCTCCAAGCGACTGGTTTGTATCAGAATAGTTCCTATCACGCCTCCAAACAAGATAATTATCGCCAAATAGCTCATTGTTACTAAAATCATCCCTAAGCCACGTTTCAGTAAGGCAGACCACGTCGTAATCGTTTAAAATAACATTCCTTAGAAAATTCGATGCTTTCGTCCGCAGTCCACGTACATTCTGGTAATATAACTTAAGCATATTTAAAATTAAAAGGTATTATGCGCAAGAGTAACATTTTATAGGAATAGAGATTGTTTATACGGTATTTACTATAAGAAATAAAGAGCACTCTACAATACTTTAAAACCCTACGACGACGACGCATCACAATATAAAACATAAAACAAATCAAGCGAACAGCATCGGTGTGAAGTAGCGGTATGTAATTGAATATACGTCTTAAATATACACCAGCGTTTACAAAAATGTGTGAATGACAATGTGAATGACTATAAGTACTAAAGATAAAAAAGCAAAAAATATCTAAAATATGACGGATAAAAATTAACAAAGTTATCCTGAGTAAATAAAATGGTTCTAGCAAATTTTCTTTAGGTCCGTATCCGTCTTGATGGCGTGTGTAGTGGATGTTGGGTTCTTTTTTGCCAGGATCTTGCAGTTTTTTACCCATATGAAGGAGAACTCTTTCTGCTTAGCTAGAATTTTAGCCTTATTTAACAGCTGTTTGTTTTCCAAGGTAAGGTGGTCATTAACATATATTTTGGCGTTGCTGGTGAGACCGATGTCGGTAGCTGTCAAGGACCTAACTTTTTTGGCGGCTGTAATAAAGTCATCCCGAAGGTATCTATTATGTAAGGCCACAATAATATTCTTATTCTCCTTATTATTCCGTTGCGGGACTCTAGCAATGTAGTTTATTTGCTCTTTCACAATTCTGCAACCAATCTTGTCACCGATCTTCGATATAATACTATAGAGGTTCTCAGAGTTAGTGATAGGAACGCCTTTAAGGGCATTCCCCTACGGAGATTCCGTAATTTACTGTACTTAGAGCCTTATAAACTCATAATTTGAAAGCTACTAAGTTATAATAAAAATACAGCAATAATCTTCAGTATATCAACATTCCTTTTCTCATTTTAAATTTTCTATTTTTGTTTATTATACTCATGATATTAGCTTCCAAAGTTAATACCAATTTATTAAAATTGAAGCATACTTTCAGCATCTCCCTAGTAGTTACAAATTACGTTTATTTGAAACACACACCAATAGATTGGCCATTTCATAAGCTACATATATCTCGCTTTAATATTTTTTTTGGTCACTTTTGAACTAAGTTATTTAAAAAACTTAAAATTTCGGTGCGAACTCGGCAATTCGATTGACCGCGGGTCCGTGCGCGGGCGACGGGCGGCAGTGTCGCAAGACTTCTCGGACGGGGAACCCGTGTCTCTCGTACCCGCCGACTCTTGTTAATGCGCCCGCGCCTTCACATTATAATATTTTTATTTTGGTTTGGCGTTTAATTTTGTTATTGTGTTGTTTACTGCGAAAAGACGCTCATATCAAATACCTATTGCGTAAGGACTCTTAGAGAATTCTTGAACCTTGTGATTGTGTTATTATTTGTGTATTACCAAAAAAAAGAAAAAGGGCTCTTTTATTAATTAACCTTTTTATTAATTAAAATGTTCAAGTGGTGTTACGTTTTATTTGTAAAAATGCCGAAGCAAGACGTATCCGGCAAAGGAAAGAGAATGCGCAGAAAATGAACGAAATTATGTAAGTACCTACCTAATTAATATTATACCTAATTTAATTACTATAAATTACATGATATTATAATATGTTGGTATGGTGAGAGTTGAGACTGCAAATTTTATAGCCATGTTATTTTACCAGTTTCGAACAGCTGTTCTACGAGAACAGCTGTTCGAAACACAAAAACGCTGTAAGTCAAAAATTTCACTTTTCAGTGATGTCAATTAATATTGTATCGATGTATTAATAAAATTATTATTTGTTTTAGACTCAAGAAAAAGACAACTACTTGTGAAATAGAAGCCTGTAAGTCGTAATTATCAACATTGCAATTTGAAACCGAAAGAAAATGATAACAGGTAAGAAAAATAAGCTTGTAATAAGATCGGTCGAAGGTAAAAGCTTAGACATACAATTTTAGTGAGGGGAGGAGGTTGAAACTTGAAAGGAGTAAACCCCTTTTGAATAAATTACTTCTTTTTTTTTTTTTTTAAGTTTCGACTGTTCTCGGTCTTTTCGAGGCATACCAAGATTGTGTAAGATGGGGGACGAATATTTCAAATTTTCAAATCATATAATAGTAGGGGAGCCCAGGCTATTCGTGTTACTCGAGCGTCATGGAGACTGCAGTCATTTTAAGTTATGAAAAAGAAAATATATTCAGAAAATTGCTTATTTATGTAAATTTTAACAAGATTTTAGACAACAAGGAAAAAAATCATTTAGTTTAGTGCAACATAAAATATCTGTGAAAATCAGGAAAATATGAAGCTTTATTTTTTATATGTATTTTAAAATGTCCCTACAGGCTCACCTAATCTTTAAATTGTCAGTGAACATCTCCGATCTTAATCTGACAGATCCGCTGACATTTTAATATTAGAAAATAACTTTTTAACCCACCACGTGAGAAATATGATTTCTATACCATGATAACTAGACACATGCCGGAAGCCTATACATTATACAAGCTAAATCTGACACGCTCGCGCATGTCGCAAAACCCTCTCTTGGGCTCTCCTACTATAATAATCCAAGGGTAGTTGATAAACTTGATATTTCTTTGACATTTTTTTTGATAATAATGGCGCTTGTTTGTTTAGATCCATGTAATGATGGCAAGTCTTTTCGAAAAAAACAAACTTTTACATTAAAAAACTGACGAAAAAAATATGAAAAAATCTATTTTTCAAAAATCGATCTTATTGGCGTCGTTTTTTTTTTTGGATCGATATTCGGTCATGATTCGAATTGATTTTTTTTTCTTCAGATAGAACCGCCATCCCTATTATATAAAAAAAGTGGAAGAAATGACGTCAAGTGTCAACATGGTAGATTTCTATGTAATGAATTGTGCAAATTTTAGTTAATTTTTACTAACAAAGTACAGGTTCCCTAGAACATTTTTTGACTTTATTACTATTAAGCTAATTTTTCGTGAGTAGCTTCATTTTGATAAGACGAACAATAATTTTTTGTATATTTTTTGCAGATTTTTTGTATATTGATAGGTTAATAGTTATATAATTTAACAGCAACATTATCCTACACATAGGAAAATCCATATTTTAGGACCATCAAATCGAAATATTAAATCCTTTCTATCTCTGTTAGCTACCACTTTCTACAATTTTCGCAGAGGAAATTGTTGTTCGTCTCATCAAAATTAAGCTACTCACAAAAAATTTGCTTGATAGTAATCAAGTCAAAAAATATATGTTCTTGGGAACCTGTACTGTATTTGTAAAAACAAGTATTTGCTTATAGTTTTAAAAGATTCTTTTTTATTTTAGAACCCAAGAACATTTGATAGCCGATCAACTGCCCGTGCAATCAATTTTTGAACTTTGTCAAGAAAGTAATAACGAGTAAGTACTAAACTTACATAATCATTAATTATACTAATATTATTATAAATGCGACAGTTTGTGTGTATGTTTGTTACTTTTTATACCCCTAAACGCCTGAAGTGAAATTCATAAAAATTGGTATGAAGCTAGCTCATACCCTGGATTAACACATAGGCTACTTTTTACTGTGAAAAAAAATTTGTCATTCCCACGGGAAAATCTATAGTCCGCGGATTAAACCGCGGGGGAGTTGATTGCAGTTATAACAACATCCATAAATTACTTATTTGAATACATTTTATGCGTAAAATAAATCATAAATCACTTGAACTTTCGTTTAAAGTTATTTTAATTTCAGGTTAATTGCGATGGATGATCAAACTCAACAAATCAAAGAGTTAAAAAAAAAAACAGAAACCACTGGCAAAGATGATCAAGAGGTATTATTATTGGTCGAAAGGCTTATAATGGGTTATCAGTTAAGCGTGTGTCAGTCACATATTATATATTAAAGGCTAACCTATTTATTTCTTTTTAGTGTAGTTGCATACCACCGAAAAAAAGGACAAAGAATCAAAAGGAAAATTTATTGGAAGGAGAGTTATCGCTGTCGGTCACTTTTTTCAAAATTGCAAGAAATTTTTAATCATGGACCACTTGGATGCAGCATAAATGAGAAACACAAAATGGCTTACAGTCGACGATTTTACTACGATACGACGACGATTACGATTACGATACGATTTTTAGATTTTTATGATTTTTTACTTGTAATGTAATTAATGACTGGAGATCGGAAATTCCGGCGCTTTTATACCTAAACTTTCATAAAAAGCCAAAGAATTATGTGGCCTTTTTCAAACAATTTTGCAAAATATTTTAGTTTTTTATATTTATTTATATTAGTTATGACTAGTATAGAAAAATAAGACTTATTTTTGTTAGTCGATAAATTACGTTAGTAAAATATGTTTTCACTATTTCAATTTTTTTGGGAAAAACAAAAATTTGTGTACTTTTACTGTTAGAACGTTGTGAAAATGCTTATGATTTAAGGTAGTAGTTGAAATTTTATAACCAAAACGTATAGTGGCATACATAATATTAACTACGTGTACCGAAAGGTATATCCATATTTTTCTTTCGTTATTTGAAGTGTATGAAACTGAATGCAACAGAATTCTGCCGAACCGAAATTCTGCGACTCACAACTCACAAATTACGCTCGTTTGGCTTCGCCCTTAAAGTATAAAAGCGCCGGATTTTTCGATCTTTATTAATGACAGATGCTTACCCCTAGGGCTAGTTCCTTTATTTATTACAAAGAAGCAATAATATAGTAAATCGGTATCAGTTTTTACTTGCTTTTTAATATATGACGTAAAATCTCTAAACCATGGGAGAAAAATGTTAACGAGGGTAGAAGATAAAAAAAAAATACAAAAAACATCCAGTATTATGTACATCAATTTAGAGTGTTGACGTTAAGGAACCAGAAAGTAATCGTATATGCAAACTAGAAGAAAGTGTTGTATCTTAGTATATTGTTTAATATTTAAAAGAAACTAGCTGGCCCGACAGACGTTGTCCTGTCTTAACGATGATTATTTAATTCGAATTGGTATAATATATATAATATAATGTATATATTTGTATAATATATTATATAAAGATTTCTTTATTGTATAATATACTAGCGACCCGCCCCGGCTTCGCACGGGTATAAAATATATAGCCTATGTCACTCACTGAAAAAATGATTAAAATCGATTCAGTAGTTTTGATTTATATTCATTACTATCCGTGGCCCGCATTGGTCGGTACCGCCGCAAAAGCTACGTCCCGCAATTTTTAAATCTGTAATAATATCTTAGAAAATATTCTGAAAATCATATGCTGTAAAGGGCCATATAGATCTATATTATTAAATCAATAATGTATTTAAAGTATTTAATTGAATAAGGATTAAAGCCGTATTGGTTAAAATCGCTTCGAAAATTAGCCATAATTTGAATTTAAAAGTAAATGACAAAAAATGTTATTGTGGCATATCCATAAGAGATAGACATAATATACCATCGCGAAGTTTTCTGTAGACCTTTTCATAGTGTACAATACTTAGTACATTATTTTGATAAATCTCGTAGGGTTCAGCCTGCGTTTGCAATACATTGCAAACGCAGGCTAAAAAAAAAAGTAAGCGGAAAAAAATATAATTATTTACGACATCACATTAGAAACCCGAACGAAAACGAAACGAAATCCCGAGACTCAAAGCTATACCAAATTTATAGGCGAAAATCATTAAAGTTTTTTGTGCAGGAACCGTACATTTTCCGGGACTAAAAATAACCCTTGTCCTTTCCCGAGACTCAAAGTATCTCCATACCAAAATTCATCAAAATCGATTGAATAGTTTACGCGCAAATCATAAAAGTATATTGTGCAGTAAACGTACATTTTTCCGGGACAAAATGTATAGTCCGGGTTCCGTAGACCAAATTTTTTTTTTATTACTATCAAGCTATTTTTTTCCGAAATCTTAAAAGTGGTAGCTAACAGAGATAGAAACCACTTTCAAGATTTTTCGCAAATAAAATTGTTGTTCGTCTTATCAAAATGAAGCTACTCACAAAAAATTAGCTTGATAGTAATAAAAAAAATTCTTCTACGGAACCCGGACTAGTATCCTATGTCCTTTCCCGAGTCTCAAAGTATCTCTATACCGAATTTCAGCAAAATCGATCCAGCCGTTAAATCGCTATCGCTGGTGCAATAATAAAGGATGTTTTTTTTATTCTCATGCAAAATAACACACTTGTATTATTGCACTATTTGCTATAATTGTAAACAACTAGTTTATCGTTTGTTTCTAGTCGTTTATCGCGCGGGAACCGTAAATTTTTCCGGGATAAAAACTATCCTATGTCCTTTCTCAGGATTTAAAGTATCTCCATGTCAAATAATAGATAGAGTGATTCAAGAGGAAGGTTTATAAGTATAATAACATTCATAGTGGAGAAATACTGTTATTGCTGGGGTTTCTAATGTGATGTCGTAAATAATTTCATTTTTTTTTTGCTTGCATCGCAGGCCGAACCCTACGAGATTTATCAAAATAATGTACCAAGTATTGTACACATTGAAAAGGTCTACAGAAAACTCTGCGATGGTATATGTCTATCTCTTATGGATATCCCACAAGAACAGTTTTTTGTCATTTACTTTTTACGACAAATAATGGCTAATTTTCGAAACAATTTTAATAAATACAGCATTAATTTTTATCCAATTAAATACCTTAAATACATTGTTGATTTAATGTAGATGTATATGACCCTTTACAGCATATGATTTAATTAAATATTTTCGGAGATATTACAGATTTAAAAATTGCGGGACGTAGCTTTTGCGGCGGTACCGACCAATGCGGGCCACGGGTAGTAATAATGAATAAAAAATTAAAACTGCTGAATCGATTTTAATCATTTTTTCAGTGGCTATATATTTTATACCCGTGCGAAGCCGGGCGGGTCGCTAGTATTATACTAAGATACAACACTTTCCTCTATATTGCCATAATTATGCGATTACATTCCGGAAATAATTGTCTAAGGTTTTGAGATTTTTTGTCATACAATAATATAATGTCCAACTTTTCAAGCCCGTTAATTTGTTAATATAAAGTGCTCCATTTCTTGGTACGATATGCCTTTCCTTCTTTATTATTATAATGTGAATAGTATGTTTTGTAAATAAAAGTATATTCGTAAATCGTAATAAATATTTTAAATATAATTTCTTTTTTTTTTATTTTACTTAACTCAAAAACACAATTATTTGACTTACACGGTTTCTGAAGAGAGTCGTGTCTGTTGTTAGTATCATAAATAAATACTAGATGGCACCACAACGCCTTCGATTTTATATTGGTACAAGCAGTCTACAATAGATGTCGCTAAATAAAATTACGTAACTTTGTAGAGGTGAGGCGGGGTGGTGAGGTAGTGAAATCCTCAAGGTCATTTGCTCGGGAAACGGCCTTAATCTCTATATTGTTCATGCGGGACCTTTGTTCGTTCTCTTGCAAGGAAGCTTCAATCTTACCAAGGCGGTGCTCAAGTCGTGATATATCATCTTTTGTTTTCTGTAAAGACTGGATTTCTTGATCGACTTCCAGAAGCTTACTGCTGAGCTGATCCACCGTAGTATGTACATAGTTTAAGGAGTTCTTGACATCAGTCATTTCGTTCTTAATAGACATGAGTTCGGAGAGACTGCTCTGGATTATTTTAACATTCTCGATTAGTTGCGGCAGAGAAGCCGTTTGCTCCCTGAGTTTTATTAATTCGAGACGAATATCGCTTAGATCATCATGCGCCAGCACCTGACCCATAACTGGTGTATCGATTGGAATACATGCCGGACTCGTAGATCTACCACCACTTACTCTGCACTGACTGCACTTCCACGTGGCCTGCTTTTTCTCACCGAGTCTTCGATAACCAGCCTCAGTTATGCCAGAACAAGGGTAATCATATTTATTAAGGCATTGGGTACATTGCACTCCATCTCTAGCATCGGTATTACAACGGTGACAAACAAACATCGTGAGTATTGGTTTAGATACACTTGACAATTTAAGGCGCCCGTAAAATGTATTATCTCACAAATTTGGGAAATTCTTTAAGGCAGGCAACACTATCCAGATGTCAAAGTCGTATTATCGGGTGTCACTTGAATTTGACAGCTACGATAATAAAAGGTGTGGGTATTTTATGACGTTTGTCGAACAAAACTTGTCTCTGGATATAATAGGGTATAAAATTATTTTTTGAATTATCGGTTTTCTACTTCTATTGACTGGAAAATTAGGTTGAAAATAATATCACAGGTTCACGTATCGTCAAGCTTCACTTTGTTAATATTGCACAAATGATAATTACACTGGATACTATTTAACGAGAAAAAATATAGAGAGCGTACTGCACACTATGCCGGGGTTGCCAGCTGACTGAATTTTCAAAATTTTTGTATTGTTATATTAGGTTTCACTCCAATTTGGTCCCATTTTCACAAAAGTGGTGATCTGATGATGGGATCTATGAGTAATCGAGGGAACTTCTCAAAATTTATATGGAAACATATGGTGATTTTGGTTTTATGAGAAGTATTCTAAGCATATGCTACTAAAACGCAGGATTTTGCACCAAGGTATACTATGGTTCCGAAGATACTAAGAGAACTCCGGATTCCTTATAGATACAAATTTGGGGGTTTAGGCGCTGTTTTAAGAACTGAAAGCATATGCTACTATGCAAATTATTATCATCATCATTACCACGTCAGGGTCACCAATGTCACATGGTTGTATAATATGGACTTAAATGATTTTCAAGTTCTAAACGTCTTATGTGCCACAAAATTGAACATAACAAATTCAACCTTAACTCCAGAGCGTAAGGCTTTTAAGTTAAGGTAAGGAGCATTTGACATTACATCTGAGATTCGAAAGAAAAAAGAGAATTAACTTGCTTCGATACTACAATAATATAAATTGAACCCTTAGTATGAAAATACTTACATAGGAAAACAATCTACATCGTAATAAGATTAAGAAACACAATCGCATTTATGAGTAAAAAAAATACTTCGTACTTTAATGTATTTTTATTTATTTACACGATTTTGCTCCTTATTACCATGCATATACAGATCGAATTCCTATGCAAGTTTATACAATTTTAATCTGATATTAAAATTGTTAAATTACATAGCACGTGTTCACTTCGATTTTTTAAATGTATTGTTTAAAATTATCTACCTGATATTTTGTGAGTGTGACTCATAACAAATTGTAATAAGATACGTAGAATATACGCGATGGTTTACCTACTAGGTAACTTAAGAGCGAAATTATTATTTTTAACAAAAAATTAAAACCGACTTCCAAGCTAAAAACAATAATAACATCCTTATAATATGAACTAAAAAGTATTAAATAATTTTTCCTATCTAATAGTGCCTTTTTCCAAATTCGGCTAAACCTCAGCCATTTCTGTACTTACTCAATCTTCATAATTTTGAAGTCGGTGCCAGTTTCAAAAGTTTCAAATAGGTACCTATTCTGTCAGAGAACTGAAGATTCAGCTATCTGGTACCGATAACCGACTTCAAAATGATGAAGATTGAGTAAGTACAGAAATAGTTGAGGTTTAGCCGAATTTGAAAAAAGGCACTATTAGATAGGAAAAAATATTTACTTAATACTTTTTAGTTCATAATATTATAAGGATGTTATTATTGTTTTTACCATAGAATTATAACCTTGTTTTTACCTTGGAAGTCGGTTTTAATTTTTTGTTAAAAATAATCTTCTTTGGAAATAAAATACGACGATAAAACGCGTGAGGAACGAAATACGCAGCCGCATGGTGGGGGGAACGTATATTTTTTTTGCAAGAAAATGTCACAATCATCCATACATTCACTATAAGGATGATTGTGACATTTTCTTGAAAAATATGGACTTATCTTTGTAAAAACCTAAAATATGGAAAAATATGGAAAATAAAACTTGGTTTTTCACAGTCTAAACATGATAATTCATGTAAAAAACACATTCTAGGCCGAAAATCGCGTAAAATAAAAATATGTATTTACATATAAATCCGGGCCCTAGACTTATGAATATATTAAATCAGTTTGTAATATCACATATACTGTAAAAAATGTTCAAAGTTACCCAAATTGTCAGTATAGGAAGAATAATACTTTATTTGATAAAATATAAGAACGAGAGAAATATCATAACATAAAAAACTTAGTCTGGCAAAGAGAGTTTTAAATCATAATCATTTACTTATCTATCACTCAGGCTGTAACAAAGAAATGCCAATAAAAAACAATGTTCTTGTTAAGTTCCTGACTTTTAGCTGAACCATACCTACACACAGCTGCCCAAACACCGGCACGCGACACAACTTATGACAAAAAAGTGCAGACAGCTTTAATAGCGTTGTGTTCTTTGTTTTAAGAAGCTGGGTTCTAAGACGATAATATTATGACTTTCGAGGATGTGGTGTTGCTGTCAAAAACTTAAAATTACATAATATTTTAAGTACTCAACATGCTTATTCTATAGTGATTTGTCTAAGCTAGACTTTAAACCAGCTGTACTCAACCTGCGGCCCGCCGGGACTTTATCAGTGGCCCGCGTGAAGTTAAGAGCGGGCTGCAAAATTTTGCTGTGTTTTCTAATAAGTATTACGATCCCGGAAGACTTTTTTCCCGGAAGATTTATTTAATTATTGTATATTTATCTGATATTTGCCTAACGGAAAACACGATTCACTTATTTTGACTCGGTAGTTATATTTTTCGAAATTATGAATCTTTCTGGGCTTCTCAACAAATATCTGTTACACTTATTGAGTTACTATCATTAAATAACTTGCACTGCTACAATCACACACTTTATAAAATAATGGCTAAAGGAAATATTTAGTACTACTGTATGTATTTAATTTTTAAGTAATCATCAAAAACAGTTTTGGGACTTACGACCTTTACTTTCGTGCTATAATGCGCGAACCGTTGTTACACGATATTGTTCACTTTTAGCTGCAGCGCAAAGCACTTTCCCCGGAGGCACAACTCAATCATTATAATATCACGATTGGAGGATAGCGGGGTGTGTAGGCGGGGCTAGCGTGCTTTGATATTTTTGACAGCAGGCTCTTAAAACCATTTTAAAAATTCACACCCACCGGTAAATTAGAGCAAAGTCGTCGTAAAAGTCGTGAAAATTTATCCACTTACAAATCGCAAATTTTGGAAATCGTTAATACTTATCGACGGAGAGCTGCGACCAAATCGGTCAATATGTGGCTTCAGCTGTATTAAAACTCCGTTAGCTACTTCCCTGAACAACCTTTTCTGATAATCTGCGTGCTGGCAGGCCGTGGGCGGTGGGTGTGGGTATTATAGTGGGTGGGGAAAAAATGAAAAAAAAAAATGTAGGTTCAGCGACTTTAATTTTTTTTCCAAACTTTCTGTGCACCCAATAAAATTTTTAAATCGACCGGGTTGTGGGAAGGGGTTGCCAGCGTTAATTAAAAGTAGGAAAATTATTATTATTTTCATGTGGGCTCAGCTGTGTTGGCTTTTTTAGCAATTTTTTTTTGGGATTACATACTAACTAATCTCGCGTCAGAAAAAAAGCCAACACAGCTGAACCCACATGAAAATCTATATATATATATATATATATATATATATATATATATATATATATATATATATATTAATACGCGAGCGAAAAACTTTGGATCCCTTTTGACGAAAAATGCGGAAACGTAGGTGATTGAAATTTTGCACAGTTAAAGTTTATATGGTGAAGGAGTGCATCGAGCTAATATTACTTTGAAATTATGCTTTTATCATACATTTTTTTAACAAATAAAACATTACACACACTACAACACACACACTAGGAGATTTTGATTGACAAGCCTATACACACGAATTGTACTCTTTTATTTATGGTTGAAGTCTGTTGTCAAATTGAAAATAGATTTATAGGTCTACCAGAATCTGATGGCAAAAACTGAGAAAATAAATTGACTAGCAATACGGGGGTAATTGGAATAAAACATTTTGATCCTTTTTTTTTTCTTATAGCGGCTTATTCTATGTGTTAAATATGCAAATATAAAAATTTATCCAATGATCAAGGATATTTTATGAAAATCTGCTGTCAAAAATTGCCATCAGATTCTGGTAGACCTATAGTTTTTCTTATTGAATCTTAAATACTGTTAGACAATTATTATTTATTACACGGCCAGTCTGTCATCATTTGACTTTATTAATCTGAGACTGTCGTAGGAATTAGGTATGTCTAAAAAATAATATAGTCAATATTTTGACAATAGAATTTCAATAGAAAAGCGTTAAAATTTGAAATTTGACCTCAAATAATAAATTATATTTTTTTTTATTTGAGGTCGAATTTTGACCATTGGGCGATCTCTAGTAATAATAATTTTCCTACTTTTAATTAACGCTATCAAACCCTTTCCACCACCCGATCGATTTAAAAAATTTTTTGGGTGCACAGGAAGTACAGGTAACAGGTACCTTAGGACAAACGCCGGCAACGCACCTGCAGCTCTTCTAATGTTGCGAGTGTCCATGGGCGACGGTAGTTGCTTTCCATCAGGTGACCCGTTTGCTCATTTGCCCCTTATTTTTATAAAAAAAAGTAAAGCATGATTTTCATGATAAGATATGGTAGGTACCTTAAAAAAAATCAGCAGCAGCGGGAAGTGCCGTTCTACAAACTCATTTAACATCCGTGCTGATTGCGAATCACTAGCAAGATGCAGCACATTAAATCTTCCTGTTTTACTACTATCATTTATTTACTGTCACTACAAAATATAATATTTAGGTAGGTACGTACGAAGACAGACAAGTTTTTGTAACAAAAACTATTAGTGGTAAATGGTATGTCTTTCTTTCCTTTTAAAGCTTCAAACCTGCTTAATATTTGAGATTTGGTGTAGAGATGTCAGTTATTAAATGATGACTTTCGAAAGTTTTTATCATACATAGGCATGGGCGCCGGCAGGGGGGGGGGGGGGGGGTGCCAGGTGGTGCACTTCCACCTCTTGGGAATCTCGGGATCAACGGGAATTATTGAAAAAAAAAAAGGGTTTTGGTGGATTCTTTTCATTTTATACTTTTTACATCGACTTTTTTAGATCAAACAATAAGAAACTAATAAGTATTCTAATTATTTTTAAATTAACTTTGTAAATTTCGAGCCAAGATTAGGTAGTTATTAGTACAGTCAACCGCACGCCAGTGGAACATGTTGTAACCCTATTATCATGCCGTACAAAGATAGTTCGTAATGTTTCGGGACTAAATGTATTCTGTTGACGTAAATAACCAGTCACTGTTGATCGTAAAAAGAAAAAGAAAAGAAAAGAAAGAAAACTAAAATCTACACCCCTTGGCATAGAGATATTATGTACTTATATGTCAGTGCCCCTTGGAAATTATTTCTGCCGGCGCTCATGTACATAGGTACATATCATATCAAACATACTACATAGGAAAGTTTTTATCTCGAAAAAATGTATATAACGTACGGGAGCCCTAGAACAATTTTTTTTTTATTACTATCAAGCTAATTTTTGTGAGTAGCTTCATTTTGATGAGACGAACAACATTTTTATTTGCGAAAAATCTCGAAAGTGGTAGCTAACAGAGATAGATAGAAAGGATTTCATACTTTGATTTGATGGTCCTAAAATATGGATTGTTCTATTTGTAGGGCAATGTTACTCTTAAATTATATAACTATTAACCTATCAATATACAAAAAAGCTTGATAGTAATAAAAAAAAATGTTCTAGGGCTCCCGTACTAGTACGGCAATATCCATTTGACCATAATGCTGTCATCACCATATCGAGCTACAGCTCACTCATCACTGGACATGCCGTGGGAACCGTACAACCCGAGTGTCCCCAGGGGCAACCCCGTGCGCCCCCGATTTACTTCGCACCTAAATCTCCACCAATTAGCTGATAATTAAAACTGTGTGTTTAATTAAGCTGAACTAATAATTATTTTTATGTCCTTAAAGTGGATAAGTACAATATTGTCAACATACAAAATACAAATCTAATATAAAAATTCTCGTGTCACCGTGCGGCCGTGTTTGTGCGAGAACTCCTCCAAACGGCTCAACCGATTTTAATGAAATTTTGTATGTACTACCAGAGAAGTTGATTCCTAAGCAGATGGGGTACGTAGTTTGGTCGCGTTATGTCAAACCCAGCCGACAGATCACAATTAACAATTGACATGATCCGACCAAATGACGTTGGTATGTCAACTGCTTAGGAATCAATTTCCTTGATGATACATTCGTTAGGCCTGAGAATAGGTTTTTAATTTTTATCTACTTTTTGTATTGATACTAGAAATAATTTATATGGCAAAACAACGTTGCCAGGTCAGCTAGTAATAATATAATTATCAGCTAGTAACTACGATTTACGAATAAAAAAACTAAGGAAACGTAACTCCCATACTTCAACCGTTTTGAATTTGGTTCCTTTTCGCACATTACAATACTATGGACAATCTACGAAACACTTAGCCCGGCCGCACATTATCCGAAATTTCTGATCAGAAAAATTCGGACGGCCGCCGGAACGCACTCTGTTCATACATTTTGTTGTGATTTTGTTGTGGACTCCGCATAGGTACTATCAGAATTCTGACGTGTCAAAATGTATGAGCGTGGCGTGGAGCGTCCTAATTTTTCTGATCAGAAATTCGGATAATGTGCGGCCGGGCTACCACTCAAATTTACGAAATAAATCCGTTGACAATAATAATTGTCACTTCTATAAATACACAAAATTGTGTACCGAATACATGCATAGAGATTAGAGTACCTATGCATGTAGGTATCATAAAGTTAATATACCTAGCGGAATAGAGAAACAAAGGCCTGAGCAAGCGAGATGTCACTATCAGTAACACTGCGCGTGGTAGAAAGAGACGTGTGATACATGACAGCAGCACTCTTTTTTTGACGTCCAGTCGGCACGTGCCGCAACGACCGCAACGTTCTCATAGAATTCATGTTCAATCATGCTTGTGTAAGTGTATACGTACACATATTTTTACAAACAGATGAAACCAATTTCGGTTTCGTTTGACAGCTCGAGATTGTTACTCTATTCCGCTAGGTATATTAACTTTATGGTAGGTATTCTGTCTCGCGAGACAAGTTTTTGACACAGGGTCTTCCTTACTTTTTATTATTCATAGGCTAGTAATAATAACTGCATAGTAATTACTAATTAATAATTAAGTATATTATTATATTGTGGTTTACACTTTACACAATGATATTCTACATATACAGATTTTCCGGCTTAAATCTCTTCCGAGCAATTAACACAAATTCAAAATTGCATACATTGCAAATTTGACAGATGGGTGAATTTCCCAACCGCATTTTTTTCGCGGCTACTGTGAAAATGGGGGTGTGAAAAGGCTTTTTAGGGTTAAATAAAATTTCATCGCATAGTTTGTGTGATTATCCATATGAAGCTTTTCTCTTCATTTCCGTGAATCAATTTATCATGTAAATTGAACCAGCCAGAAGTATTAATTTATTTTCTTACAAACACTTTTAATAATATGTATCAGTATATAATATAGATATCGGTATAATTACTATAGGTGTCAAAATATTCAACGATTTGTCGCAAATTTTCATTTCGGTGATTCCATTTCGGTGAATTCGGTGACCTATTTGGTCACCGAAATGCTTAAAAATCACCGAAATGCCAAAAAATCACGGAAATGGTGACTCGGTGACTTCGGTGACTTTCGGTGACCTTCGGTAACAATAGTTTTCATATCGGTGAATGCTTTTTTCATCTCGGTGATTTTTAAAGTTGTTTTATACAGGATGAATAATAATCTGCGAAATCGTAAAAAATGTTAATGAATAAAAAATAAATAGTATGCTGCTTCTTAATGTTTGAATTTTTTCGAGCTATTGTACAGCTTTCATCGCGTTTATCAAGAAATTCCGTAACGAAAAACACCTAATATTCGTCTAACGTCATTTCAGTTCGGCAGCCGTCGACTCGGTGTGGCTCGATGTGTGGTGCTCGCCGCATTGCTGTGCCGGTCGTTGCCCGATTTGTCAATATTTGTATTGACGTCACCATCTAACAGTCCAATGTCGATTTCGAGTCTGCACTAACTAATCTATGTCTGCAGCGCAAACATCCTTTTCACTCTAGCGTCAAAATCATATCGCTGTCTCTTTCTTCACCTCAGCTATTACGCAAATTCTATTTTTTCCAGATTGTTCGAAAAAATAATTGAAAATGTAATTAATCGAGGTATTTATTGCATACTTACATGTGGTAAGAGATTCCATGTGCTTCGAAAATGTACCAATTATGACTCGAAAGTAATCGAGTCATAATTGGTACATTTTCGAAACACACACGACGGCATTTTCAATTTATTTAGGTAAGACAAGACGCGGCACGTTTGTCACTGCGCTCGATGCAGACTAAATAAAACACGACCCAATTGGGTCGTATTTGAATCTTCACAACGCGCGCGGTAGTAACATATCTGCTTTGAGTTTTTAGGGTTCAGTAGCCAAATGGCAAAAAACGGAACCCTTATAGATTCGTCATGTCTGTCTGTCTGTCCGTCCGTATGTCACAGCCACTTTTCTCCGAAACTATAAGAGCTATAGTATTGAAATTTGGTAAGTAGATGTAGTCTGTGAACCGCATTAATATTTTGATACAATAATGGAAAAATTATTAAAAATTTTAGGGGTCCCCCATAGGTACAACTAAATCAAAAAAAATTAGGATAGGTCTTCAAAAATCATATTGAGGTTTTTAATATCATTTTTTTCTATCCTAAATAGTTTGCGAGAGAGACTATTCCAAAGTGGTAAAATGTGTGTCCCCCCCCTCTAACTTCTAAAGTAGGGGCTTGATAAGTCTAAAAAAATATATGATGTACTTTACTATAAAAACTACCAACGAAAATTGGTTTGAACGATATCTAGCAAGTAGTTTTTGTTTTATATTTTTATATTTAAATAAAAAAAAAATTTCATCTAATCTATGCGTGTGGGGTATCTATGGATAGGTCTTCAAAAATCATATTGAGGTTTTTAATATCATTTTTTTCTAACCTGAATAGTTTGTGAGAGAGACTCTTCCAAAGTGGTAAAATGTGCCCCCCCCCCCCCCCTCTAACTTCTAAAGTAGGGGCATGATAAGTCTAAAAAAAATATATGATGTACTTTACTATAAAAACTACCAACGAAAATTAGTTTGAATGAAATCTAGCAAGTAGTTTTTGTTTTATATTTTTATATTTAAATAAAAAAATATTTTTTTCATCTAACCTATGCGTGTGGGGTATCTATGGATAGGTCTTCAAAAATCATATTGAGGTTTCTAATATCATTTTTTTCTAACCTGAATAGTTTGCGAGAGAGACTATTCCAAAGTGGTAAAATGTGTCCCCCACCCCCTTTAACTTCTAACGTAGGGGCATGATAAGTGTAAAAAAAAATATAATAAAATATCTATATAATATAATATCTATAGACGCTTCACACCACGTCAGTCTGGCCCCGTGGTAAGTACCTGATGGACTTGTGTTACAGGTACCAGACAACGGAATAATATATTTAATAATAATAATAATAATATCTATGGACGCTTCACACCGCGTCAGTCTGGCCCCGTGCTAAGTACCCGAAGGACTTGTGTTACGGGTACCAGACAACGGAAATATATTTAATACTTTTATGCTATACATATATTTAAGATTTTTATTATATGATACACATATTTAATACACATCCATGACCCAGGAACTTTTGAAAACTTTTTGTTCCGTTGGCGGGATTCGAACCCGCGACCCCCGGCTTGAGCTACCAACATGCCCACCAACTGAGCCACAGAGGTCGTCAAATATATGATGTACTTTATTATAAAAACTACCAACGAAAATTGGTTTGAACGAAATCTAGCAAGTATTTTTTTTTTATACGTCATAACAACGATGTCAATACTTGGATATGGCATACGCCATCAAAACTGTAGCAATGTTTTTGCATGCAAAATGTGTATCGAGAAAATATTGTCGTCCTTTTTTGTCTTACAGTAATAGCATATACTACTTTCTCTTTCACTCATTCACGCTTTCAATGCATATTTTATGTAATCAATGCATTAAACACGTCCGATTGTCACCGCGTCCTAAGGCACACTGCTCTCAGATGAGTGAGCTCACTCATTTCGAGGGTGACACATTTTCGCGCTGACGATTGTATGGAATGCCTCTTCTAAAGGTTATAATTCTATGCGTCATAAATGGTAAACTTAATTTAACTTTCATTAAATCAACTGAAATATAAAAATAAATCAAAAACCTTTTAATTTCATAAAAATAAACCTTATTGCTGCTGCGGAACCCTTCATGGGCGAGTCCAACTCGCACTTGGCCGGTTTTTTCATATAATATCATTGACTTTACAGTTTACAAAAAACAAAAACATAGTCATTCCATGACTCAAGAACACCTACCTAGCTTGCAACGGCACTCAGAAACATTCAAATGATTACTGAAGTTCAATGATGAAAAACTCAACATATAAGTAGAATATCATTGCTGAAGTTACTTTGTTAAATCCACATGCATAATTAGGTATATTAAATATAGGTATATTATAAAAAATAAACTTATCTGCTGTCTTCTGTGTGTAATAAATTTTCAGCATGTTCCGCCCAAGACAAATAAATCGCCCTTCGAATTGTGTCGTCCCCTTGCGCTCGCTTCACCACGACACGGAACTCAGAAGTCATCTGATTTCAACACCATCAACACGACGGAGACAACGCGTTTTCAGTCTGTTTATTGTGTGAGAATAATAAAAATTTTCAATATATTTAAACACACAAAATTAAAATTAATTTTCTTGCAAGAAAAAAAAAACATTTGAGATACGAATTCCAATTTACAAAATTTAAAAAATGGAACACTTTCGAAATAACTTTTTTATGCAAAACGACAGTGCGGAGAAACAAAACATTCAGCCATGCTATGAACTTGTGCAACAGGAGTTAACATTAAACGAAGAGTTGTGCAATTATTTCCACCTTCTGTACGATTATTCTGAAAGACCTGAAAACCAAAATCAAGAGGATTCCGAAGGCTGGTGCAGTGAGCCGCAAATATTCGAGGGCCCGGCCGATACAAGTATAGGAGGATCTGCTGTAAATAGTGAAGAAGGTAAAATAATTATTTTAATATAATATATACCTAATATCTACCTCGATCGTGGGAATCGCAGACACAATAGATTTTCAATTGTTATGCGGCAGCCGGGTGCCGCTTGGGGATTGATGGGTGGTAGTAAAAGTTTGGCAAACAGATCGCCTGTTGCAATTAATAGATAATAACATGTTAATAAACAATTACTTATTTAATGGATAGGTAGGCTAAATTGTTTATTTATTCCCTCTGGAGTTAGTTGTTATCATTATTCATTTCATCAGGCAATATGTTTGCCAAACTTTTACTACTTAAATATTCAATAATATTATTGACAAGTAGAAAAGCATAGGTTTATGTTATTTCTATAACGTAACTAAAACCCTAGTTTGTGTAGTGACTACGTTTTTCATTCTACCTATTTTTGTCCTAAAAATTAAAAGGGGTAACCGCCGTACTCAGAGACATTTAATTATGATTAACCTTCAATTTAATGAAGAGTTTGACAGATAATGTATTATCTGATAGAGTCTGATATGCTCATGACAAAATTTTGAATTAAGTAATTACATAGTCATTTAAGTATGTAATTAATGTTCCACTCTGAGTGCGGCAGTGTCGAGTGTTCTAGGTTTATGACCTATTTAAAACCACTATCTAAATAATTCCGATTTATCTACGAACGCTACGCGGGTGCTACGGTCTACGTATCTACCCTCTACGCGCTTACGCATTGTAGTTCACAAAAGTGTCAAAATGTTCTAAGTTTAAAATAGTTGTTGCGATGACGATCGTTTTAAATATTGGCGACGGATGTATCCATAAAAGGTCTCGTACACAGTCGTTTAGCTCCAGCTTACAGCAATAAAACGCACCTGTAGCTCTGCCATAAACAGGCGCCGGCGCCACAACATGTGTCTAGCTGCTAGACCTCACACATAATGCATATTACACATGCGCGGTCTAGACTCTAGTATTTAGGTTTGGATTTAAAGATTCTTTAATCTTTACTACTCCAAAGATTACGAGCGACTTTACATTCTCTCCTACACTCGCTACTTGATTCGTCTACCTCTCCCTCAGGCCTCCGCCTTACAAAATTTCGATCAGGTCACGTGTTCTGACGAGATTTTGTCATTTTTTTTACCCATCCCAAAAAGTATACAACGCTACTCCACATTTTTTCTTGCATATCTCCAGAAACTTGCGATTGTTTTCATACAAACGGAGGCATTTTAAGTTTAAACTATTCTGTATGTCGGTTAAACGAGTTAGTCAGATCAGTACTTAGTTTAAGACTTGCTTATTTGCTTGACATTACAGACAGCCGCGTCAGTTCAGCTCGTAAGGAGCGCACGGCGTTCACGAAAGTCCAAATTCGAGGCTTGGAGGCGGAGTTCGCACGCGCCAACTACCTCACTCGGCTGAGGAGGTACGAGGTAGCTGTGCAGCTGCGCCTTACTGAGAGACAGGTAGGCTAGAGGGAGCAAAGAAATAGGTACGAGACTAGACTAGACGGAGAATAGAGATGGGTACGAGACTAGGGGGAGGATAGAGACAGGTACGAGACTAGACTAGAGGGAGAATAGAGATGGGTAGGTACGGGACTAGACTAGACGGAGAAGAAACTAGAAAGACGGGTAATTTGTCACGTACCCCTCCTTTAAGGGTTTCGTAGTCAACAAGGATCCCTTATAGTTTCGGTTTGTCCGTCCGTCTGACTGCATTCATGCCGTAATTTGGCATGAATGCACATATTAATGATGCCGACAAAATGGTACATAAAATCTTAAAAAAATATTTATTTACCTTCCCTACACATCAAGCGGGGATGTTTTTTTTTTCGCGTCCACCCCATCGTGTGGGGTGTCGTTGGAAAGGTTTTTTAAATTCATAGATCATTTTCCGATTTAGGGATCCGTTTGTGAAGTATTAAGTTTTAAAGTGGAAAAAATCGTTAGAGTCCAGTGTCCCCCCCCTTCTACCAGCTAAACGGTTGCTTCTGGAAATGTGAAAAAATTCACAGGAGTAGGAAATATGCTGAATTTAAAAGGAAAACTATCACGGCTAAGAAGACTTCATAAGTTATTGAGTAATAGTCGATCAACTAAAAAAAGTGTATTCGGCGAAGTATAAAGGAACTTTTTGTTTAAATTCCTTTGAAAGTAACTGAGATGATGTTGTTAGTACTGTAAAACACGTTATAAATGTACATTCATTGACCATACAAATTTTTAAAAAAAACTAGCGGTACTACGGAACCCTATATTGCGCGTGGCCCGAATAACCCGATACGCACTTGTCCGGTTTTTTCTCTCTCCATCTTGTCTATCAGACAAGAGGAACTGCAGTGGCGGGGCAAGACCTAAATTTGATGTGGGCAAGTTGTATCTTGCGAGGCCCACTAAAATTAATTTTGCAAGGGCCCCTGATGGATGACGCAAGAGCACGGATTTCTTGAGAGAAAAAATTTATTGATTTTCAAACTTTTATTTATAAAACTTTTAATTTATGAATATTTGAGCATCTTAACTCGTAAATCCTAAAAAAACCTAGTGGTCCCCCACACCGCCCACCCCTCACGCCGCCTAGCCTGTGAGAGGAAGAATAGTATAATGTACCTACACGTAGTAGTCTTTGCTAGAGAGTAGAAACTAGTATATACCGAGTACGGGTATAGCATACGATTCTATGACTTTTGTCACTACTCGCCATCGAATAAGTTTTGCACGTATTTAGCAAGTTTTCAAGTCTACACGACTTAGCTATAATCATAGAATTATAACCTTTAGAAGAGGCATTCCATACAATCGTCAGCGCGAAAATGTGTCACCCTCGAAATGAGTGAGCTCACTCATCTGAGAGCAGTGTGCCTTAGCCTCTTAGGACGCGGTGACAGTCGGACGTGTTTAGTGCATTGATTACGTAAAATATGCATTGAAAGCGTGAATGAGTGAAAGAGAAAGTAGTATATGCTATTACTGTAAGACAAAAAAGGACGACAATATTTTCTCGATACACATTTTGCATGCAAAAACCTTGCTACAGTTTTGATGGCGTATGCCATATCTAAGTATTGACATCGTTGGCTATAATATATACGAAAACTGATAGATACCTACGAGTTACGACACCTAGGCCCGTATTTTTGGTCTGTACTCAAGATGCATCTCGGTCTTAAGACACGGTTCAGGCTCTGTGATTGGTTGGCTGTCAAAATTTGGACCAATCACAGAGCCGAACCGCGTCTGGAGAGTTGAGACCGGGTCGCATTTTAAGTACTGACCAAAAATACGGGCCTTAGCTATAATTATTATTAAAGTATCGAGCCATAGCATTTGATAAAAATGTTGGCATTCATTTGAAGTTTTGTGCCTCGATTCACCGTTTAAACTTTAGAGAGTAGAGACTAGTAGATTCACTTGAAATCTACTATTTAGTCTCTACTCTCTAAAGTTTAAACGGTGAATCCAGGTGTTTCAAATCATTCAGGTCATGATAATTGATATATAATTATGTTTTCTTTAATTTCAGGTAAAAGTTTGGTTTCAAAACCGAAGAATGAAGTGGAAAAGGAACAAAAACGTGGCTAGACAATAAGTCTATATTTTAACTTATAAGTTAAACAATTATTATTAAGAAAAAAAATGTTTAAAATTGTGTATACAGCTAAATAAGTATAGTTCCTAACTATGATATTATTAAGTCCATTTTACTTAAATGGAAACTAATTAATTAGTAGTCATACCAATTTGCTATATTTTTTAAAGATTTAATAAGAAAACAATCTACAAGGTGTAACAAAACAAGGTTTGTATTGTGTCCCTTATATTATTATAGAGTTCACTGTAAAAATTGGAGCAATTTTTTTGAGATTTATATGGGCAAGCGCCCCAGCGACATGAATTTTTCCATACAAAAGTAAATAAAACTTACTCTTTTGCAGCTGCTACTTTTACAGTGAACTCTCTATAGGGGAACCATACACACCCTAATGTATTAATTAGCACTAGGTTTCGTTACACCCTGTATTTATACAGGATGTAACGAAACTTATTCGCGGTAATACCTCGTAGGAATAGCAGACACAATAGATTTTCAATTGTTATGCGACAGCCGGGTGCCGCTTGGGGATTGATGGGTGAAATAAAAATTTTATCATTGTTACGAAATATTAAAATGCGAATTAACTTTATTTGTATAATGTATTAGGCATATAATTATACTATGTATTATTGAAAAAGAACAAAACAAAATGAGATAGGGATATGTTTATTAGACAAATTCATACATCAGGCGCGCCGCACGGGCACCACGGATAACTTAACATAATAATATTGTAAACTAACACACTATCTTTGGAAGAAACTAAATATCGGGCTATGTCGATTTTGTTCTGAAACGTGAAACTTCCAATTACTAAAATATATTTCTATAACAATTTGTTGCATGTGAAGGCGATTGCTTCGTCAATTTCCTGCCATTTTATAGCGATATTTAAATTTAGAACACCCATTTCTCCCATTTATTTATGGTCAAGTATAACACAGTCTGAAAGAATTTGATAACAGCTATAGTTATTCAAAAAACCTTTGCGATTTTCTCAATTTAAGTACAATGCTATTTTATATTTAATATCTGTACAGAGACTGGATTTTTGAATGATTATTAAATGATTTTTATGAATTGGAAAAAACAAAAATATAATTTGGAAAAGGCGCCAAAAGCAACAAAATGGCGGGAATTTTGAAATAAGAATCGCAACGGCCTCGACACACCTCTGTACAACACGTTAACATTGGTACCGTAATACAATGGACCAAAATAAAATAGTAATTTCCAACAATACATATATGTTTAACTTACGATTCAACCATGAGCATTGCCAAATATAAACGGGGCTGTTGTGCATATTTACATGTGCAGGGGTTCAATACAACAGGCACTAAAATAATCATTTGGATACTTTGACCAAGGTAGTGACTGATATGAAAAAAAAAACTTTATTCTCTGTAATCAGAATTATAGAAAAATGCTACCGATTTGAAACATAATAATTAAAAAAAAAAAAAAAACAGCTTATAAGCTAATCTGGGTTACCTTGTTAATCATACATTGAATATTGTATCTCTTGTTCGTCATATTTGTCAGAGAAGGCATGGTATTTCGACAATATAGGAATAACCCAGATGCTGGTAGGCGTAACAGTTTTAAAATACGACAATCAATTTATGTTATAGAACAGTCAATTTATAAGCGTAAACAAAAAATATATCAGAATCTATCTAAATTGGTCAGGTTCCTTTTAACTACAAAACTTATAACTTATAAAGGAAGTTATTACAACTCAACATAATATAACTAAGGAGTATCACACCTTTATATTTTACATGTATACTTAAAAAGGGTCAAAAAGAAATGTGTTGCATCTATTTGGTTGTTATACAGTGCTGATAGGAATATAACATTAATTCAATGGAAAAATATGTTTTATTTATCCTTAATCATATTTTCTATACATTTGCGGGTCCACATTTAGGTTTATACATTATGCAAGTTCCGTTGTACATGTTTGTCCGTCTATGGAGTATATTATACATTAGAACTAGCTCCTAACAGGGAAAGCACACATTTCCCAGTGAATATATTTACATTCGACATACATTACTAGTCTAGTTTTATGCAAATGATATAAAGTTTGTGATTTCGTTATCAAATAAATTATAAATGCACGTTCTGACCTGACTAGAGAATTTTGAAGTAATGATCACAACATTAAGCGCGCCCGCTAAAACTCGCGCGGGCGCACGCTCGCTTGTGTATAAATGAAAAATAGTATGGTCCCGCGTCCGCGCTCCGTCGCACGCGCCTGCGCTGCTCATACTATTTTTCGTTTATACACACGCGAGCGTGCGCCTGCGCGAGTTTTAGCGTTGGCCCTTAACCCCCAGACAAGAAGGGGCGTTATTTTGTCACATTTATATCAAGTATTTTTCAACAGTTAGTAAATGCAGCTGTAGCTAAATTTTAAATTGAATTTTTAAATTATTCTTCATTAATATGATTAAATTAGAATATATTCATTTCTATTATTTACTTTATTTTTAAACGTTAATGCAATAAATAAAAAAAAGTTTAAATTCAATTGAAATTTTTTATTACTGCTTACTTTGATTGTTGAGTATGCACTGTATATTTTGATAGATTACAAAAATGTAACTAACATAGGCAATACAAATAAATATGACTTCAGCTCAGTTACATAATAAATCAGAACAGTCCGTATGTAATAAATAGCATGAATGAACCTCCATATCATTTGCACAAAGCAACTTAAATTAACAGTAATATGTTATCAATTTTGTCACCATTTTCACAGCGCAAATCCGTACCTAACCTAATATTTACACGAGTTAAGGCTTTCTGGTGTTCTCACTTATATATTGCGTCACCTCACTATCCGAGGGGCTAACTAACAGGAAGTCCGAACCGCATCCGATATGTCACATCATTACACTAGGTTCACTGAATATCACTTCACAACACGAGACTCACGGCCTCGCGGGCGGTGGTCGCTATACGACCACGAAGATCAGGCTTCGTTATGGTCGGTTCGACATCACGGCTTGGGAGGGCGCGGTGGAGGCGACGGGCATCACGACCGCCTGACTCGCTACCACCGTCTGCGGTATCACAGTCAGCGACTTCGGAATCTTCGGCAGGATCATCGGATTCGTGGTCATGATCGGTAAGTTCGGAGTCAGGACCGTCTCGCTCGTGATAGATACCGCTGGACCGAACTGCGGTATCTTTATTGGAGTCGTGACCAACAGGGACGGCGAGGATATGGCGGGTGACAGAGTTTGAGACGTCACCGTAGCAGTCTTGGGAGTGATGGGGGCTATTGTGATATTCTTGAGACCAACGTTCTTGAGTATTGTAGCGGCGTTTGAGGTCATTTGCATTTCTGTTTCTTTCTTTTCTGCGTCTGGTGTGATGTTCTGAACTAGTGTTCCACCGTTACCCAACATAGGCGAGGACAGAATTTCAGTGACGACTGTGTTGTCATCGGTAGACTTCCTCGTTTTAGCCTCTTTGTCCTCGAATCTCCTTTTCCGCCTCTCTTTCCTGATGAGCGCCATTTTATTGTAATCCTCAAATGTGATGTGATATCGGACGCCTGATGATAAAACTTGAACTAAGCTCGGCAAACTGTGGCCATCAACTGATGTCTTCAGAGGTTCTCGAGCTATTCTAGCCAAGTTTTCCTGAAAAGTAGAATTCGAAAATTCAGTTTTGGCACACTTTAGAAGGTCCTAGAAAAGTAATATGTAAGAATATGTTTGGGTTTAAGTTAAGGCCAATTTTATGATAATCGTAAGAAAAAAATATGAATAACTTACAGGTGTTATGGGCATAAGTGTAGGTCTCCAACCTTTGCTTTCATTCTTCTTCGGTGTCTCCTTTTTGTCTTTCTTGTCTTTGTTGTCAGGTTTTGGTGCGCCATTCTTTTTATCTTTTCCCAGATCTAATTTCAAACCGGGCATCTCCTTCTTTTCTTTGGGTGGATCATATTTGAGTGCAGGCATCTCTTTCTTTTCTTTCGGTTGGTTCGCCGGGAGAGGCGCGGCGGCAATAACAGTCGGATCAGATGCTGACACGTCTTTTACCAGCTGCTGTATATTCTGTAGGACATTATTTATGGACTTCCTACCAGCAGCACTAGGTGTGTTAATCGCGATTAGTTCTGGAGGTAGTGGTTTGGCTTTCTTGTCAGTCTTATTTTTGGGTTTCGGCAGATTTGGTGGGGGCATGAACTTCTTAGGATCCTTGTCTTCTGGAGTTTGATTCGATTTGAGCAAACTCTTTCCATTCATTGACGGCTTCTTTCTGAACTCTATTAAGCTCACAGAGTCCCTTTTAGGTGGTTCCTGAGGTGCATTATCGTAGGCCCTTAGTCTATTTTGCACGGAGCAACTGTAGTTGGCCGCGTGAGGCGTCGCGTTGTGAGATAAGACGAGATCACCGCTCCTAAAATACTTCTCCAATAGAATTAAATGCCTAAGGAAACTGGATTGGTTTCCGTACGGTCTTTGCAGTTCAGTCCACAATCGTTTTGTTTCATTGTCATACTGTATTAAACTATTACATTTCTCCCAACCCTCGGGAGTGACTCCTTTTACGTTATTGAAATCTATATTACATTGAAGACTCATCTCCTCTTCTCCTGGGAATAATTCTCTGACTGATATAGAAGGATTCGTTTCTAATCTTTTAACTGGATTAGAATACTTGCCTTCACCAGATTTCTTGGGATTTTCGACGGTCGCTTTTTTTGATAGTTCTGTCAGATTTTTCTTGACTTGTGTAAAGCTTTCCGACATCTGCCATTTGTTTTTAAGCGTATTTATATCTGCCGGCTTCTTATTCGGTATGGTCTCTATCGTGCATTCCTCATTCAGTGGTACATTGCGCATGATTGGCATTTCTTTAACTTTTTCTGCTTCGTCTTTCTTGGCAGCTTTTTCTTTTTGCAGAATTATTTGGCCTAGTTTCTGTATCCTCTTTGCGTTCTTTTCATTTATCCTGTGCTGTTGTCCGGGCTTCTGTATGCCCGTCGTTTGCACCTTCAACATGTTCTTCTGTTTCTGTGTCAGGTTGCCCATCTGCTGGAATTGTGCTGGGTTGTTCTGTTTCTGGAGTAGATACCTTAGTTCAGTCTGTTTGTCGAGTGGCAGCGTCGGTGCGTCGGGGTCAGACAGCATGTCTGTTTCAGAGCTATCACTCTGGGAGTTATTTTCTAATGACATCGCTCCAGGGACTGGTATTTTATTGGACGATATAAGGCTTTCTATGTCCTCTTCTATTGGTTGATTAGGTTCTTTGGTATTGTCGGTAGTTTGGTTAGTTTCGTCCAGTGCGTTATTAGTGGTTGCACCTTCTGCAATATTTTCTGTGTTAGCGTCGTTACCATTATTAGTATCACTGCCAGCATCTTCTTTCTTATCTTTCTCCGATTCACTATGACTCTTGGTAGAGGACTCGGAGTTGTTATCAGTAGATTTCCTCTGTTTGGATTTATTTCGTGCCTTCTTCTTCTGTTTGTTGGCTCCGCTGTCGCAGTCCTTGAGGATGTTACTATCATCTGTCACATGCTCCAGTTCTGGGGGTAGTTCCACATTGTATATTTGTAGAAGTCTGTAACAAATAACAGTAACTTTTAGTAATAGTAATTGTTTTCAGATTAACTATTACTTAATCCAATATTAATTAAGTTAGTTGTCAGCTTGTACAATTAAATGATGCGCCCATTTTATCAACTAGTAAAGTGATGCATAATTTCAAGTGAGACAAGCTCTACTTGTTTTGAAGTTTTTTGTCGCTTGTTCAAACAAGAGGTTTTAATTACCAATAGTCGGTAGATTAATGGTAAGCGTTTGCCAACGCTGCTTACTCGCAACACCAGTGGTGCACATTAGAGGATTTATTTCCCTGGTATTTACCTTTATAACTTAGTCAACACGTGATTAGACTATAGCAATCTACATAGTGTCCACTTACTTTCTTCTGTAGGCTCTCGTGTGTTTGTCCTGTGTGGGTCGCTGTATCAGCGAGCAGAAGCACCTACACCATTTACACAGGAGGGCCTTCTCTGGCAACTCCGCCGGGATTTGAGCCTCTTGTAGTAGACTGTTCAGGTCGCTGGGGTTCTGAAATTTTAATCGTTGTAAATTACTAAGAAAAGAAATGCTTACACAAACAAGTCAATAACACACACATAACCCCTTTTAAAAAAAGTATTTAAACAGTACATGAGTTATAAAATATTTTTTTTCCTTGTTTATATCATTGGAATAGGCGCTTCATGGACAAAACATTGTATAGTGTATTTATTTAATTGGTTTTAAATCATAATCAATTTCTAAATTAACAACTTAGGTACAGTTAAAACAGCGAAGCACAGAGTTTCTTTACAAATTTTATCATTTGATATTAAGGATTGTGCTGCGATTCGACGTTTGAACTATAGTATGGTACTAAACTCACTCATTGAGAAAAATACGAATAGATAAAGACATTAAAAAATAACTCAAAAAGAACATAACACCCGAAATATCATCCGTCCATCAGGTGACCCGTTAGCTCCCTTATTTTATTTTTAAAAAAATGAACCATATCTTGTACCTGCTGCGGCGCCTGCAAGTTGTGATGTTTGGTGAGTCGCCGCCTGCACAGCGCGCACGCTCGGAGCGGCGCGAGCGCTCGGTAGTGATCGCTGCACAGCGGGATAGTGTGCAGCCCGGGGTAGTCGCCTTCGAGTTTCAGCTGGAATATTACTTTTTTTTTTTATCTATGGACGCTTCACACCACGTCAGTCTGGCCCCGTGCTAAGTACCTGAAGGACTTGTGTTACAGGTACCAGACAACGGAAATATATTTAATACTTTTATACTATACATATATTTAAGATTTTTATTATATCATACACATTTTAATACAATACACATCCAGACCCGGGAACGTTGAAAACTTTTTGTTCCGCCGGCGGGATTCGAACTCGCGACCCCCGGCTTGAGCTGCCACACATTCAACTAATTGAGCCACAGAGGTCGTCATTAAATATGTTATGATTGACATGTAAAGGTGAAACAAACACGCAACGAGTACGTGCGTACGTAAGCGTGTGCGGCGTTGCATCCGTGCCATGCCATACATGTTTTATAAAATTAGAGCTATAATTTATAATGATTGTGATGCTGTAGCATATATTAATAAGATGTAACAACGCATTTGCGTTACAATTAGGCAATTAGGGGCAGTGCTACGCACAAATAAGCGATTACTGCAAACAAAGTATTGGCTATAACGGCACCAATTAAAATGTCAATAATTATAATTAACATAATGCGAAACAACGCAGAATTCTATCTGTTGTTAAAAGACTTGGAGGAGCACAGCTCTTAAAATTTATGCAACCCTTCCTGTAACTTCTGCTTCATGTGAGAGAAGCTTCAGTAAAATTAAGCTTATCAAAAATTATTTACGCTCCACAAAATGAAATCGAGAAAAATAAACCTTTAATTTTATTATATTGATAAACAATTTTATAAAAATCATAGCATTTTATTTAACTACCAATTGAAAACGCACATTTTTGCTTGGAGGGCGGCAAATTGGGATTCTGCTCCCCCCTTTTTAAAACGTAGATCCGGGCCTGATATTCATTTGGGCAAAATTATATACCTATGCAATGTTTTGCTTGCATTTAAATGACTCAGAATGGAGCATACATGGATAATAACAAAATACATACAATACTATTAACGCTAGACCGCATCTTGATGAGCCACTTGCGTCGTATGGAGTGGTCTGCGGGCGCTCCGCAGCCGGTCGTGTGGCAGGCGGCGCCGCGCCCGCGAGACTCCTCGCTTTCTGGACTGTCGGGTTTCGGGGGCCTGGAGAGAGAGAGGTCAGAATTTCAAGGCAAAAGAGTCGTTAAATGTTTCTAAGTATCATAATACAGCTGTGCACACTCGAAATACAATTAACGTCTGAAAGCGACGGGTCCGACCAAAAGTGCGTTTCCAGTTTCCACTAGAAATGTATTGCGAAGAATAACTTTTTGAGAATCAACTAGACTAGCTTCATTTTCGTGACATCGCTAAACGTAGAGATTATATTGGATCTTAATAACAACAGATTCCTCGTAACACGTCTCTGGTGAAAACGCAGTCTTATGCTTGTCAGATATAAAGGTTTCTTAGGTGGGAACAAGAGTGAACGGAGTAAGTGGTCAAACACGTCCGCTGACTTTCGCCGAGAGAATTTAATTTGTGAGCGACCTATACTTATGAGTTGCCACTATTCGAACAGACAGCTGTCTTCGATAGGCACCATATACTGGTGTTGGTAAAAATAGCATTAGCAATAATAATTAATTGTTGAATGCCCATTAGCAATAATTAAATTAATCGTACTTGCTAAAAATACGATTGCTAATATTATCGTGCGTAGCAATATAAGAATCTGTCTGCGATCATGATAAAAAATTTACGTCCGCGCTGTTACGCACCGTGGCGCTAACTGTTTTGCTATCGCGTGCGGTGCGATTCGAACCGCTAATTCACGATGCCGCGTTTCAGCAAATAGCAAAGCAATAACACGTAGCATGCTGTGACATCAAAATTAGCATGCATGCATTGCATGCATTAACATCAAAGCAAACTTTTCAACAATAACTACACCATCAAGGATCCTGTCTATAGACAGTGGCACTATATTGACACTCACGGTGCGGGGTGTTTGGCGGGCGCGGAGCGGTCGGGCTCGGCGGGCGCGAGTTTGCCGAGCGGCCGCTTGCGGTAGGAGGGGCAGTTGGCGCGCCTGTCTACGTGCCGGTAGCACGCGTCGCACAGACAGCTGTCAATGGTTAGTTTTTCCTCGTCTGAAAGTAATGAGATGTGTGAGAGTAGCCGATAATATTAGATTAAGGTAATAAGTTAAATAGACTGTTATTCTCTGCATGATATCGCCTTAGGGCCTCCGCTAGCTAAAACAGACGCACGCCGCGTACGTACCCGTTGGGGTTAAAGTATGAACTGCGCTTAACACGCCCCCGGCTGAGATAGCAGAGGTCCTTATTTCGTTCATCCCTTAGCTAATAACGTTCACGAAAATAAAAAAAAGCATTTTGCAGATTTTCGGTCAGGCGGTATCGTCATTACAGGATATAAAATGCAAGAATGTAAATAAATATATTTACATATTGTATGTATATTGTTTATATAAACAATTAACAACCTTAAATTAGATGCCACATGCTAATTATTTGATGTGCTGATAAAGTAATCCAAAACTTACTGTCCAAAACCTTCCTCTGCCTCTCTCCGCTCTTCATCTGTGCTATGTGGCATGGTGTGTCGAAGAGACCAAACTTGCCGCCGCAGTAAAAGCACTGGTCCATACACAGGCGCCCAGGGTGGATGCTGAAGGAAGACGCCTTCTCCGGAATAACCAGGTTCAGAGTTTCCGGTTCCGGTTCAGGGGCCACTTCGACGTCTGTAAAAGTGGCAATCTGAAGGCACATTCTTAAAATATTTTCACAACAAAGTTTCTGTATTAGTTTGATAGGATACTGCTATGTATTTTTTTTTAGTATTAGGCATTAACACTTGTGCAGATTGTGAGTTAAACACCGACTTAAATTTTATCATGTCTATCCATCTTCGTATTTATAAAAGAGATAACATGTTAATCCAGAGTTAACTTTAGCCCCTGATCTGATAAGTGAAAGATTTTGAAAGATCGAACTTTTGAAAGAATTATTTGATTGTAGAGTGTAGTAAGTGTTATTTGGAATGTTAAAACAATATTTTATTAATTAATCGACATTCAATATTCTATATAAACACTAGATGACGCCCGCAACTCCGTTGCGCCATACTTCGTTTATCGTGAAGAACCGTACATTTTTCCGGGATAAAAATCCTATGTCCTTTCCCGGGACTTAAAGTATCTCCATACCAAATTCTATTAAAATCGGTTCAGCGGTTTAGGCGTGAAGAGGTAACAGACAGACAGACAGAAAGACATACTTTCGCATTAAAATATTAGTATGGATTTATATTTACAATTAACGTTTCTTGGCATTTAAATGTATGTTAAGCTTTCCGAGTAAAATGTATGTAAAGTTATTCTGTATAGTATACATGCAATGTCTTTAGTAAGGACTTAAATATTACAAAAAACGTTTCGTAAATTACCACCACCGTAAATTTAGAGGATATATTTAACGGTCAAGTCAAAACATTAATATGTTTGGACCCAAAAAACCAAACCTAATTGAATAAAAGAATGTTTAGGTGTGGACTGTTGCAGTTTAATAAAAAATTAGGAAAGTTTATAGTGATGTTCAAGCTGTTATTTTATATTGATTTATTGTAGTTGTCATTCCTCGACCTTATAGTTAATTTAGTTCTTAAAATTAATAACTTAGTGTGTGAAGATGAACAATATTAAACAAATCAGAGGCATGCAAATGAATCTCTCACTAAAGTTTAATTTTGTTGTAGAAATGAGCATTAACCTGTTGGTAAAATAACTGAAATATTAGACTCCTTGTATACCTATAACAGGTGTACCAAAAAAGTTATAATACTTTAGAATGTGTATGAGTTCCTTGTATAGACTTTACAGTGAAAGTAGCAGTGCTGAAAAAGTAACATTTTTACTTTTGTATGGGAAAACTCATGACGCTGCCGCGCTGGGGCGCTTGCCCATACAGATCACAAAAAAAATTGCTTTTTCAGCGCTGCTACTTTCACAGTGAACTCTGTATATGAGACTCATACACACCCTAAAGTATCATCACTATGTTTTGTTACAATCTGTATAATTATTGAGCTATAGTTCTCTTCAAAAGGTAAGTCGAAAAATTTCCTACAAATTTTTGAAATTTTGTTTTGTATAGGTACTTCTTTTGTGGAGTAGACCATAAAGCACTGATTTGGTTATCTGTTTCGGTGTTTGCTCATTTTTGTGTTATCATAGACATAGAGAATAAACCAAGCTTTCCTTTTTTTGTTGAGACACCGCGTAGCTATTTCGCGACCAATAGATCTTTACCTGAGGCTCTATTGCTAATAAATAAAGCCCCATGTTTTGATGGCTCCATAACCTCATAATCTATTTGTTAATGAATAGTTAAGTGAATTTAGAACTTTCAGAAAAAATACCTGAATCTAGAAATCGACTAACCAAAAGACTAAACTTTTCAGCTAGCCGATTTCTAGGTCTATAAAATCCGAAAGTCGAAACGCCAGGGAAAAAATGAGGGCGTTGAAAATAATGCAGCGAGAATTTGAGTTCGGTTTTCAGATGTCGAAACTGTTTTAGTCCTCAAGTTTTCGGGTTCCGGGAAACTTACGAGGACTGAAAACCTGGTCTTAAAGTCCTAGACTAAGGACATGAAAAAGCTTGGTCTCATCTCTACATCTGGTGTTACGATGTGAGTGCAATGTCCACACACCATGGTTGTTAAGCCGATTACTGTAATGAGACTTTCTGTGCCCACCCTCAGTTGAAGTGCCCGCACCGCCCTGAAAAAAAAAACCTAGTGTAAAAAAAAACCATCGAAAAAAATAAGACGAATTTTAAAAACACAAGATTTTAAAAAGGTTTACTGTTAATTTTGTGATTCAAGAACACGCGAAATGCGAATCTTCTAATATTTCATAAATTTTTGAAATCAAGTTTTAGCTTAAAAAGTAACTGAACTTATAAAAGCTTAAAGTTGTTAGAAATTTAGTAAAGGTTTTTCAGACATCTTTCTAAAGGCTTACTAATTTACGTTTAAGATATTGGTACGAAAGGTGAGAAACATTTTTAAGGGTTGTAATTATAACAGTATTCATAAACAATACTAATTTATTTTAATTAGATCCTTTGACTATAAAAACATATGACTGCATGAGATACGTCTATTCTACATTAAAAATTAAACTAGGTGACCCCGCAAATCCGTTACGCCAAAATTTATTTATCGCGCGGGAACCGTAAATTTTTCTGAGATAAAAAGTATCTTTTATCCTTTCCGGGGACTCAAAGTATCTCCATAGCAAACAGCAAAATCGGTTCAGCGGTTTGGACGTTAAGAGGTTACAGACAGACAGACACACTTTCGCATTTATAATATTAGTATGGATAGCAGAAAAATACGTACCTCTCTCCTCTCAATAGTATAATAGGCGTCTTCTGCTCCGGCCTGCGCGCCAACCTCTTGCGGCGGCTTGCCTCTATTCTTGCTCTTCTGGAAAGTCATCTTTAGAGAACTCGTGTATTTCTTCTTATCTTTGTCCCCTGAACCTCTGCTAAGCTTGATGACTGTCTTCAGAGTCCCCGTGTAGTCAGATTTGCCAGATTTCCCCTTCAGAATGTTGGAATAGTTGTTCCCGTATAGCCTCTTCTTCTCCTTCTGTCTGTCGATGCGCTCCTCGTTGGCAGCTTTATGCGTAACTAGTCCTAACGTTCGCAAAATATTCTCTTTCCTCTTTTGACTCTCGGGAGTTTCTTGCAAGAGGTTGCTAGGGCCTGGCAATTCTTCTTCTAAAGAATTGCGCGCTGATTTGCTCTTTACGGGTTTTCCCGGTGTTTTTTCTATAGGCTTAATTTCTGGTTTCGTTTCCTTCTCTTTCGTGCCTTCCACATCAGTTGCATCCTTTTTGTCACTCAATTCGGTCTTGGTTTCGTCCTTAGGAGTCACGTCTACTTTATTTTCTACTGGCTTTGGCGTTTCATCTACTATTTCCATCTTTTCTTCTGCTTTATCTACTACTTTAGTATCATCTTTTATTTCTACAGGTTCCTTAATTTCGGGAGTTTTCTGAATTTCTTTATTGGGCAGTGCTTGCTCTTTTATATCTTCCTTTGTTTCGTTACTACTTGTATCAGGTAGCTGACTATCAACTTTTGGGGCTTCCAAGGTCAAAGGTGTGTCTTCCGGCGCCGGTTTGTCAGTATCCATCAGTGGCGTCAGTGCTTCTATTTCGACAGGCTGCACCGACTCTGGCGACTTGATCGCTACTGGAGTCGAAGTCACCGGAATCCCCTTAAATATTATCTGATGCGGTGGCGATTTAATCTTTTCGATGGTCGCCATTTTATCAGACTCTAAGCTGGAATCGGACGACTTTCGCGTTAAAGACAAGCTCGATTTTCTTCTGGTCAACTGAACATCGTTGCTCAGTTTATTCTCGATACCTCGAGGTGTGATAGAAATCTGGTTCGTGTCGAACATCGCTATTGTCTGGTTTGTATTCGTAGGGTGTAAGGTAGCAAACTGATTCAAGTCCACCTGGGGCGCCGGTGTCGCAGGCTTGTCCATCGTTTTCTTGATTTCGGTGAGTGTCACATCCTTGCCCAAGGATTTCTCAAAAATGCTAATCGCATCTGATTCTTTAGAATGGTTGGAGCTAGTTGATTCTTTTCTAGCACTAACACTATTTCTTTTAATCAATGTAATACTATTCGGCAAATCCACGTCAGTAGACCGTCTCATTTGGTCTCGTTTGACTATGGAAATTGCTGAATTGTTTTCGAAGCAGCTGAGCACGTTTTCTTTTTCGATAACTCTTTCCGGAGATTTGACCGTTTGAATGTCCTTAAATGGTTTGATATCGGCGCCAGATTTGTGAATAAGAACGACGTCATTGGTCACCATTACGGATTTGTTCTCATTCGATTTAGATTCAGACTCTTGTCTTTGTCTCCTTTTGTCAAATTCTTCGAACTCTTTCAACCTGTCCATCAGTTTGTCTATACTTGTGGCGGCGCATGTTATCTCTGTTCTGTTTTCGTAGGACTTCTCGGCCGAGTCTTCCTCATAATGTAACCTAATATTTTCACAGTCGTCATTTTTCGATGGCGTGCATTCATTGTTAATGGCCAACTTGTCTTTTTCTTTAACGGGAGTCTCGGGCGCCGGAATACTATTATTATCGCCCAGAGGTTTAGAAAGCCCATAGAACGAGCTAACCGTTCTCGTTTGTGGATGCTCAGGAACAATTGTACTATTATTTAGATTTTGTTGGTCAAGATTTATGTTTTGGTCTAGGTCATTTATTAGGTCGCTAATTTCTTTTGATAACGAATCTACCGTTTCGGGTTTATCTTCTACTAACTCACTAGGAATGGGTGGAGGTATTCCATTCTTTGCAATAGGAGTCGAGGTCACTCTAGTGGCAGCTGCAGCCTTCTTACCTCTTCTTGCCTTCCTTATATTTTTAGAAACTTCCTTAGAATTAAATGTCTTAGACATGCTCGTCAATATACTACTCCTCTCTTCAAACAGCGCATCATTTTCAGTCTTCAATACATATCTGTCCTCTAGATCAGAGACATTTAAATTTTCTAACTTAAGTCTATTACTATTATTGTTTTCTGAATCTAAGGAAGTAGTTTTTAAGCTCAAATTTTTATTATCCTTTTCTTTTGTGATAGAACTAGTATCTGATTTGTTTTCTGATAATATGGGATCATCACTAGGAGAAGGCACTTTTCCAATAGAAGAGATCTGTACATTAGTTGCAATATCTATATCTACATCAGTCTTTAGGTTATCTACATTCTTGTTGAGCTCCTTGCTTTCACCATCGTTTATGGTCTCACTTATACTAGCGTCTGATTCTGTGACATCAGAACACTTTGAGATCTCGCTGCCGTCCCTGGAACATGAGCGACCTCTCTTTAATCTTTTAGTGTCTTCCGGAGTCTCAGGAGCTTCTAGCTTTGTATCCGACAGCAATCTTCTTTTCTTCTGCTCTTTGATGACGACTTCATTGAGTAGATTGTTTTTGGCCTTCCTCGGCTTTCCACTTCTCAAATTCTTCCCATCAAACAATGAAGGACTATTGCTCCTCTCGGAGCGCATTGAGTATGGGCTAGTCCGGGGTCCCAGTATGAGATTGTTCGGTGCATCAGCTAAGACCGACTTCATCATTATAATATCTGAGCTAAGCCTCGATCTGCGACCGGTTGTTTTAGGACTCGAAGACCTAGAGTTAGGATTTGTGTCTTCGGCTGGTTCTGTTTTGATTTCAGAGGCAGGTATCAGTGGGACGGTTTCTTTTTCAGCAACTTCAGTTTCAACTTTGGCACCTGCCTTTCTGCCTCGGGTGGTTACTTTTTTAATAGCATTTTTCTTGGCCGGAATTCCCTTCTTAGCTTTCAGAGTTCTGGTTTTTCTAATACCAAGGGGTCGTTTCTTGACTACTGCCTTGGGTTTGGGTGCATTCTTCTTGGTCTCTTTGGAAGGCTTGGGGTCATCTGAAGCTTTCTTCCGAGCTCGTGTCTTGGGTTCTATTACATCCTCATCTGTAGTCTTTTCTGACTCCTCTTTAGGCTGTTTAGTTTTCATGTTGATGTGTACACAGGCTAATCTGTATTTCCGTCATTAGGTTGTTGATATTCAGTTAATTCGGTCAAACTGATCAGACTATCAAACTTGATATTCAATTTATAACTTGGATTGTTATGTCTTAACTTCTTATCACAATTTAATATTAGTTAATAGTTTTAGTTTATAAAGTATCTTTAAAATAAATATTTACAGTAAATATTCATAACGTTTTATAAAATAGTTATCAGTATTTGCAAGTTTCTTCTTCAATACACGGTCCAGCTACTTCCATTGAATCTGAAAATGAAATAATATTTTGTAAAATATAAATATACTTGTGTACCCACTACATAAATAATTTAGTTAAAATATTTAAAATTCAATCTTGTATTTTCTGATTGAACTAAAAACACTGTGTATTACAGTGCATTTACTGCAAATTTCAATAATTTATTAATTAGTGATAAGCATTAATATTCTGTAAAGTAAAAAAACCTTATAAATTAAGTACCTACACTACATTATTGTACTTAAAAAAATAATTTTGAAACTTGTAAAACTCATTCTATATTTTGATACTGAAAAACTCCATAACATTATAAAACTAAGTTGAATATTTAAAAAGTTGATAATTATAAACTAAAAAAGCTTTAAAATTATTGCATATATTAGATAACTTGCTCAAAAATTAAGTTTACAGTCATGAATAAACAAAAGCAAGGCGCTACAATACTCAAGTTCTCGTGCTTAAATATCCTTATTTACTTAATAAATGTCATATTTACTAGCATAAAACTTAAAATTAGTGTATAAACAATCAAAATATGAGGTAATATTTACGTTAAAAGTGTCGTATGTGCAGAAAATCCCGGCGGAAAAGTCATGAAAACCCTATGTTTTGATGATACATATGTATCTCAACGCCACCTACAGCTGTCCGCGAGCGCTGCGTGTGCGTCGACCGAGAGACAGAAAGCACCAAATCATTTCCCTACCCGTGGCGCACCTCCGCTATGTACTCACTAAATACTCACATATTATTCCATGGAACTGCTAAAAACTACAATAAACAGTCAATTTAACACTCAATACACCATAATATGCGAAAAAGTTCAATAAAAACTCGCGATTAAACTTAGAAAACGATTTTTGAAAAGCCCAAGTGTCTACAGGCGTCCGCCATAATGTTTCCTTCGAAACGAATAATATAGTTCTTATTGCTCTTGTAGCAAGCAATCGCTCTATTCGCTATTCAAAATGGCGACCGTGTTGCGTTCTCGGTGCGCGCTTGCACGTTTTTTGGTTGGAAAAACCGGGCGGATCCTGTACAACTCAACAGATTTTGGAACCAAATTACCTCGGGAGTCAATATCGGTAATTATTTAATTGTTTTCACTCGCGCCGAGTTGTAATGTCGCTTTGACCGCGACATGTGACAGAACTATGGGTATACAGTGCAACACACAAGTTTGCGCAGTAATAAAATTATTATTATTTATTTTTTATTTCAATTTTTGAACATATTTAATTTTAATAGTAATATAGTATGCTTTTTTGTTAGATAAATAGCGGAAAATCCGAGATTAAAAGTTTAATACGTATTTATAACCTAAAAAGTTTTTTTGGTACCCCTCTGTAGATATATTTTAAGAAATGACATTTAAGCCCACTGGCGCATTATAACATATTATTTAACTTTTCTTAACTTCAACCCAGATTCGTGCAAGTGAAACTTTTTATTAAGTAATTTTATTATTTTTAACTCATATAAATGTTATTATTGTTACAGGTATGTGCCGCCAGGACCTATTCTAATTATGCTGATTCGCCGTTTGTCAGAAAAGTCACAGAACAATATGAGTTTGACATCACAAAAGATCCCGCTGATTGGAAATTTGTCGAAAGATTGCTACCGTTTGAAAGGATTCCTCAATTCACGCCAAAAGAAAAGTATCCTTCCGGTTGGATTCCACCAAAAGAAGAAGCAAAAAATCTTCCATATTTCATAGCACGCACAAAAAACCACGAGTTGCCTATTTATCTAAATGTGTCTTATAGAGGACAAAGACAGATATCGAAGATAAAACACATTGAAGGTGATATATGGGCTATGAATGACGAAATCAAGGCCTACCTAAAAAATACACATAAACGTTATGTAGATACTAGAGTACATGAATTAGGTAAATTTATTGAAGTTAAAGGCGATTTCGTTACTTCTCTGTGTAATTGGGCCTATTCCAAAGGTTATTAAGATTTCCTACCTCATAAAAGAAAATGTAGTAACATAAATGATTTTTTAAAATACCCTAATATTTTATTTACCCTTTCCTTGAAAAAAATTGACGTACTTAGTATTTTGTTAATAAAGTTTTAAATATGTAAATAAACAAAAAATCCAAAGGATTAATATAACTTATACATTTTTTTCACGTTTAAATTGAAATAAGGAAAATACTAGTATTTTAATATAATAAAGACAAATTTATAAAGCATGAACTAAAATTTACATACATTTGTACAATTCTACCAAGTTATCGCTTACTCAGCATATTTTTATTAAGTTGTTAAGAAATAGTTATTGTCAACATTTCTTTTAAATGAGCACCGACAATAAGGACTATTTTCGGTTTTATATTTTATATCATTTACTATTATTATAGTAAGAAAATAGTTTATTTTATAAGTAAGTGAATGAACAATCTTATGAAATAATCAAGAATTTATAATAGTATAAGAATTGCTTCAGAAATTGTATGCTACCACTCGCTAGGTATGATGAATTTAATTTCATGTTGTATTTAGTTTCTTTTTAGTTGCATCCAGAGTCGTTGAAACTTTGACGTTGATAAAATCAGTCAATTGTCATACTATATACCATGTGCATTTTGAAAGTGCAGCTTTAGGAATAATTTACCGGGAGGTGATCTGTGTGCTCGTTTGTTAAAATTTTCAAGAAAACTTTAAATAGTACCATCAAATCTGTGACACAAATAAGCGTCACATTCCATTCAAATTAACCTCATGAAAAGTTATTCTAAGTATGCAATCAAAATAAATAAATATATTATTATGCATTAAATATTTCATACAACTTGTGCTACGGGGTGTACACGGCATGAAGCGTGTTTTGCCGCGCCGCCGCCAGGGGCGCTGGCGGCGGCGGAAGGTTTTATCTACGTAGCTATACAACATCCGCCCGAGTCGGCCCTACTCGCACATTATTTTGGACCCGAGCACTTCTCTTTGTCTAAAACAACTTTTCTGCATGTTTGCGGCCCAAATGCACGTATTATAACTTCGTGATGTTTTTCAGCGCATACACGACGCGTAATGCTAAATTTTACGTCCACTTTATCGCACTTTTAGGTTATTCAATTCTAATGATAATTAGTATAATTTACGTAATGTATCGTCGAGGAATGTTTTTAAGTTGTTTAAATCGTCGTATACAGCTCGATGCTCGGTGGGAATCAATATTCGAGCAATTATTCGCTTGCGTAATGTTAGTTGTATGATCTACGTACCTACGTAACTAGACTCAAGGCTAAGCGCTTTCAGAATTTTTGACGTTTTGTGCCATCAATCAATAGTATTTTCCGTCGATTACGGTCATGTACACTACCTATATACTCGTATATACCAGTACATAAGCTAAGTAGGCTAATTAAATATGGTATCAATTCGTTTGTTTAACGATTAATAAGGTTAGGTGTTTGACATTGTCTATTAAATGCACGCGTATACGTGTTATCTAAATAGTAAATAGGGTACCTAACCACAAAGGTTATAACAGTAACTAAGCGAATTATTCAAAACTGTTTTACGCGTTCGTTGTTGGTACCACTAATATATATTCTGTGTCGTTGCGCAGAAATATTTTTATCGCGTGGGAACCGTACATTTTAGACCGGTCAAAACTATTCAATTTCCCTAACTCCCTACTCCTTACAAGGTATTCGAAGATTCTGCTTAACAGATTTCATCAAAATCGATCCAGCGGCTTAAACGTGAAGATGTTACAGACAAATCGACAGACACACTATCGCACTAATAATAATAATTATACTAATAGTAATATGTATAGTATACTTAGATATAGATTAATGCTTTTATTACAATTAGCAGCTCATGTTAGAATTTCCACGGCAACGGTGTATTTTTTTTCAAAGTGAAAAGTAATTTATATTGTTCAATGTCAAGATCCATTCATCAATCCATCCATTCTTGTAAATTTTCACATATGAGGGTTCCGTACCCAAAGTGTTGGAACGGTTCGGTTCAAACCCAAAACGGGATCCTATTAATAAGACTTCGCTGTTTGTCTCAAGAACCACTATAGCTAGACTTCTGAAAACTTTTAACAGATTGCGAAATTCTATTGCCACTATAACAATACATATTAAAAATAAAATAAAATTAATAGTCAAGGGGGCTCCCATACAACAAACGCGATTTTTTGCCATTTTTTGGCCGTAGCATCTCGTAGTCATTAATGGCACCAGGTAGGCACCTGAAATATTCACAAAATCCTTATATTTGTGTATATAATATATTAATTGTACTTTAATAAATTAAATTTAATATTTGAGGGGGCTCCCATACATTTTTTAAATAATAATAGTAGTATCTAGTACAGGAGTAAAGAATCTTTATACATTGGAAAGGACCTCTGTTAAGTTGCCAGTCATGCCAAATGAAAGTTACGCTAGTGAAGCTTATTGGTCTTACAAATCTTACAATAGTTTTTATTATTCGTAGTAGTCCATAAACCTGTTGCAGAGCAGACAATTATTAGTGCTGAAACGGAGACCACTATAACCGCCATGCCACACGACGCGGTGCGGCGCCGCACCGGAGGTCATCTCGCCGGACTACCGGCTACACGGTGAGTGCGGCGCCGCAACGTTTTGCAGTACCGTAGCAGCGACGGACTCGAGCTCCACCAATACATACACCCTTCCCCGCCTCGTCTCGATTCCGGTGCGCGTGCGGTGCAGCGCCGGAGCGCACCGGACGGCGCCGTGTGCTATACCATAAATTTTTATATGTAGGAAACCGGAGCGGCACCGGTCAGGCGCCGCACCGCCGCCGCACCGCATCGTGTGGCATGGCTCTTACCCGTCCCGGGGTTCCTCCCCATACTTCAGCCTCAGATCCAAACAAGTTACGTCACCTAAACCTAACTTATTTGGACTCAATTGTGTTTAGAATTGCAGCTATTCTCTTTTCTAGATCACATCACTTCGCTATTGAGTAAGAAAACGAAATAATACAAACACTGAAAGATTTTAGGGACTTAACAGCAGTCCGAGACGAATATTAATTAGTTAACTGTAAATAAATGAAGATTTTGACATACGTAAGCCCCATACATTATCCGTCAAACTCTCCATTAAATTGAAGTTTAATCATCATTAAAAAATGTCTCTGAATGCTTAAGTGTCGATTTTCATTGTCAATCTGCCACGTTGTATATTCCTCCCTAGAATAATGATCCTTTTCATTGGTAACAGTGCTGACTGCTGGATTGCGCTGGTCAAACCCCAGACGTTCAATTAACTTCCAAGTTTGGGAAGGTCATTTGAGAAATATGATAGACCAGATGACGCCCGAACTCCGTTGCACCCAAATTCGTTTATCACGCGGGAACCGTGCATTTTCCGGGATAAAAGTATCCTATTTCCTTCTCCGGGACTCAAAGTATTTTCATACGAAATTTCAGCAAAATTGGTTCAAACCGCGGAAGCGGGCGTGTGAAAAAAAAAAGAACAGAAAGACAGACAAACACACTTTCGCATTTATAAATATTAGTATATACAATATTTAATTAGACACAATACTTAATTAATGTCTTACGTGTAAACGTTCTAAATCAATATTGGTTTCCTCACAAAATAACTTTTTTGCCTTTAATATTATAGAAGCTCTTCTTGATTGCTGCAAGCGCGAGCGCGTTATCTACAAGTCGGACGGTTACAAATTACAATTAATTTTAATCTAAATTTAAATAAAAAGTTAAACTCGTACAAATTAATTGTGCCGTTATTTCTTTATTGCGATGCAACTAAAATTGGTAGTTTTTTATACTTAGAACAAAATTATTAATTTAAAGCTGTCGTCTATACTCTATTCTATTACATCAATAATATTGTGATTACGAGAAATATAATAAAAATCTTAAATATATGTATAGTATAAAAGTATTAAATATATTTCCGTTGTCTGGTACCCGTAACACAAGTTCTTCGGGTACTTAGCACGGGGCCAGACTGACGTGGTGTGAAGCGCGATATAAAAACCTAAGGAGCCTAAAACCTTTCATTTTTCCGCGATAAATACTATACTATATCCCTTATTGAGAAAGAATCTGTATAAGTACCCATCCTAATAGGTTTATGCCTGTTTTGACCAACCGCCCCCTTACCCTAATTCGGGGCCAGTTTCTTAGGGTCATGTTAGGCCAATCAGGGTAAGTTCGGACACGGATGATTTAACTTATCACTAAATTAGTCAGTGTTTTTTTTTTGCCTGGCGCTACGGTGCATATACGCCACACTGCACTGCAACCGCAAAGTGTAGTACCGTACCGTAACTATAGTTTAATTATTTACACACACAGGGCACAGCTAGTATATATATATATATATATATATATATATATATATATATATATATATATATATACTAGCTGTGCCCCGCGGTGTTACCCGCGATTTAAATGATATATAATAAAAGACTATGAAAAGTACCAATAATAGGGTCAAAATGGGACGATACATGGTTCTATAATGGTTTATGGTAGTGATGATGATGATGATGAATGTAATTTGCATAGTAGCATATGCTTTCCGTTCTTAAAACAACGTCGAAACTCCCAAACTTGTATCTATAAAGAGTCAGGAGTTCTCTCAGCACCTTCCGAACCATGGTATACCTTGGTGCAAAACCTTGCTTCTTGGTAGCATATGCTTAGAATACTGCTCACAAAACCGAAGTCACCGCATGTTTCCATATAAATTTTGAGTAGTTCCCTCGATTTCCTATGCATCCCTTCATCAGCTCACCACTTTTATGAATATGGTACCAAATTGGGATGATAACCTATACCAAAAGAAAAATTTTGAAAATCGGTTCACAAACGGCGGAGCAATCGTTGAACATAAAAAAACGAACATAACACCTCCTCCATTTTGAAAGTCAGTTAAAATGCAAGTCAGCCTTTGTGTTATTCTGATGTATAACCAATATTATTGTAAAGTTTCATTAAAATCCGTTCAGTAGTTTTTGCGTGAAAGAGTAACAAACATCCATACATCCATACATACATCCAAACTTTCGCCTTTATAATATTAGTAGGATGTCGCAGGGAAATGACGATATCAGAGATTTCACAAAATCCCTAGAGATATCACGAAATCCCGGTAGATGTCGAATATTCTTGTTTATTACGTCTTCTTACTAATAATATCTAGTGATATGACAAAATACCAATTTATCGCCAGTGAAATGTCGTTTCACTAAACTAAATCTAGTGAAATGTCAGGAAAGCTGATAGGTACCGCCCAATAAAAATCGAGCCACGCATTAGAGGACAAGCCTTTAAAAAATGTAATTATTGTGAAAAATCAAAGGTCCAGTGCAAAACCAAAAGATGTATTTGCAAGAAGCTAAATGTTTTGTGTAATTCAAGGTGCCACAAATCACAGCCTTGTTTAAATAAATAACAAAGTTTTCAATTTTCCATCCGGAGTTAGTCGCCATCTTAATTGTTGAGCCTGCCTCGCATACTTTTAGAAGTCCATTAATTTTTTTAATACTTACATTTTTTTCCTAATGAACGAATCAAGATAATAGAAAAAGGCATAATACCTGATATCATTGTCAGATTATTATGTTGATTAAAACTTTATTTTCTAATAAGCATAGGTACATCAGTTAATTTGTAATTTTGTTTTATTACTTTATTTATCAACAGTATTCTTTATTTCACTAGATTTAGTTTAGTGAAATGACATATTATCACTAGGTATTTTTAGTAAGAAGTCGTAATAAACAAGAATATTCGACATCTACCGGGATTTCGTGATATCCCTAGGGATTTCGTGAAATCCCTGATATCCTCATTTTCCTGCGACATATATATCTTACGACAACGACGTTTTTAACAAAACTCATGTGTCACCAAAGTGTGACCAAAGTTCTTAGAACCTATAAATTAAGGTGACACATAAACTTTGGTAAAATTTTAAAGAATAGGTACACCTAATGGCCACTAGGACACTAAGCGTTAGGAGGCGGTTGGTGAAATCGGGCATCAGTGTTTTACCAAAGCGTAAAGAGGTACAGATGTCAAACAAAGTTTCGTGTTTATAATCTTACCCTTTTACTTTCAAAAAGATCTACACTTTATAAGAATTAAGAAACAGACGCTATCCATACCTCTATACCTAATATTATAATTATGTGAAAGTGTGTATGTCTGTCTGTTACCTCTTCACGCCCAAGCTGCTGTACCGATTTTGCTGAAATTTGGTATGAAGATACTTTGAGTTCCAGGAAAGGACAAAGGATACTTTTTATCCCGGAAAAAATTACGGTACACGTGCGATAAACGAATTTTGGAGCGACGGTGTTGCGGGCGTCATCTATAGTTATATTTGCACAATGTTTTTTATTAGGGTTCCGTACCCAAAGGGTAAAAACGGGACCCTATTACTGAGACTCCGTTGTCTGTCTGTCCGTCTGTATGTCTGTTTTCAGGCTGTACTTCAAAAACCGCTATAGCCAGACTTCTGAAATTTTCACAGATTGTGGATTTCTGTCGCCGCTATAACAACATACTAAAAACAAAATATAATTAAAAATGAAGGGGGGCTCCCATACAACAAATGTGATTTTTTTGGCTTTTTTTGCTCTATATTAGTAATGGTAACAAGTAGGTACTTGAAATTTTTACAAAATCCTCACGTATATGTGTAATTTAATAATTAATAATAAAATAACAATTAAATAAATATTTAAGGGGGGCTCCCATACAAAAACATTTTTTTTGCCTATTTTCGCTCTATAGCGGTACGGAACCCTTCGTGCGCGAGTCCGACTCGCACTTGGCCGATTATTTATCCTTGGCTGTTATGCCACTTTTCTAATGTATCGGTCAGAGACAAAATATTGCAGTAAAACATCTGGAAACAATGTCCTTTTGTATTGTGTAATTAGAAAGAGTATGGATGTATTCTATGCAGTTATTGATAAGTGGCAGTCTTCCACCATGCGTTTTTCGCGTAACTCAGAACTCTGGAACGAATTGCCACCAGCGTCTAGCAGTATTTCCGGACCAGTACGACCTGCAAACCTTCAAGAAGAGAGCGTATTCCCTCTTAAAACGTAACGCGCCTGCAACTCTTCTGATGTTGCGAGTGTTCATAGGCGACGGTAGTAGCTTTCCATCAGGTGACCCGTTTGTTCGTTTGCCCCCTAATTTAAAAAAAAAGTTATTTCTACTGAACAGGTAGAAATCGGAGATCGGGCGTATTTTCTTTGGGATTTTCACTTATTTTCCGACACAAAATAGGGATGATGACAAGGTCAAAGATTAGCAGATTTTTTAAATAAAATAAAGATATAACGATAAAAAATAAGTATTTCCAAATTTTCAGCTTGAAAACTTTTGTAATTTTTTCTTATGAGCCTTCAAAGTTAGATAGATAAGTCGATTTTTTTTACATGAATTAACTAAAATATATTTTATTTACGACGATGTCAACTGGGTCAGGTTGCACAGCGTGCCAAGATAATATGCATCATCGCTAATTATAAATGGATTCTTAGCCAGGGATTATAATTTATATAATGTAATGCCTCCCACGCTGTTTTCAGTGACGATGGCAACGCAACTGGCGTTGTAGTCCGTCAGCTTCGCAGGAGAAATTTTATAGTATATACCGAAATTATATTATACTAGCTTTTGCCCGCGGCTTCGCTCGCGTTAAGAAGTATGATTAATATTTAGGTATCAAAGTCTCAGCTCGATCGGTATATCCTCTATTTTATCCCTTGGGGGTAGAATTGATCAAAATCCTTTCTTAGCGGATGCCTACATCATAACATCTACCTGCATGCCAAATTTCAGCCCGATCCGTCCAGTGGTTTGGGCTGTGAGTTGATAGATCACTATGTCAATCAGTCACCTTTGAGTTTTATATATTATTTAGATTTAGATTTTTAGTGAATAATTAAGTATTATTTAAATCATCATTTACTAATAGATCTAAACTCCCTCCCGCACGCGCACCCCCGCCTTGGTGACGCCCACTTCGCAACGGGCCGTGCAGCAGAAATCGTAATATTTTAATTTCGCCTTATCTTCAAAATCAAACGTCCAATTTTAATCATTGAAAGACCAAATATTATCTACATAAACTGTGCTTAGTGATGAAATAATTTATTTTGATATGGATTAATAGCATGAGTAAAATAAACGCGTTTAAATGAAGTCCAAAAAAAAATTCAAGATTTTTAAATAAAAAAATGGTTGTTGTGCCTCACTCGACATAGATAGGTATAGTGTGTCGCGGACTTTTTTGTAGATATTTATAAGATCTACAATTAATTAGAACATTTTATGGTTATATCTTTTATAGTTTAGGCAGCGTACGCAAAATAAGTAACTTTTCTGGTTGATTTTTACACCTTGTGTCCGAAAAACCCAAATATCTTACGAAACCCTATTTTTTTCCAAAATAAAATTTATCCTATGTTACTCGTGGATAATGTAGCTTTCGAATGGTGAAAGAACTTTTAAAATCGGTCCAGTAGTTTTTGAGCCTATTCATTACAATTAAACAAACAAACAAAGTTTTCCTCTATATAATATTAGTGTAGAAAATTTAACAGTGCAGACCGGCAACTTTCATACATTTGATGGTTTTGAGGGTTCCGTACCCAAAGGGTAAAAAAACGGGACCCTATTACTAAGACTTTGATGTCTGTCTGTCCGTCTGTCTGTCTCCAGGCTATATCAAGAAGCTAGAGAGTTGAAATTTTCACGGATTATATGTATTTCTGTTGGCGCTATATCAACAAATACTAAAAACAAAATAAATCAAATATTTAAGGGGGGCTCCCATACAACAATTTTGATTTTTTTGGCATTTTTTGCTCTATATGAATAATGGCTACACTTGAAATATTCACAAAATACTTAATGGTTTTAGTATTTTAATACTTGACTAGCTGTTGCCCGCAACTTCGACCGCGTGAATGTGTGTTATTATAATCGAGATTTAGAAAATTTAATGCCCATCAAAAACTATTTTATTTGGATACGGGTTAATATTAGGTACAATACACTCGAAGTTTTTAATTTACATCAAAGACCCAGGAACATTGAAAGCTCTTTTAAGTAACTTTCGTCGGCGGGGCTTGAACCACAGATATCGTTTTGAAAAATCCTTTCTTCGAAGACCGCTTGACGTGGACAACAGGGGCCAGGAACATGTGACGGAGACAGAGGATAGACGAAAGAAGACGGGATATTTAATGTAGGCATCTATACCTCTTTAACTTTTACCTCTTGCTCTTGTAGGTCAGGAATCGTGGTGCTTCCCTAAAATTTGATAATATTATGATCTTAGGGAGCCCGAAGGACATGCTTAAAGTGGTTTGGGACCTGCAACGAAATTAATCAGAAGAAAATAGAATTATGAAGAATTCTAATTCCCCTTCCCATTAAAAGCTGAGATAGCACAAAGTTGCAGTGACCGAATGTCAAATCACTGAAGGAGGAGCACCACGAATATAACCTGTAATAATTGTGACTACTAAGCTATAATAGCTAAATTAATATTGGAACTGCTGTGTTAGACTGTTGCCAATAATAATTGTAACAAAATCGCTTGCAGGCACGGAAGTTCCTAGCACTGTCCCAATATCACCGTAGTATGCGACATCAGATTTACAATGTAGGTTGTCTAGCATTGTAGTTCTTTCGTCTTGCCAGAAAAAACTCTCCCAGAGAACATGATGAGTGGTTTGTTCAAACATACTGCCTTAAGTCGAGCACATAGGTGATGCTATCTACTAATTTAGATCCGTAAAGTTTTACTTTAAAATTCCATGGCCGTTAAGGAATTGAGATACGCAGTGGTCAATATCGATTGTCGTTCTAAATTTAGAGGAGTTTCTTCAATTCCATTACTCATAGATCCCATTAGGAAATTTTGTGGTTATGGATGGTGTAATGATGGTGGTAATATGGCATGTGCTTCCAGTATTTTAAAAAAATATAAGGGGTCAGGAGTTCCGTTCAGCAACGGAAACTTCCGAAGTCCTATACCCTAGGGCCTAGGATATGACTTGGTTTGAATCTTACTTTTTGGTAGCATATTATGTTAATTTTACTTAAAAGAAGCGAAAATTACCGTTTTTCTAAACATGGCATCAAATTCGGGTTTACAATCTATACAACAAAAAAAACCGGCCAAGTGCGAGTTGGACTCGCTCATGAAGGGTTCCGCAGCAGCAATAAGGTTTAGTTTTATAAAATTAAAAGGGTTTTTGATTTATTTTTATATTTCAGTTGATTTCATGAAAGTTAATTTAAGGTTTACCATTTATGACGTATAAAAAAACTACTAAGCTAGATTTCGTTCAAACCAATTTTCGTTGGTAGTTTTTATAGTAAAGTAGGTACATCATATATTTTTTTAGACTTATCATGCCCCTTCTTTAGAAGTTAGAGGGCGGGGGGGACACATTTTAGCACTTTGGAAGAGTCTCTCTCGCAAACTATTCAGGTTAGAAAAAAATGATATTATTAGAAACCTCAATATGATTTTTAAAGACCATAGATACCCCATACGCATAGGTTAGGTGAAAAAAATTTTTTTTTGTTTCAGTTGTACCTATGGGAACTCCTAAAATTTTTAATAATTTTTCCATTTTAGTATCAAAATATTAATGCGGTTTACAAACTTCATCTATTTACCAAGTTTCAATAGCATAAGCTCTTATAGTTTCGGAGAAAAGTGGCTGTGACATACGAACTGACTGACAGACGGACAGACAGAGATGACGAATCTATAAGGGTTCCGTTTTTTGCCATTTGGTTACGGAACCCTAAAAAGAATTTTGACAATCGGACCACAAACAGCGAAGTAGACATTTACTCCTCCTTTCTTGAAAGTCGGTTAAAAAAAAGTATCTAAGATGTTGACCAGGGATCACCATGCCAAATTTCATTGAAATCGCTCCAGCGGATTCAGAGATTAGCCTGTACAAACAGACAAACAGACAGAGAAACAAAAATTTCAAAAACAGTTAAGATGTGCTATTAAACTTCTAACATGCCCCTGACTCGTTTTTTCAAGTTTATTTTCAATGTACAAAAATTTTACCTCTACGATTTTATTATATGTATAGATAATAAAATAAATATTTAAGGGGGGCTATATACATATAAAATACCTACATTATTTTTGCCTATTTCTGCTCTTAAATGGTACGGAAACCTCCGTGCGCGAGTCCGACTCGCACTTGGCCAATTTTTATTATTCGTCCATTTGATTGCTAAGTTATGGCTCCAGTAACTGCCATAAACACGTAGTTAGCCGCTAGGACAACGACAATTGTATGACCGATCCGAGTTTGACATTTAACGTGGGAGAGCCATGCTTCGGCACGAATGGGCCGGCTCGACCGGAGAAATACCACGTTCTCACAGAAAACCGGCGTGAAACAGCGCTTGCGCTGTGTTTACCGGAGGCCCAATCCCCTACCCTTGTCCCTTCCCTACCCTCCCCTATTCCCTTCTCTTCCCATCCCTACCCTCCCCTATTACCCTATTCCCTCTTAAAAAGGCCGGCAACGCACTTGCAGCTCTTCTGATGCGGCGAGTGTCCATGGGCGACGGAAGTTGCTTTCCATCAGGTGACCCGTTTGCTCGTTTGCCCCCTTTATTTCATAAAAAAACACAACTGAAAGTACGAAAGATTCACGAAATGCACTTCCGGGTGTAGACTTCGCATTTTTGACTCAATATCTTCCACACTTCTAGTATGTAGGATACGTAGTGACCAGTACCCAACCTTGTACATGTACCATCGAGGAAATTGATTCCTAGGCAGTTGACGGATCTTCGTCATTTGGTCGGCTTATGTCAATTCAATGTTAGCTACGATCAATCGGATGGGTTTGACTTAACGGGACCAAATTACCTACCTAGGAATCAACTTCTCTGATAGTATATAGTACATTTAAGAGCACTATTTCTCTTTCCCATTTACTTATATGTAACACATAAATGGTACTGATAATCAACACATTGCATCATTCAAGAATAGGTTGTCCATCATAGTCCAAAGAGATTGGTTTAGGAATGTCTGTTACGGAAGTATCTTAATATTTTGTGCTTTTTAGAGCGCTTACAGACGAACGGCATTTGACGGTAGTCGACGGCAGCCGTCAAATGCCGTCGACAAGTGTAAAAAAAAAATTCAATGATAACGAAAAAAATAAAAATTGTTTTATTTCTGAATAGATTTTAAAAAATGCTTTCAGAATGTTGATACTACATGGTGCCTACCACCGGTTCGGGAACTAACCCGGCGAGAAGAACCGGCGTAAGAAACTCGCACGGGGCCCACTTTTTTACCAAAAAAAGGGTAAGAAAAAAATTAATCTTTTAAATTGAAAAAAAAATTCATCGACTGCCGTCGACAAGTGCCATTCATCTGTAAGAAGCCTTACCGGTTAATTTTTGTCACAAAGTTAAACTAAGACTAACTATTATGAACTGCTAATATTTTCCTAAAATAAGGTTTTATGTCGATATAAGAATTAAGACTTACATTTTACCTGTGTTATTTAGTTATTTATTTATTTATATTTTGATAAATGTTATTTACTTAGGCATAGGTACTCAACTTATATTGGGACAGTCGAGTAGTCACATTGATAAATCGAATTTTCGGGATTAGATAGGTTTTGCATCAGACCTAGACACACTGATTTTTATAAATCTTTATACTATACCTACTAACTTAATTGATTTTCCAAACCTTATAAGACGAAGACACGCATAGCTTTTCAATAATTTGTTTCCATGTAAAAAGTAAAGCTTTTAGTGCTTAAAGCTACGATACTTAATGTCATCAAAATCCGTTCAGTGAAATTGTTTCGTGAAAGTCGAAAGAAGTTTAACATCCATTCTCACTCACTTTCACATTGTTGATACTAGGCGCGATTTAAAAGGTAAAAACGCTTTATATGACCCCTCTAAAATCCAAATACTATAGGTCTACCAGAATCTGATGGCAAAAAGTGAGAAAATAAATTGACTCTCGCAATACCGGGGTAATTGGAATAAAATATTTTGATCCTTTTTTTTCTTATAGCGGCTGATTCTGTGTGAACATGCAAATATAAAAATTTATCCAATGATCAAGGATATTTTATGAAAATCTGCTGTCAAAAATTGCCATCAGATTCTGGTAGACCTATAGCTATAGGTATGCAAATTGCAATACACATAGTAGCCTTTATTAGGGTTCCGTACCCGAAGGGTAAAAACGGGAATCTATTACTAAGACTTCGTATGTATGTATGGGATACCCTCCCATACAACAATCGCGATTTTTTGGCTCTTTTATCTCGATATCAATAATGGCAATAGGTGGACTTGAAATGTATACAAAATACTCAATAATTAATAATTATTATAAACATTAAAATAAATAATTACTTTTATTTTATATTTAACTATATTTCCTATATTATAATGGTACGTAGTAGTACCCTTCCTGCGCGAGTGCAACTGGCACTTGGCAAAAATATCAGTTTTGAATAGAAAAGTAATTATTATCCATACTTATATTATGCGACATATATGCGAAAGTGTGTCTGTCTGTCTGTTACCTCTTCACGCCCAAACCGCTGAACCGACTTAGCTGAAATTTGGTATGGAGACAATTTTAGTCCCGGAAAAGGACATAGGATCATTTTTTTAGGGTTCGGTCTGTCCGTCCGTCTGTCTGTCTGTCCGTCTGTCTGTCCGCGGTTTTGCTCAGAGACTATAGGACCTACAGAGCTGTATTCGGCATGAATGCACATATTAATGATGCCGACAAAATAAATTCTTATAAATATTTGTTTTATGGTTATACCTCCCCTACACATCAAGCGGAGGTGTATTTTTTTTTCGCGTCCACCCCACCGTGTGGGGTGTCGTTGGATAGGTTTTTTAAAAATATTAACTAAAAAAAAAGGTATTCGGCGAAGTATAAAGGAACTTTACGTTCAAATTCCTTTGAATGTAACTGAGATGATGTTGTTAGTAGTGTAAAACACGTTATAAATGTACATAATTTATTGACCACACAAAAATTATCAAAAACTAGCGGTGCTACGGAACCTTATGGACGTTTTGTGGTGACCACATTACGCCATTTGTGGCGCTCCTTTTTCCAAAGCTACAAATATAGAGTATAATATGTATAAGGCAGTTGTTTCTGTAATACAGTGTGAGTGCATGCGCTATTAATATGCGGGTCGGAACTCGGAAGCCGGCTTCCCGACAACATCGCGGCGCCTCACCGCGCGACGCCATCTTGTTGAAACTCGCGACTCGCGACGACGCGATGCTAAAAGGATATTAAGTATTAATGATTATAAGTTTGATAATCTACAGGATGTAACAAAAGTAAGTGATAATAATTTAGGGTGTTCCTAAAGTATTATCAGCTAAAAGTAGCAGCGGTGAAGGTGAAAGGGTAACTTTTTTTTAACTTTTGTATGGGCAAACTGATGAAGCTGGGGCATTTGTTCATACAAATCACAAAAAAATTGTTGCTCTTTCAACGCTGCTGCTTTCACAGCGACCTCTATTCAAGGGGCACTTAAACACCCTAAAGTATAATCACTTTGTTTTATTAGACCATGTATACAGTTAATTAATGTTTATTCATCATTGTGGCACACTAGTGATCAGAAAACTTAATTGATGATAAATAAAATAGATAGTGATGTTTGTTGTTGACTTAGCAACGACTATAGGTAGGTACCTATCTATGGTAAAAAAATGTATTTACTTATAAAAATAATAGTGAAGAAAAATATGAAAATGAAAAATGAAATTGACTCATGCTCGTTGTGTACAAGTGGCTGTAAGTGGTTTAAGTTTCCAGTTTCATTTGAGTAATGGTTCATTAAAATGAATGATTAATTTAAATATACTCAGTACGAATGTTTCATTTTGTGTACTCTCGAGTCACGCCTCACTTAGAGAAAGATGAAACTTTATATTATTGTGATATACTTAATCAAGAAGAATAAAAATTAAAAACGATTATGAGAAAATAACAAAAAGATTTTACAAATTATAAGCCACTTATTGCTTATTATTATTAGTTATTTGTTATCTTATTAGTTATTAACTTATTACCTTCGGAGGATTGAAAATCCTGCAATGAAATAATATTATGATAACAAAATTATGAAGAACTAGATGACGCTCGCAGCTCCATTGCACCAAACCCGTTTATCGCACGGGAACCGTGTTTCCGTTTTTCCGGGATGAAAAGTATCCTATTTCCTTTCCTGGGACGCAATACCTTCCTTACGGTTTGGGCGTGAAGAGGTAACAGACAGACAGACAAACACTTTTACATTTTATAATATTAGTATAAAAATGGTAAGTAGGTAAACTAAGTGGCCTACCGCCTAAAATAGAACATTATATTTTATTAAAGGCAGCCTCATGAAGGTCATATCGTACCTTTAATTTTAATTTTAATCTAGATAACACATCTAGATCCCATGTTTAGTATTCAAGTCTATAACGAGGAAAGAAATAAAACTCATTCATAAAGTGTAGGTCATTTAATAAATTAGGGAACATGATGGAGCTTGCAACAAGTTCCAGAATAAAACCTCATCAAAATCGGTTCAGCAGTTTAAAGAGTAGAGAGGAAAGAGACAGGCAGACACACTTTACTCTTTAGCATAATAATATTTGTATGGGTTTTACTCATTTCAATAAAATTATATACTTTTGTTGACTGCGACAAAAATAACAGGAAAACCAGAGCAAGTTTATTTTTGAGCAGTGTGGATATTTTGGAGTTTTACCTGTAGCTAAATTGTGCTATACTAAAACAAGATTTATCTATAAATTTACGAGCACGCTATTTTGTAGTGTGATCGAACAAGGCTGGATCGAACATTAATGTTGCATCAAAATAGATTCCGCAGTTGTAACGATAAGAGACAGACTCTCGCAATAAAATCAATGGTAAGGATTGCACTAGTGCAGCTATGAAATTCACGCCCACCGGCAAAATAATGTAGTCGTCGTGAAAGGCGTGAATTTTTTTCCATTTTTAAGTCGTTAATTTTTTAACCCTAAAAATATTTTGTTGCATGAAAAAAAGGTTGGGGACCACTGCACTAGTGCAAAGCTGCTAGCGCTACTTGTTGTTCTACAAAATATAACATAAGTATATAATATACTAGCTGTTGCCCGCGACTTCGTCCGCGTCCACGTCAACATTTTTTTTTCGTAAATTTTTTTTTTTTTAAATAAAAAGTATCCTATGTTACTTCAGCAGGCGTAGCATGGTCACTATAGAAACGGTTTCTTTCTACGGAAGAATAGACAAAGTGACAGTTAGACAGTGGAAATCCGCCATTTTGTCGATAAAATCTGTCAGTATGTCGATTCATCCGTAGAAAGAAACCGTTTCTATAGTGACCATGCTACGCCTGCTGGTACCTCCAAGAGTATGTGTATAAAGTTTCATGAATATTCGTCAAATAGTTTTTGCGTGAAAGCGTAACAAACATCGCTTTCACGCTTTCACATTCTCTAATACCGACGTACCGTTTTTAAGGTATTAGCAAAAAACTCAAAAACGGGAACTTTAACCCCCTCCCCCCACCCCGGCTCCCCCCCTAGGAGCAGGGATTTTTAGTATTTTTAATTTTTATCTTCTCGGCATCCTGAACACATTTCTGAAGAAATTGCTTAGGTTGCAGCTCACGTACTCCATACCTGCTTTATTAAGGGGACTATTAGTACAGTTTAGTTACAGGTAAACTATTCCCGTTGATACACAGATATATTTTTTGCAACACGAGTAAATAACATTACAAAAAAGTCACCCCAAAGTGAGATAAAAGCGAGTATACAGTATCTACACTAGAGTCAATAATAATTTGTAAACGTGTTCTTTTGTTGGGGCCAGGTAGAGCTCATTGTCTGCTCACGACGGATTGCCTATTCAGAGTTCAGACCCGACAGATGTGCCGTCATCATCATCTGACCGAGTTTACCTTGATATTTTTATAACTATGTATTATATAAAAGTATCTATACTAATCTATACTATCTTTATATAATTATTATAAATATATCTATACTATAATATTATGAAGCGGAAGAGTTTGTTAATTTGTTAGTTTGTTTGTTTGAACGCGCTTATCTCAGGAAGTACTGGTCCAATTTGAAAAATTCTTTCAGTGTTAGATAGTCCATTTATCGAGGAAGGTTATAGGCTATATTTTATCACGCTAAGACTAACAGGAGCGAAGAAACAGAGGAAAATGTGGAAAAAACGGGGGGAAATTATTTGAAAGGGCTCATTTGAACGCGCTAATCTCAGGAACTACTCGTCCGATTTGAAAAATCTTTCAGTGTTAGATAGCCTATTTATCGAGGAAGGCTATAGGCTATATATTATCACGCTAAAGATTAATAGAAGTTAAGAAACAGAGGAAAATGTGGAAAACAACGGGGAAAACTATTTGAAAGTGCTTATCTCACGAACTACTGGAGCAATTTATATGTTATTTGCACTGACCTCCATTATACGTGTACGCTGGACTAATGATACCCTTTGAAATGACAGCTATTTTTTGTGCCTATTTGAAACGGAATCAGCTCTCCCGATGGGAGGGATAGGAACTAAATTTGACCATTGATCAAATATATTTGTCTATGGTTTGACGTAAAAATGACGTTTGAAAGTCGCCATATTGGCGCTGATAGCAGTAGTGGGAGTATTTGGAACTAATACTAGTGATGACAACCAATAACGATTAAGCGGCCATTTGCAAGTTACGTCAAATTTAGTTCTCTTCCCGCTCACTGGGGGCGCTGATTCCGCTTCAAATAGGCACAAAAAAGTGGGTATCATAGGTCCAGCGTACTTGTATAATGGAGGTCAGTGGTTATTTGGCACATATAAAGAGAGGGCCACGTGAAGGGACATAGACTTTTTTCGTGGAAAAATGTACGGTTTCCGTGAAACTCCTAATTTACGCAACACGGCGCGTGCAACGTCTAGTATTTCATATTTTGTCATTATCTTATGCTGGCACTTCACATGGCTATTTGTATTTGCGTATTTGATGTACTCGTATTCAACAAACAATCACCATGTGTAGACGGTATGTTTGACAAAGTATTGGCCTTATTTGCCTATTTGACAAATATGACCAATACCAAATACACGTATCCGTACCTTTGTCGGTTTTTGACACACATCAAAAGAGTCAAATAGGCAAGTACACAAATAAACCGGTGCTGTCAACTTGGCAACAGACAGTATATTTTCAAATTTCAGGTGTTTTCATCAAATTCAGTGTTGTATCGTAAGCGGAAAACAACATTTTGTATCCTTTTTGGAGATTTGTGGTCCAATTTTTTGTAATAAATATTCGAAGTCTGTAACTGACATCCGACATTGTATTAGTGAACACAAACCTGATTTAAAAATTCTGAATCGAATGTTTGTAAGTTTGCTATTTGACGGCCATGTGTGGAAGGTCGTATTTGCCTTTATTTGCTTGTTTGCTTATTCGTCAATAATGTTGCCAAATACAACAAATAGCCAATAGCAAATACAAATAGCCATATGAAGTGACAGCATTACAAACATCTGTTAATATAAGTACGTTAGTTAGAAAATGCATTTAATTCAATTATTTGATCACTAAACTTTTCATTACTAACAGACTATTAACACTTTTATAAGTACTTATGTAATTGCTTAATTAGCACTGACAGATAATGTTTGGACTTTATGTCAAAACCTAAACCTAATCTAACCTAACTTAAATAACATTCCTTACTTTTTAAAATTTGACGCAGCGCTGGTACTATTCAAGGTCCTTCTTTTTCTGTCATGCGACGTTCCCAGTAATGCAAAACTAAGAAAAGTAGATCTTGTAGCTGTTATTCTATCTAATCCAAGCAACTACCTTCGCCAATATCCATGTGCGACGGTAGTTGCTTTCCATCAGGTGACTCGTTTATATAAAATAAAAAAAAACGAAGATCGTCGTCCCACCTAGTTGGAGGTTTGACCCAGCCTTGGACTCCACTCCAGAGTAAGTTTACTCCAGCGTTCATGTTTTTCGAGCTTTGCTCTAGTTACTCGCTGTCTAAGGCATCCATAAGGCATCCATTATACGCGCATGCAAGCGTCAGTCAATTCCGTCAGTCATGAATTATGTTTGACTGATGGTGACTGATGGACTGACGAATGGTATTAGACGGTCACTCAATTCTTTTCAGTTTTATGTCAGTCAAAGCCAAAATTTTCAAAGGTATACTTCTAATTTTTTTTCAGATTTTGTCAGATGTGACAAAACTCACTCAAAAGTCATGATTGATGGTTGCATAACAAAAAACCAAAATATCCAGATAACGGTCAATCAATTTCATGCAACCATCAGTCACTGCATTACACGACAGGTTATGCATCAGTCACAGTCATGACTGTGGTAAAACTGACAGCAAAACCTACCGTGTAATGGATGCCTAAATATTTTTTTCGTTAGAGGATAATATATAGTGTGTATGAAATGGGCAATTAGAACGGCCGTTAGTATTAAATATCGTGAGAAGTTTATGAGGATATTTTGTCTGTCCAAAGTCGGGACCTTGGAGTTTGGACATATCGTAAGATTGTCTTGAGTCCCTTAAACCTAAAAATAAATTGTATCTTGTATTTAAATGTGTTTGTTTAATAAAAACACTCAATGCAAAACAAGTTAAAATGTAAAAGATGTAAATCCTGGACCATGATGTAAATACCTGAGGTTTTTATCAAATAGATAACACTTAATTTTCAAATTCTATAGTGATATGAACTTGTTAAATTGATTAGTCTCTACGGGGTGTAACAAAAAATAGTGAGAATACTATAGTGAGTGTGTGAGTCCCCTGTATAGAGTGCACTCTGAAATTAACAGTGCTGAAAGAGTCATTTGTATGAGCAAGCGTCATGAGTTTTCTCATACAAAAGTAAAAAAAGTTACTCTTTCAGCGCTACTACTTTTACAGTGAACTCTATACAAGGAACACATACACACCCATATTATCACTATGTTTTGTTACAAGTTTTAAATTACGAGAAAGTAATTGTAAATATTTAAAGTATTACCAGTAATCTGTGGAATTACCTACTTACTGACACTCCACACTTACCAATTACCAGAGAATACAATAAGGTACCACTTATTGTTCGGTTCGTTTTTGTAGAGAACGCCGTTCGGAACAGTTTAAGATTTCAACGGGATCGCCAACTACTGCCTTCACATTGGAAAATCGCTTCTGTTAACAATATTACAAAAATACAAACAATATAAACATGCAGTCTCGATATAATAAAACTGCGAAATGACATTATCATAGAGTGTTTTTAAAACTTTGTGCGGTTTTTAAAAACTACGAGAAACGCATATTTTGACAAAATTCCTAATAATCTCTTTATAATATTTAATATGAAGTCCATTCGTTTATCATTCAATTTTAAAATCTAGGTTAATTGCCGAAGCATTTTTTATAATGAAATGTATAATAAGTATTGTATAATATTATTTGGGCTGCTTAGATTTCACAGAACTAATTTCTTATTTCATTTTTAAAAATATAACGATCTTCTAACGGTAGGGGAGGGGAGGGTGCTATTCGTGTAGTCACTCGAGTTCATGGAGACCTAGTAGGTTTTTACATGAGGTAAAACTGATATAATTTTAAGAGCGTTTTTTATTTTAGCGGTGGGTTCAGAAACTGCAGCCATAATATTATGTTCTTTTTCATAACTTTAAAATGGCTACAGTATATTGTCTGCAAATATATTATATTCAGAAAATTGCTTATTTAGGTAAATTATAACAAGATTTTAGACACCAAGGACTAAATTATTTAGTTGAGTGCAACATAAAATATATGCGAAGCTTATTTAAGAAAATATTAAGCTTTATTTTTTATATTTTAAAATGTCACTACAGGCTTACCTAACCTTTGAATCGTGTGTGCTTTATATAGAAGCTTCTTTGGGGTATATTAAACATTCCCTATCTTAATCTGACAGATCCGATGACATTTCAGTATTCGAAAATAACTTTTTTCCTCTTCCCCTCCCTAACTATAGGTCAATCGAATCTGATGGCAATTTTTGACAGCAGATTTCCAAAAAATATCCTTAATCATTGGATATTTTTTATATTTGCATGTTTAGGTAACACACATAATCAGCCGCTATAAGAAAAGAAATGGATCAAAATGTTTTATTCCAATTACACCGGTATTGCTAGAGTCCATTTATTTTCTCACTTTTTGTCATCAGATTCTGGTAGACCTATATAAATATGTATTTTTTTTATTACTGGCTACATTAAATCTTAAAAAATGCCAGCAAAAATCTACGTAAGTAACATTTTTCAAATCAGTATTTTATGGGCGGTTGTTGTATCATGTATGTTGCTCTAATATTAACACGAATGATTTTATGACATTAGTTTCTAGTTTAAAAATAATTTATTCATAAATTAATGTATGGAATTGATATTGAACACATAAATTAATCACGCAGTTAAGTATATTGACTGTAATAATCAGGAACATATTTTACTAAATGAATGTCATGGAGTCGACTTACTGCACCTACATACACTTTTTCTTCCATAATATAGATCAGGGGTCACCAAATGGCGGACCGCGCTCCGCATCCGGACCGCCGACCCATTGTGTGCGGACCAAGCATTTTCGAAGATGAACTTCGTTAAAAATAAATTTCGGTCTCGACTTACTGATGAACATCTCCAGGATTTAATATCAATAGCTTGCACCAATTTCACTCCAAACTTCAGAGAGATAATTTGATCTACTTACAAAAATTTTCATTTTTGTCATATACAGTAAATAAATACCTTTGTAAATTCCGTAATTACCTTGGTTTAATAATTTTTTTTAATGTGTGGACCGCGAAGGTCATTTTATTTCTTAATGTGGACCCCGAGCGAAACTAATTGGTGACCCCTGATATAGATCATTTATAAGATTATTTTGATCTTAACTTTGTTTTGCTTAAAAACCTCGGTATGAATAATACAATCGATTAAATACCACGTATTAAAATCGTAAAATACCATGACATATATTTATTTTGTACAGTTTTGTACACTTTCTTTAAATTAATAGTTAAATAGATCGAAGCATTATTATACCTGTTTAGCGTGCGCGCGGGCCGCGTGGTAATTACCGTAGCGCTGCTACGCGACCTCGTAGCACTGAGCGCGGCCGCCGCGCATCGCGGAAAAATGCGGCGCGCGGTAATTTATACGCCAAAATAATATTACAATAAGATATTATAATAATTTTATATTACATATTAATATTATAAATGCAAAAGTGTCTTTGTCTGTTACCTCTTCACGCCCAAACGGTTAAACCGATTTTGCTGAAATTTTGTATCTAAGAGATAATTTTTATTCCGAAAAAATGCAAGTTTCCCCAATTTTGGCGCAACGGAGTTACGGGCGTCATCAAGTACAAAATAATATTTCAATTGTTTTAAAATATTACATAATATTATATAGAAAAAAGTAAAAAATGTAACCGCCTACTAAAATACTATCAGAGAAACAAATTCATATGCAAATGACAGGCTTACATCATTTGGTTAGGTTGTGGTAAGGTTTTGTCAAGTCTATGTTATTTGAGGTACCAAAATACGTAGGTCATTTATAGCACATAAAAAAAACTTAGTTTTCGCGTATTTCACAGTTAAACCTTATAAGTATAAATTTGTTCCTATAATTAAAGGATAAGTCGATAATTTAAAAAAAAATACTCATTTAAATATTGTTTACGCACATAACAAGACGTTCTAATTTATTCATACTAGCTGTCTTGACAGTCGACACAAGTAGTTTAAATGTCGCACGTATTTATAATAAAAATATATTGTGATTATTATTATGATTATGATTACTGTTCAATTTCTCCCAAAAATCGATCCATACTATTATATCTTATATATAAAACTAGATGACGCCCGCAACTTCGTTGCGCCAAAATTCATTTATCGCGCGGGAACCGTACATTTTTTCGGGATAAAAAGTATCCTTTTTCCTTTCACGGGACTCAAAGTGTCCCATACCAAATTTCAGCAAAATCGGTTCAGCGGTTTAGGCGTGAAGAGGTAACAGACAGACAGACAGACACACTTTCGCATTTATAATATTAGTATGGATTCTCGTGTCATAATGTTAGTTACCGTACTCCTCCGAAACGGCTTTACTGATTTTTAACAAATTTATATATGCATATTCAGTGGGTCTGAGAATCGGCTACTGGCTACTTTTTATATTGATAAGTGCATTTGTTGAATAAATAATAGTAAATTATTACAACTCGAGACTGACGGCGACCATTGTTTGTGCGACGGGATAGCGATGGACGTTGCCATGGTGACATACTTAGGTATTTAGTCACTTCAATAAAATACCAGATGGGCGAAATACTTTATAATATGGCAAAACAACGTTTGCCGAGACAGCTAGTACTAACATAATATTATAAATGCGAAAGTGTGTTTGTATGTCTGTCTGTCTGTTACCTGTTCACACCCAAACCGCTGAATCGATTTTGATAAAATTTGGTTTTCGGATATGTAGTGAGTCACAGACACTGTCATAATAATGGCAATCCAGTTTATTTATTGGCATTTACTTTTTACACATTTAACCATTCAAATCATCGCACCTCTACTAATTGTGCCTCTATCAGGGTTGCCAACCGTCCTGTTTTTCCAAGACATGTCCTAGTTTTTGAGTGTCCTGGGAGTCCGCCTACCTCTTTTAAGATGCTTAACACTTTGAACGGACTTATGGTTTCGTTTTGTGTCAGAAATCAGAATAAGTATCTACTTGTCAACTTCTATCAATTTATTTAAAATATAATAATATTAAAAATATTTTTTTCATCTTAACTGCAGATTTTACATTTTTAAATTTCAGTTCAACAGATTTCACTACATTGCGACACATCGCGTCCTGTTTTAAAACTTCTTTGTTCTGGTTTTTATAACTTCAAATATTAATTTGAAGTATAAGTATACGAGTATTTTAATTTTTAATTACATTAACTTTTTTTATCTGTTTTCACTAGATATTAATTTAAATATTGCAACTCTGCTATTTCGTCTTTTTAAAGAGTACTATCCCGGATTTCGTAGCTTTTAGACCTGCCCCCCTACCATTAGCTCTTATAACGGTATTACTTTAATATTACTTGCAGATTTGCCACAAACAAAAAACATAGTTTTGTTTATATAAATAGATATGATGTTTGCTTATACGAAATCCAAAAGTAATATTAAAGTAATACTGCTATAAGAGCTCATGGTAGGCCCACTATACAAATATACAGGACTAGCTTTTGCCCGCGGCTTCGCTCGCGTTAAGAAGTATTATTATTAATTAGGTATCAAAGCCCGATCGGTATAAAATTGACAAAGTTTCATACAAACTTTCATCCCCTATTTTATCCCCTTGGGGGTATAATTGATCAAAATCTTAGCGGATGCCTACGTCATAACATCTACCTGCATGCCAAATTTCAGCCCGATCCGTCCAGTGGTTTGGGCTGTGCGTTGATAGATCACTATCATGTCAGTCAGTCAGTCACCTTTGAGTTATATATATTTATATAGATATAGATTACATATTATTTGTAATTGGCAACCCTACCATATCGTGTTTGTATGTGTGACGTCACGTGTAATGTTATCAGTAGAGATAGCGCGCGCCCTCCATACGACCTTGCTGACCGACGTAGCCTTTGTTTAGGATGTTTAACGCGATTCTGTATCTTTAGTGTTTATATCTTAGTAAAATTATTATAATTTACTACCTGACCCGGCAAACATTGTTTTTCCAATACGTGGGAGAGCCATGCTTCGGCACGAATGGGCCGGCTCGACCGGAGAAATACCACGTTCTCACAGAAAACCGGCGTGAAACAGCGCTTGCGCTGTGTTTCGCCGAGTGAGTGAGTTTACCGGAGGCCCAATCCCCTACCCTATTCCCTTCCTTTCCCTCCCCTATTCCCTTCTCTTCCCATCCCTACCCTTCCCTATTACCCTATTCCCTCTTAAAAGGCCGACAACGCACCTGCAGCTCTTCTGATGCTGCGAGTGTCCATGGGCGACGGAAGTTGCTTTCCATCAGGTGACCCGTTTGCTCGTTTGCCCCCTTATTTCATAAAAAATAAATAAATAAATATATATATATATATATATATATATATATATATATATATATATATATATATATATATATATATATATATATATATATATATATATATATATATATATAAATTATTTCTAATAATAAGTGGATAAAAACCTAAAAACCTATTCTCAGGTCTAAGGAATGTCCCATTGAGGAAATTAATTCCTAGACAGTTGACAGACAAACGTCATTTGGTCGGATCATGTCAATTTAATGTTAATTGTGATCTGTCGGCTGGGTTTGACGTAACGCGACCAAACTGCGTAGGTCCCCCATCTGCCTAGAAATCAACTTCTCTGATAGTACATGCAACATTTCATTAAAATCGCTTGAGCCGTTTCGGAGGAGTTCGCGCACAAACACCGTGACAAGATAATTTTATATAATATATTACATTTTCCGGAAAAATTACATGTACACATCAGTTTAAGACAAAACCCCACACTAGGCATGGCCTGTCCTGTGGGGCCCTTTGAAACAATTTTCTGAAGAGATCCTACTTAACTACTGTAGGTTCTTTGTTTAATAAAGTGTTGAGTTCAGTTAGCTTTATTATAAGTTACATTTTTTCAAAAACTTTAAATTAGACGTTGCCCGCAAATCGCAACACTTCATGTCACGGATACGTTTACCGGGAACCGCACATTTTGTCGGGACTAAAACTTTCCTACTTACTACCTACCTTTAAAATACATACTTAATATTATGTATTATCAAAATTGGTTAAGAGCGGACAGACATCTTATTGACACATTAAATATATCAAACACTAGCTGTGCCCCGCGGTGTTAGTGATATATAATAAAAGACTATGAAAAGTACCAATAAAAGGGTCAAAACGGCTTTACACGGTTCTATAATGGTTTATGGTAGTGATGATGATGATGAATGTAATTTGCATAGTAGCATATTATGCTTTCCGTTCTTAAAACAACGTCGAAACTCCCAAACTTGTATCTATAAAGAGTCAGGAGTTCTCTCAGCACCTTCATGAATATGGTACCAAATTGGGATAATAACATAACACACCAAAAGAAAAATTTTGAAAATCGGTTCACAAACGGCGGAGTAATCCTTGAACATAAAAAAACGAACATAACACCTCCTCTATTTTGAAAGTCGGTTAAAATTGTAGCCTATGTGTTTTTGTTATTCTGATGTATCCTATTGTAAAGTTTCATTAAAATCCGTTCAGTAGTTTTTTTGCATGAAAGAGTAACAAACATCCATACATACATCCAGACTTTCGCCTTTATAATATTAGTAGGATACGTTTTAGCTTTATCGCGATGGTCGGGCAAAAGTAACATACATTATAGGGCTCCCGCCTCCCACACATAATTGCGAATTCGCATCGCATCGCAATTTAAATATCTGCGGCAAAACTCATAATAAAAATGACACTGCGATGCGATGCGAATTCGCAGTTATGTGTGGGAGCCTATAAAGATACAGTCATCGAAACCACGCTGCATCCCATCTGTAATAAAAAAATCCAAGCAAGAGCCGCATCTGTATTCTTGTGCAAGCGCATAAAATGTAACACCGAAAACCCATCGACACTACTCGTTGTTTACAATGTTAGCGAGTACAGTAAAAATATCGATTTCCAGTAACATGACCTCTGTAGCGCTGCTACGCGCGACGTAGCAGCGCTACGAATACACTACGCATAATAATTATCATATTTTTATAGACTTACCTTTTTTGTTGTTTTTTTTTTGTAACTAAATAAATACCTGTCTCTAGTGTTTTCTAATTAATGACAAAGATGTAATATGAACACACACGTTTTACAAAGTTAATTCTTTATTCAAACATTTTTAATAGTATTTATGTAGGTTTATCGGCAAGAACAAAACAAAACACTTTAAATAAATTATAGTTTTGGTCTTGACATGTTGATAAAACGAACGAAATAAAAGAATTATTTAAAAATAGAACTGAGACAAGTGTCAAGGAAAATTTGAACCCCTCTGTCATATCCGATATGGTCTAGTGGCTAGGATACCTGGCTCTCACCCAGGAGGCTCGGGTTCGATTCCCGGTATCGGAAAATTCCATTTTTGTGTTTCCAGTTACTTCTGTACATTTTTAAAGGTTTTTGTTTATTTAATGTATTTTGTCTTGTATATTTGCTAAAATATGTACCATTTTTAAACAAAGACTAATTACTTAAAAATCTTAAAAGAAACTCCAGTTCTTAGAACTTTTCTATGGACTTAATAATATTAAAAAAAAAAAAAACAGTAAAATTTTATTGAGACATCAAGGTTCTTTAAAAGAAACACAAAATTTAGAAACATTTTTTTTTTATTTAAATAAAACTTACATTAATTACTTTCACACGATTTTAAGAAACATTTCGCGGAGAAAATATTATCAGATGTTGGTGAATATTATTTGTACACTACAACCATGTTGCTAAAAGCCCTCGGCAACCTCACTCGTTCTATAAAAATGACGGACACGGACGAGGTATTAAAAATATTGCCGAAAGATATTGACGTCATGGTAGTACTGTAAGTGTCTAAAGTCTAAACACACCATGCCGAAGTTACGCGGCCGAAGTTCCGCATGATTACGTCAGCAATGTCAAACCATAAAGTTAATATACCTAGCGGAATAGAGCAACAATCTCGAGCTGTCAAACGAAACCGAAATTGGTTTACATCTGTGTGTAAAAACATGTGTACGTATACACTTACACAAGCATGATTGAACATGAATTCAATGAGATTAAATTGTCAACGTGCCGATAAGTACCGACTGGATGTCAAAAAAAGAAAACTGCTGTCATGTATCACACGTCTCTTTCTACCACGCAGTGTTACTGATAGTGACATCTCGCTTGCTCAGGCCTTTGTTTCTCTATTCCGCTAGGTATATTAACTTAATGTGTCAAACGCATACAATACAGGGTGAAATTAAACCTTCCTGCCAAATTTTTTCCAGGGCTTAGGTATCACTAGGAGAGTCCATTTAACCAAAAAAAAAAATTGGGTGTTATTTTTTACAAGGATCAATATATCAAAATTTGGCAGGAAGGTTTAATTGCACCCTGTATAACGCGACGTAATTTCGGCATGGTGTGTCATCGGTAATTTAAAATACATTGCAGGCGTAACCATGCGGAACTTCGGCCGCGTTTTTTCGGCCTAGTGTGTTTAGAAACTTAGACTGGCCATAGACGAACCGCAAGTTGCAGTCGGGACCGACTTCTCTAGAGCGGTCGCGTTGAAATTTGCACCGACCGCTCAAGCACTGCTCGAGCGGTCCGTCTATTGCGGATATGAATTAAGTATAAAAAATGCAGATCGCCGTGCGGCGACCGCATTATGCAGTCGGTTTCGACTGCATAATGCGGCCCGTCTATAGCCGGCCTTAAGGGCGCTCTTCACATTGGGCCAATATGGATAGAACTGTTTATCAACATGATTAGGCAGCTTGCTACACCATGCCGTACAAATTACAATCTCAATCGTGATTGCTCAATACAAGCTGTCTAAAGTATGCAAATACTTCGATCATTACCAGTCAAAGATTATAATATAATAATTATATTATTATGATATGCGAACGTGTAAAATAGGCATACTTATGGACATTTTACACGTTCGCAATCGCTTATCCATCATGGTCCATTGTGGAGAGGCCGGGAAACTTAAACCTCTGTTATTTACAATTTATCAGTAAAATGGCAGTAGACATATTTTGTCTCCATTTACTTAATAAACACAAGAGGATAAAACAAAACTATTGAGGCCGCACCCAGAGATATTTAATGAATTATTTAACGAAGAGTTTGAAAAAGAATGTATGTCAAAATCCTTACAAAATTAAAGGCGAGTAATTCGTAATGAATATCTTTGAACGGGGCCGTATATTAGCCGTAAATGTAATTTGACTCAAACAGCCATTATAACGTTACGGTTGTAGGTATTTTGGAGCATTCATTCATTGTAAACACTTTAAATAAATAAATTTCACCTTTCCTTCTCTTTTCTGAAATCAGTACAACTTTAAACAAATTAGCTTTATTTACCAAACTAATCAAAATAAATTCGGCATTGTTACAACCAAACTAAAAGTCATTTCAGTTCAGGCTTACGTTGAAACAAGAAGAGGATAAATAAATTACTTTTGCATGTAAGCCAACAACTTAACTATTAAATAATTATTTCTAATTCGTCCGCGTGGCTTTTTGAAATTATGTAGTATGTAACTACATATAAGCTATTTGTTTTAATTCACCCGTAGAGCTCGCCATATTATAAAAAGAAAACGATTTACAGTTAAAATCTTAATATAATATTATCACTTGGCGCTTTTTATAAAATGTAATGTGGGCATTGTTTCATGCCGGTTTTGTGGATTATGATCTATTTAAGACGGCCCATTCGTGCCGACGTGGCTCTTTTTGAGCGGTCATCTCGAAAGATGCGATAAGTTGTAAGATACTGCTTATTAATAAAACTTACACCTTGGAGAATAATCTTGAAGTGTCGATTTTTATATAGTTTTTTTTTTCACTAATTACATTTTAAACTTTATTAAGTTATTTTAAACTTTACGTAATAAAATGCTTCAGACTTCTTTATTAAATTATTTAATTCTCATATCTGACCGAAACAAATTGTGAATTCTAAATCTTAATACTTGTAGCATTTTATTTAATGCATCAATGTATTATTAAAAATTGTCTCTGTCCTACACAGCATCAAAATAAAAAATAAAAATACCCCGGTAAATGCGTGACAGATGACACTGACGTATTCAAAACGTCAAATTCAAAATCGTAACATTTGGCACAAGCTCGCTAATCAGCTCGTTCTAGCAGCTTCCTCACCAACCGCCAGTCCTCCATGATATCGGAATCTGGCAGCATGTAGACTATGTAGGGAGGGGAGACTGTCACTTGGCGCTTCCGCTTCTTCCTGCCCCACTCGGGACCACACGACCACAGGTCCACGGTATGCCGCTCCTCCTCTATCTTCCGGATTTTTTCTAAAATTTCTTCCTTGAGGGACTCGTATGCCAGCCACTTTTCACTCTGCTGACAAAGAAAAGGTTGTCGTTAGTGAATTCATCTTGATACAAACAGTCGATTAGGGTAGTTGGTATACTAACAAAAAGGACGAACAAAACAATAAAGAATCATGTACACTTAAATACGTGGGAGAGCCATGCTTCGGCACGAATGGGCCGGCTCGACCGGAGAAATACCACGTTCTCACAGAAAACCGGCGTGAAACAGCGCTTGCGCTGTGTTTCGCCGAGTGAGTGAGTTTACCGGAGGCCCAATCCCCTACCCTATTCCCTTCCCTTCCCTCCCCTATTCCCTTCTCATCCCATCCCTACCCTCCCCAATTACCCTATTCCCTCTTAAAAGGCCGGCAACGCACCTGCAGCTCTTCTGATGCTGCGAGTGTCCATGGGCGACGGAAGTTGCTTTCCATCAGGTGACCCGTTTGCTCGTTTGCCCCCTTATTTCATAAAAAAAAAAATCGACGATTGAAACTCTGACAAGGCTGTTTTTTTATCCTTAACCTTTTTTTCAATTTCAATCTAAAGGCCGAACTCAGAGATATTTAACAATTACTTAACTTTAATTAAATGACGATTTTGACATAAATTCCATACATTTTCCGTCAAACTCTACATTGAAGACATGAGTGGACGAAGCGGGTAAGAATTTGAAAACTGCCGTTTTTTTTTGCATGAACGAAAATGACCGCATCGTTCGTGCGATTTAACGCCTCTTAATTTTTTTCATTGTGGCTGCGTCAAGTCGTTAGATAAGCCGACGACGTTGGAAGAGCTCAGAGTCAAAATTAAACGTGAAATAGCCGAAATATGTGTCCGAGTCATAGAAAATTGGGTTCAACGAATCGACCGCTGCAAACGTGGCATGGTGGCCATATGAGCGAAGTCGAGTTCCATTCAAAAATGTTTTGATTGTACTTCAACCCTATAATAAAATTTTAGAAATATCTCAAATGGCTTTCATTTTATTAAAAAAAAAAAGTTGTCAAGTCCTTATTGGAAAACCCCTTATATTCATCTCTTCATCTCGTAAAGATTTCCAAAAGATTTCCAAAACCCTAAAGTAAAAATTTTATTATATTTTTTCCTAGTGCGAAGTATTCTAGAATATGGTATACAAATTTGGCGGCCTCATTATGCCACACACTCACTTCGGTTAGAGCGAGTTCAAAAGAGGTTTCTCTGGCATTTAGCTTTTTCTCTTGGCAAAAGTAAGGAGCTTCATTCATACAGTAGTAGGTTATTAAAATATTTTTCACGATTCACTAACTCAGGAATTGATCAGCTAATAATTCCAAAAAAAACTTGATGCCACTTTCATTTATAATGTATTGAGAAATAAGGTATCTTGCCCCCAATTGCTGCAATGTATAGGGTATCGTGTCCCAGTTCGTCTTCCTCGAGCTCCTATAAAACCTCTTTATTATCGACCAAAAATAACTAATCTTGGCATGAACTCTCCTATGACTCGAATGACAAGATTAATTAACGAATGCAGCAGTGTCTTGGGCTTGCACTTTGACTCCCCCGCGTCCTTTTTGTGTCACATAAAAGACCATATTAACATTGAAACTTAAAATAAAAAGAAATAATTGTATCATGTAGAGAACAATCAATTAGTTAATTTTTTTTTTAAATAATTTTTATATTTTAATTATTGGTTATTTAATGAATTTTATTATTGTATCCCTTTTTACTATTACGAATTTTTATATTTTTTAATTGGTTATTTAATTAATTTTTATTATTGTATCCCCTTTTCCTTTTACTTTAAAGAATTTTTTATATTTTTTTAATTATTGGCTATTTCATTAATTTTTATTATTGTATCACTTTTTAGGGTTCTGTACCCAAAGGGTAAAAACGGGACCCTATTACTAAGACTTCGTTGTCTGTCCGTCTGTCTGTCTCCAGGCTGTATCTCAAGAACCGCTACAGCTAGACTTCTGAAATGTTTACAGATTGTGTATATCTGTTGCCGCTGTAACAACAAATACTGAAAACAAAATAAATATTTAAGGGGGGCTCCCATACAACAAACGTGTATTTTTAGGCCTTTTTCGCTCTATATCAATAAAGGCAAGAGGTAGGCACTTGAATTTTTCACACATTCTTTTGTTATATGTGTATTTTAATATTTAATAATAATACAAAAAACACAATTTTTAGCCTATTTTTGCTCTGTATCGGTACGGAACCCTTCGTGCGCGAGTCCGACTCGCACTTGGCCGATGTTTATGAATTGTAATTTATAGTATAACTATTGAATAATAGTTATTACTTTTTCTCATATTAATACTTTAAGCAAATTGTAATGCTTTAAGTATTGATATATAATATATAAATAAATAATATGTAAATTAATATATAAAATATATATTAATTGTAAAAATAATACATATTTTTAGTTGATTTTATGATATTGTGAATGCGATGTTTGTCTTTAAGAAATTGATATGCGTTTTGACTGTAACCTAAAATTGTATTTCTTAAATGTATTACGTGTAATCAATTGTTGACAAACCAAATAAAATAAAATAAATATCTGTAATCCATACTAAAATTATAAATGCGAAATGATGTCTGTCTGTTACCTCTTCACACCCAAACCACTGAACCGATATTGCTGAAATTTGGCTTGGAAATAGTTACATTAGGTCCCGGGAAAGGACATAGGATACTTTTTAGCCTGGAAAAATGTACGGTTCCCGCGCGATAAACAAATTTAGGCGCAACGGAGTTACGGGCGTCATTTAGTACATACTTTATAATTTTACAGAGCTTTAACTCAAAGCGAAGCAAACAATAAGTCTTATACAACGTAACACAATATGAATTAATAAAATTATATCTCTTATAATCCCAAGCCTAACACAATACTCATTTATTCTCCTTAATTACGTCGTGTTTCCACCTGCGCGCGCGCATCCAACATGGCGGCCTTCCGGGAAACGCGCGCGAGGTCACCGCGCCCGCGCAGGCGCCATCTTGTACAGGTACAACGGCATTTAATGTTGGCTTGGCGCTTCCTTTATATCGTATTCGTTGAGAGAGAATTTTATGTAATTAAAATAATAGTTACTAATGTAGGTAGCTAATAATAAATATTATTATTTTGAATTTCGTATAAAAATATACGTAATATAATAATTGCTATGAACTTCTTTTTAGTTAACTTAAACCTTCCCTGTTAACCCTGTTAACGAAAACCTTCCCTGGAGTTCCACGAATGTTTCAAGACTAAAATTTGGCAAATCGTTTCAGCCGTTCTCGAGTTTTAGTACTTACTAGGCATAGGCATAAGATATGCCTGTGCGTCTATACGCATAGGCACAATAGTCACTGGTATGTATGCTGAGGCAAAACAATAGTCAAATAAATGCCACGTTAGGTTTGTTTGGGGCCATTTTGATATTTCAGTTAAGTTTAACCGTCTAACGTTAGGAAGGGCGCCTTTCACTTCTCTCACTTTGAGCCGTTGGCGAGCTTGACTGATATGCATCTAAGTAGACATGGTCGGCTAAATAATTCATAAAATGTCAATAAATTATTTTTGTTAAAGTTGCGTATAACCTATATTTTAACGCATAGCTACAACCCACAGGCCACAAGTTACAGTTTCTAGCGAAACATATGAACCGAGCTTTTAAGTCACAACTAACATGTTAGAGCCGTTGAAAGTAAAAAAGTTAGGTCTTTTACTTTTAGTTACTTGCAAATTATTAAAAAAACACTTAAAATCTACAAAAATAATAAAAGAAAACTTACAAAAAGGTACTCTCCGGCGGGGAATCGAACCCCGGTCTCCCGCGTGACAGGCGGGGATACTGACCACTATACTACCGAAGATGCTGACGGCAGAAACGAAATTTACAACCGCTTGGTACATCTCTGACGTAGTATTGCATAATATTTCGCGGCAGAGACGAATTTTATTGGCCTTAATAAGGCTAAAAATACAATTAACGTGGGCGAGAGCCACTAAATATAACGTAGCTACGTAAATAAGTCCTGCCTACATCAAATACATTTCATACCAGTTTTAATACTATATTTAACTACGATTTTATGAAAATAGTAATATTATTAAGGTAGCTTATTTTATGTTACGATGATATTTCATTTAAAAAAAATTAATCAAACCATACTAGGTACTTACTATTATAAATTTGAAAACTGTGTGTTTGAAATGTGGTATGGAGATACGAGCTCCCAAACGGACATACAATATTAGCCGGGCTAGTTCCCGAAGTGGTAGGCATCGTGGTCACGACGCGACGTTCAAAGTGTGTTCATAACTAGATGACGCCCGCAACTCCGTTGCGCCAAAATTCGTTTATCGCGCGGGAACCGCACATTTTTCCGGGATAAAAAGTGATACAATATACCAGTAAAAAGACATTTTATTTTATATTTATTATTATTACAGATAGTTTTATCAAGGAAAAATGTATACAGTTTCCACACGATAACACTTATTAAAATTACTGTGAAAAGTCTGTAATAATCATTCATATATATATATATATATATATATATATATATATATATATATATATATATATATATATATATATATATTAATACGCGAGCGAAAAACTTTGGATCCCTTTTGACGAAAAATGCGGAAACGTAGGTGAATGAAATTTTGCACAGTTATAGTTTACTACAGATCGCCCAATGGTCGAAATTCGACCTTAGTTTCAACGACATTAGGTATACTACCTATATTTTGTAAAAAAAATATTGACTTTATCATATTTTTTTTCAACTCTTGTCTCTCTCTGGGACTCAGCTGATCCCAGACTGGCCGTGTAAGCATTGTCTAATAGTATCTAAGATTCAATAAAAAAAAAAATATAATCCATTTTCAATTTGTCAACTTGTTGTCAACAGACTTCAACCGTAAATAAAAGAGTATAATTCGTATGTATCAAGTATGTATAGGCTTGTCACTCAAAAATCTGTCATCTTTCCTAGTGTGTGTGTTGTATTGTGTGTAATGTTTTATTTGTTAAAAAAATATATGATAAAAGCATAATTTCAAAATAATATTAGCTCGATGCACTCCTTCAACATATAAACTATAACTGTGCAAAATTTCATTCACCTACGTTTCCCCATTGTTCGTCAAGAGGGATACAAAGTTTTTCGCTCGCGTATTAATATATAGATATGGTGAAGAAGTGCATCGAGCTAATATTATTTTGAAATTATGCTTTTATCATACATTTTTTTAACAAATAAATTATTACACACACTACAATGTGCACACTACCATCTTTTTTAATGACAAGCCTTATACATACGAATCTCTTTTGTTTATGGTTGAAGTCTGTTGTCAAATTAAAAATGGATTGTTGTTTTTTCTATTAAATCTGAAATAGTCAATACTTTAAGGATGAAGCCAAACGAGCGTAATTTGTGAGTTGTGAGTCGCAGAATTTCTGCCGCGTAAATATCTTTTCATACAAATCATGACTCACAAAATAACGCTCGTGTGAATCAAACGGGAATTTCGTATGAAACTGAATGCAGCAGAATTTCTGCCAGCCGAAATTCTGCGACTCACAACTTACAAATTACGCTCGTTTGGCTTCACCCTAAACGGGGACTGGGGAGCCAAAAGAAGATAATTAAATTTAAGGTCGATTTTCGACCATTGGGCGATCTCAAATATTTTTTAAAACATATTGTATTATTATTAATTATTATAAATGATTAATTACTTGTATCTTCTGGGGTACAAACATATTGTATTATAGTTAACTACATAGCTCATATCTAATAATTTTCGCTTCCTTACAGAAATAGCAGACGATTTCAATTACTTTGCTAAGACCACCTTCTTTGTGGTACCGTATGTCAGTTTACTACATCATAGGTCCTAAACTGCTATAATAATATTCAACCTTACTGTCCCGAAGTAACAAACACCGCGACACTGATAACCGTTATCAGGGTGAACTGATAACGGTTATCTAACGCCGTATAAACGAGTGCTCTGTCGATGGAGATACCGCTTAAGACTATTGATATAGTGTCGAGGAATTCATTTAAAACTTGTAAAAATATTATTTAAACAATATTAATTTAGTACTATCCCTCTTACTAATAAAAAGGTCCACACTGTGTGTCGTTGTTATCGTTAAGACGATACTGATTTGTCCTTGTCTGGTTTGTTACAAGTCGCTGTTACTTAGCGGGTGCTAGGAGTTTTCGTAGTCGAAAATTGAAGAAAAACATCAAAACATAGTTTATCAAAGAAGAACACAAAGGGCTCTCAATTAGAGTACAATGTTACAAGCATACATTCAGTACAATTTACTGGGCAGTGAAGTAAATATTTATTAATCTGCGAGGTGGGTACATAACGCTATGAATGTGTTTCTCTATACGCATGAGTATTGAGTATATATTCTAATTTTTACCTACCCACCTACTCCTAACAATTGTTCTACTCGGGAGTCGGGCCAGTAAAAATCCTTTGATTTATTTATTTATAGTACCTACGACACCGTAATAGACCGAAAGTCCATTTCTGCCAAAAGCCAATGCAGATTAATCGATTTTCGACGGTTTCGGCGTTCCTAGGTTCGGTCCTAGTTATCTTAGCACAACTACACCTTCGCGTCTACTATGATTTTGTATTGTAGTTTTGTTGCACTTTGAGTCCCGCAGATTGCAGACTTTTAATTGGCCGATAGTTTAGTTTGGCTCTTGATCAGTATGAAACTATATGGAAGAGCGCATATTACAACGATACCGAGTCGGCCGATAATTAAGTTTGATGGGCTATACGATTACCTTCAAACTTAACCATCGGCAAACTGTCGGCCGATGCTAAATCAGTACGACGTTCTTCCATGCGCGCACACGACGCCGATTGTTCGGTCGGCCGACTCGGCAGAAATCCGAATCGTGTAAAATTTTCCATTCAAAAATCTATCGCTGTGAATGGAACCGTGCGAGAGCAATCGGCCGACTGTTGTCTAGTCTGCGCACTCACCACCAACCCAAAATATGTTTGTTGGCGTAGTGTGCGCGCTAACAGCCCAACCCGACCAAACTATCGGCCGATAGAAGGTTGCAGTCTGCGGCTCTTTAAGACCATTAGCCGTATTAGGTACTATCAAAAAGGCTGATTCATAGGCAGATGGCGGACCTATGTCAATTGGTCGCGTTGTGTCAAACCCATCCGACAGATCACAGCCAGAGTAAACAGAACGAGTAGGCTGACTCAGAAGAGATAATTGAATTGACATAATCCGACCAATTGACGTAGGTCCGTCAACTGCCTATGAATCAATTTCTTCGATGGTACAGAGAGACGAGAGTACAAAGATTTGGCGACTGAACATTGCTGAGTCACTGTTGCACAACAGAATTTATACGTTTTCGATGATATCACCAGATTCTGATCTTGCAATGTCTTTAATAATGTTGTGTCACCCATGAAGGTGTTATACTCGGTAAATCCATACTTACTAATACTTACTTACTAATACTTACTTACTAATATTATAAATGCGAAAGTGTCTGTCTGTCTGTCTGTTACCTCTTCACGCCTAAACCGCTGAACCGATTTTGCTGAAATTTGGTATGGGGATACTTTGAGTCCCGGGATAGGACATAGGATACTTTTTATCCCGGAAAAATGTACGGTTCCCGCGCGATAAACGAATTTTGGCGCAACGAAGTTGCGGGCGTCATCTAGTTATAATATGTTTAGCTGTATGCACTCCTAAAATTGTTTTACTTACATCCTTTTCCCGACTACAGAAAATTTATTTGTTTGCATAAGGTGCCGAAATTTCAACAACTTTGTTGAAATTTTGCACAAATATAGTGTTTGCCTCGAAGAATGATGTAATATACTACTTTTTTAGTAAATTTGTAGTAAATTTTTTTTTGCAAATACGGTATAACTTTCGATTTTTTTTTCATTAAATGAACGTTATTTTTTAACTTTTAGTAAAACTTCCCAGTAAATGTTTTTACCTATGATGATACCTACAAAACAAGACGTCGGTTGCAGACGGAGTCCTACAAATTATTTTATTAACATTAACTTGTATCATCTGCTACCCCCAGTATTGTATGAGTCACAGACTACAGTACTCGGAACTCGTGAGTCTTTGTGTGTAATTTCTCGGAAACATTTCTATCAACGCACAAGCTTACAATTTTCCTTGAATTCGTAAGGGTTCTACGAGTACGTAGAACTGTTTGTAATTTTACTTTCAATATATTATAATAGGCTATTACAAAGGAAAAATTATATTTTTTGATTCAATTTGTTGACAGGTTTTTTTTCCATTAGTTACAGGAAGGGTACGGAGGTAAGTTTGAAGTATTCCTACAACCCAGGTATCATAACTCAAAACATCTGAGGGCTGAGCACAAGTAAATAAGCACGCATAACGCGAATACCAAATGTCAAATAGGAAGAGTTGCATGAAAGAGCCAGTTTTAAACGAGGCCTAAAAAGTTAGTAAGGAATGCAAAACAAAAAAAGATAATTAATGTCTTATTACGACAGTATATTAGGATTATTAAATGTCTGGATATTATTATATAAAAGAAATAAATAATAATATATATTGTGGTGAGATCATGTTGGCATTTTTATTCTATCCCTTACTATACACATGAGGTTGGGAAAAATATAGGTTTTCAGATCTGGGGACACGGTAGTGTTCACGCCGAGACGAGCCAAGCGAAGCGCAAGGGCACTACCTACCTTTTCTCGAAGTGTTTCGCTGTTTTTTTGAACCTTCATAGAATTGCTTTCCGTTGTAGCAGATAGTTCATATTTTCAGGATATGATGTCATCAATAGACTTATTAAGCATACAAAGTCTCAATTGAACTACTCTAATACTTTAGATTTTATAGATATCTAAAATACGCCGATTTCGTCACTGACATACTGATGATCATCAAAATGTTTGGCTACTTCCTGAAGTGCTAGAAAGCTGAAATTTGGTATGTAATCTAAGTTATATCTAATCTAAAATAAATATCTAAAGTAAGTAACGAAACAGCGAAGCCATACATACTTTCTGATATGTAGAATTTGTTGGAGTTAGGGTCGATAGAGTTAGGCCGTGTATATTCAGAAGCTTGGCTCTACATTACATCTGATGTCTTTTTCACAGGGCAAACCTTTTGTGGTCGTCGAGGTAACATTTTACATGAAATGTTTTTGGTGGGATTACTATAACTACATGGATCTACAGGAACTCAAATTTTTCATTCTGTAGACTCTTGGTACGCGAATGGCCGCGCTGTAGTGACTTCATCAAATCACATCAACATAATTATTACAAATATTTTGACTAGTTCGTACAGTCACCATTACATAAAAAGATGATGACGACATGAAACATGATGCAAATCATGATGCGTTCAATGATGAAAACCTGACTCTTGATCATTGTGTTGAGCATGTAACCTTTGCAAGGAGAAGCTATATTAACAATAGGTAAATGGAGAAAATAATGTAATTATTATTGGGAAATGCAGTTCGATGTCATTATTTGGGAAAATGATAACGTCATTACACAGAAATACAAGAATATAAGAAAACATGCAGCTTGATCTTATTAGGGGAAAGAAGTATTAGAAGAAAGAATGCGTTTACCTTTACGTAATACGGTATAATAAATACTATTTATATATTCTGTTTTATTATCGATACTGCGTAGTACCTATTTAACGGTTATTTAAAATTAAATATACCAGTAAATAGAAGTTCAACTACAATATATTTATAGAATAATATCCTAGAAAAAGAAAAAAAGTTTTTTTAGTATCCGTAGCGGTTCGCCCCCGGCCGCTACGCGCGCGCTACGGGCTACGCGCTACAATGTTGTACTCATAAAGTTAATATACCTAGCGGAATAGAGAAACAATAAAATAAATAAATAAATAAAAAGTGAAAATGATGTTCCTATATAGATTTTTCTTAGGGCCTGTTTCACCACTTTCTGATAAGGTGCCGAATAGGCTATTCACAACTTTTGTGACAGATTACTGGTACTTATCAGGAAGTGGTGAAACAGGCCCTTAGAGCTCAAATTGTCAACGTGCCGATAAGTGCAGACTGACTGTCAAAACAGATGAAAAAAAGGGTTCTGCTGTCATGTATCACACGTCTCTTTTTACCACGCAGAGTTACTGATAGTGACATCTCGCTTGCTCAGGCCTTTGTTTCTCTATTCAGCTAGGTATATTAACTTTATGGTTGTACTCATTTACTTTAGGAGGGTAATGTTGTTTTAATACCTTTTTTTTTTTTTTTTTTTTTAAACGGGCTTTGGCCCACCACACATTCCCACCACTGTATCTCCTGTGTACCAGGATCGACAGCGGTATCCAACCACGAAAACCCTTTGATATGATCTCAGGGAGCCCGAGGGACATGCTAAAACTGTCTTGGGACCCGCAACGAAATTAATCAGAAGAGAATTGGAGGAGTAGGAAGAATTCCAGTTTCCCTCCCCATACAAAGCGGGGTTTGTTTTAATACCTTGTTACTGTGTATTGTAATATGACCATGATGAAATTATATTATTTCAAAGTTGAGAATTGTTATTGAGTTAACTTTTCGCACCTTTCCTACCTACATAATAACAATATTTTGTTGTAATATTCACGTTTAATATAAATAAATTGCACATATTATGGTACAAACAATTAATCATTGTTAACCGAAAGAAATTTACAATTTTATTTTTTTATAACTAACTTTTCTTCTTTTATAACTTGTAAAAAGAAACTGTTTACGTTTTTACGACAAATTTTGACGATATTCTGTATAGAGACACTTTAGGTCTCTTGGAAGAACCTAGTATAGTTTTTATTATGAAACAGTGTGCAGGCAACATCTAGTTTACTATAATAATAATAGATCACACTTTCAAACTTTAAAACAGTCGCACTCAGATACATTTAATAATTACTTAACTCAACCTAATAAAACAGTTTATGCCAGAATCTTCATTAAATTAAGATTATGGCATAAAATATATTTTTCAATTAATTTTTTGCCTATGACAATAAAATATGAATTTTAAAGGCACATATTATAGGGTAAAACTCTTTATAAAAGTTACAGGATACTAATCGTTACATGTATCCAAGGACGGCTGAAGCAGTAAGTATAGTTTTCCTTGACGACAACAATTTGTATCGACTAAAAAACTGAAGCCCCACAGCTCACAGACTGCTTAAAAGTCATTGTCGTGAAAATTTCGGCGTCGCAGGAAGTTTTTTTGTACGTCTAGCCTCAAGCGTTTGCCTGCAGTTGATTTTATATTTTGAACGAAAATTTTAAGGCTTTAGGTGTATTTTTGGGTAAAAATACCTGTGGGACTAATAAAGAAAACACTAAAAGTTGTTAATACTGTTTACAAATCGACAATATTGTTATACAAGTATATTGTGTATTTTAACACTAGCTCTGCCAACGTCTGTCTTAACTCTTACCTAAAAGTATTATTTTCCTATTGTTTCTACATACATCTATTCGTTATTGTATCGGCAATTTTTTAAACTTTTCACCGGTTAAATCTCCCCTAAACTGATACCATTATAGTAAGACCAAAATTAGTTAAATCGATCCAGCCACACTCCAGTTTTAGTCAATCCATTTTCATACATTTACTCATTACGAAAAACCTAATTTCAGCTCTAACATTTTTCGATCAATAGGATCTATAGATCTAGAAATAGCCCTCAATCCTGTGTGGGGGAGTGTGGAAGGGGTTCAGTACATAATGCGGAATTAGTTTATAAAGATATAGCCGGGAATCGATCGGTGGACCGCGCCTGCGCGCCGCCCGCGATGCAGATGCCCGCTATGTACTGTGTACTATATACGAGGGGATACTGTCGATATTTAAATAACTGTCCGTCGTAGGAGTAGACAACAACATAGAAATGAAAACAAAATGTTACCGAAGGAAAGTACATTTAGTGTTAGTAGAAAGTCGTCGATGATGAATTGGGAAAGATAAAAAACTTAAAATAAATACATTCCTGACTTATGAATTAGTTGATACGAATGTGTCTCGGCAGTTCTATTACAATTCAACGGTATTTGCTACTATACGATGACCTTTTATTCACTTGCCTTTTAAAGTTTCATTGTTATAACCAAAAGACCAGAGTCATTTAGTTCGAATCATTAGTTTAGGCACTCCATGGATTCGTAATGATCGCCTGAGAAACATGTCTAATGTCTATACAATTTCCTTAGTAGTTTTATAGTTTTTAACGTTTAACTGCAATATTAAGTCAATCTTTCGCATATAATTTAGCTCTGACACCCTATATGCCTACGTGAGCTGTTGCTTAGTATTGACATTATAAATGGGTTTATTTTATAAAAAATAGACAAAGTTACATATTGTGAGATTGGCAAGGTAATCTGACGGATAAATAACGGAAATCAGACAAAACACAGCATGGCGGAGAATATAAGCGTAATGATTAATAATAATAGAATTTAAGCGTAATAAAGAAAACCTAAAGAAAAATAAAATGTAAAGAAGAAAAATCAAAACTGAAAGACCAAAGGAAATACCGGTTGGCAGCTGGCGACATGAAGCAACCGCAGACACACTTTCGCATTCATAATATTAGTATTGATATTATATAGATTATTTAAAATATAATAATTTTCTGTGCTTGTCAAGAAACTAGTTTACACCATCATGGATCGAAACGATCGATAGAAAACGAGGCCAGCCGACACGTTTCTGAACCGTGAAAAGAGATTAATAATATTTAAATTATTATTTATTATTATAAGTAGTTCCTTCAGTACTAACATCTATCCAGCCTTGAATTATAAATAGGGCGGCCTAGGGGCGGTAGCGTCCTAGGAGAGCGGCAGATTTCGCACTTGAGGCGGCGGAAATAAAAGTGAAAATTAAAAAAATAACCGGCAAGAATTCCAAAGGTGTAGCTCAAATACGAAGCCGTTTATGCTTGAAGGCATAAAGGAAGCTTTTTAAAGCATAAGTAGCCGTGATTGACACCATGACAGCTTTGCTGTCTACAGTATGTACTATCAGAGAAGTTGATTCCTAGGCAGATGGCGGACCTAAGTAATTTGGTCGCGTTACGTCAAACACAGCCGACAGATCACAATTAACATTGAATTGACATGATCCGACCAAATCACGTAGGTCCGTCAACTGCCTATGAATCAATTTCCTCGTTGGTACAATCGACGTCGATCATGGTCTGTTCGTCGCCTATTTGTCCATCATAGGTCTAATGTAAAAATTTGAAATGTTTTATTAGAATCTTAATTTTAGAGGTGGCAAAAAAATTATGATGTAATACGTATACAATCGTATAATATTATCCATCCATACTAATATTTTAAATGCGAAAGTGTGTCTGTCTGTCTGTTACGTCTTCAAGTCCAAACCATTGAACCGAAATTAATGAAATTTGGTACGGAGATACTTACATAGGATACTTTTTATCCCGGAAAATGTACTGTTTCCGCGCGATAAACGAATTTTGGCGCAACGGAATTGCCGGCGTCATCTAGTAGCTGATAAATTCTTCTGGTGAATTGAAAGGCAATTTCAAGGTATTTCTATCACTCAACAGTATTTACGAGGAATCCGTATAGTTTCGGGCCACAACCCTCGATACTGGGTTGTGTAGGATTACACACTACTGAGAACTCAAATACCTACTAGGTATTGGAGGAGTTTATAAAGGCTATAGAGTTAGGTTATAATATATCTATGGACGCTTTTACACCACGTCAGTCTGGCCCCGTGGTAAGTACCTGATGGACTTGTGTTACGGACTAACGGGTACCAGACAACGGAAATATATTTAATACTTTTATACTTTACATATATTTAAGATTTTTATTGTATGATACACATACTTAATACACATCCATGGCCCAGGAACTTTGAAAACTTTTTGTTCCGTCGGCGGGATTCGAACCCGCGACCCCCGGCTTGAGCTACCAACGCGCTCACCACTGAGCCACAGAGGTCGTTCTATTATTAATAGTTCCTGGAAGACCAAGGTGTACTATATATATATATAGAGTTATATCCTGTTACTATTAGTACATGGAACACACTCGTGTCTTGATTATATACAAAGAAAGACAACAATACAACTCATAAATAAAACATTAAAGTCTGATCTGGCAGGATTCGAACCAAGGTCTTACGCAAGACCTAATTGCTAAAGTTAAATAATAAGTCGTTGGCTACCCCATCACAAGAAAAATATAAAAAAACTCTATAATTACTGGTTTGTAGGGGATAAGGCTTATATTTGGTCTCCTCCAAAAGCCTTAGACTAGGGTTACGCGATCAGTTTGGAATCAGTTCAGTCCATCAGTCTGATCCAGAATGACGAAAGAGTGATGGTGTAACCGTGCGATTGACGGACTGATCATTTTTAGGGTTCCGTACCCAAAGGGTAAAAACGGGACCCTATTACTGAGACTTCGTTGTCTGTCCGTCTGTCTGTCTGTCTGTATGTCTTCAGGCTGTATCTCAAGATATATATTATATATCTATAGCTAGAATTTTGAATTTTTCACAGATTGTGTATATTTGTTGTCGCTATAACAACAAACACTAAAAACAAAATAATAATAATATTTAAGGGAGGCTCCCATACAAAAAACGTGTTTTTTTTGGCTTTTTCTGCTCGATATCAATAATAGCAGCAGGTAGACACTTGAAATTTTCCCAAAAGCCTTATTTAGATGTGTACTTCAATAATTAATAATAATATTAAAATAAAATAAAAAATTAAGGGGGGCTCCCATACAAAAAAGAAAAACACAATTTTTGGCCTATTTTTTCTCTATAACGGTACGGAGCCCTTCGTGCGCGAGTCAGACTCGCACTTGGCCGATTATTATTTTTATTTTATTGTACTTTCCGGCCTTTTTATTTTACTAGAGATCGCCCTATCAGTCTCATGGAGTGAACTGATGCCAGACTGACCGTGTAACTCAAGTCTTACAAGTTATGTATGTAGGAAATCAAAGCATCTTCAGGAGATTGAGTAAAGTTTACTGATAGTGCTTGAAACCGGGCAAACACTCTTTT
>LR994563.1:40000-95000 GCA_905187585.1 Cyaniris semiargus | reverse complement strand
GGGCAAAACCCCGTTGAACGGAGTTGAGCCTTTTTTGGACCCCCATCTTTTCCACGGTGGGTGCCCACGCTGCCGATGCATACAGGATAGTCGGTTCTATGACCGCCGTATATATTATCTTGACTACCTGGGGGTTAAGCCCCCAGCCTACTCTAGCGGTTCGCGCAAGCTGTTTGTAGCGAGCGATCGCCTTCTGGCAAACGCTCCCCACATGCTCGTTGAAAGTCAAGCCACTATCTATGATGAGACCGAGAACTTTTATTGAGTCGAAGTACTTGATTTCGACACCCCCCATCGAGAGCCTTGGTGTATCATATTTTAGCCTCCTTGTTGATATCATGGCACAAGTCTTGTGAGGGGCGAACTTCAGTTTGTTCGAAGACCCCCATTCTCTTATTATTTCTAAAATTCTGTTGGCCTTTATTTCAATATCTAATGCTGTGTTACCTTCAAATGCTAAGACTATGTCGTCGGCGAATGCCTGAACATATACACCCATTTCCTCTAACATTCTTAGCAGGGGGTCCAACAAGAGGTTCCACAGGATTGGTCCACCTATGGATCCCTGCACGCACCCCTTGTTGGTTCCCCTGCCCACTTCTTGTCCCGCATACCTCACTTTCACGCCTCTTCCACTCAGATAGCTGCTGAACACCCGCCTCAGGTTCCCCGGGCACCCAACTTCAGCCAACCGAACCTTTATGGCCGGCCACCAAGCGCTGTCGAAGGCCCCCTCTATGTCCAGCGATACCACAACAGAAAGCTTCTTCTCCTTCCTAAGCTTTCTGATGTGGTTCACCAACCTATAGAGGGCGTCTTCGGTGCTCCTTTGGGGCATGAAGCCATACTGGTTGGGGCTTATTTTGGGCAGCAGGTAGAACCGGAGCCGGGCGACCAGCATCTTCTCGAAGATCTTGCCGAGAACAGGTAGGAGGCCGATCGGTCGATAGGCTTTTGGAACTCGGTACGATTCCTTGCCTGGCTTTCTCAGCACCACCACCGTCGCCTGCTTCCACTGTTCGGGGAAGCAGCCGACGGTGAGGCACTTGTTCAGCAGGGCAAGGAACCATTCCGGGTTACACTCCACAGCGTGATGGCAGATGTCAGCTGTGAGGCCATCCGACCCTGGGGCCTTCTTGGGGTTGAAGGACCTTACGGCTCTCTTCAACTCCTCCATGATGAAAGGGGGGTCGTCCGGACCCGCCGGCGTTTCGGAGTCCAAGGACTCCGCCCGCCGGCGTATTCGTCGATGTTCCTCACTTTCATCATTTTCCTGGTCCCAGGGGTAGAAGGTCTCCGCCAACAGTTCCGCGGAGCTTCGGGCGTCGAGGGTTTCACCGTCCCTCGTAAGGGGCAGATCCTCCTCCCTCCCTGTAGCTCTGCTCATCACCCTGTAGATGCCCTCCCAGACCCCCTCCCTATCCTGTTTCCGGCAAAACTCCTTCCAACTCGCAACCTGTGCATCCTTCACCGCTTTTTCATACTTCTCTTTCTCTTCCAGGTACAACCGAACGACGCGGTCTCTGCGATCAGGCGCTGCGTTCCGGATCCTGCGTCTCCTCGTGGCCACCTGTTTCTTCATCTGCTCGAGCTCATCATTCCACCACGACAAGGTGAATTTCTGTGTGTGTTTCTTGGTCGGCATAGTGTCTCTGCATGTCTGAGTGATGGCTTGTGTGTATCTGTCTATTGCTTCGTCTATTTGTTGTGTGCTGTGTATTGTATCAATGTCATGTGGAGTCATTTGTCTGTCCGACATGAACTGGGTCAGTTTCTCATGAAACTGAGTCCAGTCAGCCTTTCGTGTGTTAAACATGCGTGTGGTACGTATTATGTCCGTGCCTGTGGATTTATGTTGTCTGATGCCGAAGGATATGCCGTTGTGGTCCGAGCTCGTCAGACCCTCCTCTACTCTCCAGTTGCCCACTCGGTTCAGCAGATCGTCAGAGCACGCTGTCACATCCACGTAGCTGGAGTACCTTTTCCCCCCTCGGACAGTGTCGAATGTCGGGATGTCCCCGACGTTGAGTATATGCATACCCATTGCTTCCAGTACAGCTGAGACCTCCCTGCCTCGCGGGTCTTCCACGTCGCCACCCCACCACGGACTCTTTGCGTTTGCATCACCTCCCAAGACCATCTTATCGGTTCCCATCTCCCGTCCTATCCGCATAAGATGATCCAGGTAGAGCCCCACTGGCTTATCGGGCTCGAAGTAGAAGGACACTACAACCGTCTCCCAGGCTTTGGTTTTGAGGGTGACCACAACAATGTTGTTGTTGCTCAGGCGCGTGTGTAGCTCGACGTCTATTGCATCGTCGAATACCACAACACACGCCTTAACAACGCCACCCCCTTCACCATCGCTCTGGTAGACCCTCACTCCGTTGTATGTCCTCATACTCCGGGCCCCACCTATGTAGGGCTCCTGAAGCAATGCAGCGCAGGTCTTACGCTTGGTGGCCTCGAGCAACAGCTCTCGTGTGGCGACTTGGCTCCGCTGGAGATTGGCCTGCAGCATTCGGTACTGGAAGTACTCGCCCGGGACAACCTCAGCAATACGACACCGCCGACCTAGCCAGGGCGTCCCACCTCTTTCTTTCCACACATTCACTATCAAAGGCACTGTGCTTCACACTGCCTTTCTTGGCCTTAGTGCAGTTTATGCACTGAGGCTCTTCTCTCCGCAGCCACTTGTCGCAATCGGTCCTCTTATGAGGACCAGCGCAGTGACTGCATCGATCCTTCTCCTCACTACACACCTTCCTCGTGTGCCCATACCCTAGGCAGCGGAAACACTGCACCAGTGGACTATGATCCTCAACTTTTACTCTTGCCAGCCCTATATGGGCATATCCGACATTCACGCATCTTCTCCACACTTGTGGGCTCACCCTAACTATCAGATTGCTCTGTAGGGGGTTCCTCGCTTTCATCGCATACACCACCTCTACATTACTCTCCTCCCCCTTCAGGCCCTCAAGCATGTCCACGTTCTGCTTAGGGAACGCGGTGACGAAGTCGGCTATGTCGTACTTCATCACATCCTTGAAGGCCAGGAGGGGGTTTTTATTCTTAACATCTTCCACTATCAGTCCCTCATTCTTTCTCAACCTTTCCTTCACCTTATTTCGTTCTTCCTCATTCACACAGCCGACGACTACCTTCCTATTTTTGACCTTCCTCGCTCGCTCAACCTTCACCCATCCCTCCTTGGCATTCATCGTCTTCCTAATCTTTTCCATCACCTCATCTCCTGATTCCTGCGTATCCTTGGAGGACACCACAACCGAGTGCAGTGCCCTTGCCTCGGGGGGTCGCTCAGCGATTCCTCTCGAGGCAGCGGCCGCATAACTCGCCGGTTTGGCGACAGTAGTGTTGTTCTCCAGGAGCACGCTCAGCCTCTCCATCTTTTCTTTATTCTCTGTCATGCACTCCTTCATCTCATTCATCATCTTTGTCATTTCTTTCATACCATCATTCATCCCTTTTACTAATGTTGTGTCTTTCTTTTCCAGGTCCCTCACCAGTGCGGCGTCTACGCTCGTCGTGTCTACTGCAGGTGTCTGGGGGGGATGTAAAGGGTCCCACCCCAGGCCTCCGCTGGTCCCTGCCTTCACACTGGTGAGTTCATTTTCCAACTCTTTTATTATCTGGTAGAGTCTGTCTACAGCTGCGAGAGCACCTTCTTTTAGGTCGGTTTTAAAGTTTCTAGAGGTGTTAATACAGTGCTTCGCGCGCTCTAGACAGGCTCTACCTTCCTTAGTTTTGGGTCCGATCGGTTTTGCCGGACTTTCCTGTTTGCTTATTATTGCTTTTTTGGCTTTTGGTTTGGCTACTGGGCGGTCGATGCTTTTTAATTGGTTTGGTGAGATAGCTTGTAAGCTTAATGCTTCCAATTTATCAATACTTTTCCTCACAATAGCTGATTTCGCTGGTTGCGAGAGGGCCCTGCCCTCTTTCATCTTGGTGGGTGGCGAGATAGTAAAAGTATCTCCGCCACTATTACGGGGGGTGCGAATCATTCTATGTAGGGGGACTCGTCAGTAGATAGCAATATAATAAATTGTCAATTAAATGTAAATTAATATAAAATAAAATTGGAATTCAATAAAATGTCAATGTGTAAAATGTCAAAATTACTAGCCTAACAGTTGCCCCAATAGGGAATCAACTGACCTACTCTAAGCGAAATAAATAACGTGTTGTGTCTAGGAGGTCCCTAAGCGCACATACAACTTAGTCTAGCAACTACACCAAAAATGATGTAGTTGGTCCTTAAATCTAGTCAGTAGCTCCAAAAGGGGCTACTGGTCTCAATACACAATAATCTATGATCTACCTTATTTTTAAGCTTAATTTTTTCCCAGGTGCAGCGGCGTTCCAGGTCCCGGGATGGCTGCTGGTGAGTTCTGCAGGTAAGTGGTTTGTTTTCAGGTGCTCCAGGTGTTCCAGATGTTCCAGATGTTCCGGTGCTTCTCCTGTGGCGTCCCCTACTTGGTCTGGTCCTGGATCCCGAAAACCGCAGTCTTCTGTGATGTCCTGAGGCGACTAGGTAAGTATTTTATTTTCCAGGTGGGGAGAAGACCTTGCAGGTGCTCGGCGTTCTCTCTCCCAGATAGTCCTCGCTGCGCTGATAGTAGCGAAAAAAGTCGCAACTCTCTACGGCTACTAGAAGCCGAGTTATACACAATTGAAAATTTCCAAGATGGCCGCCGATTTCTTTGCCTGGATTTTCTTTCTTCAGTTTCTCCGTCGTTTTTGGAGATATGTGGGCCGAGTTTGGGGTCGTTTTACTGGTAATTTTCTCCTCTTCCCGATGATCCTATCTCCCCCCCCAGATTCGTCCTTGGAGATTTGATGTCTCAGATTTCGCTGAAATTTGGTGGGGGGGTGGCCCAAGTGATGGGAACAACACCAAAGAAAACCCCGTTCCTCTACGACTTTTGGTTCCCGAGATATTCAAGTTTTTTGTTGGGCTTTGACAGTTGAAGAGCTGTCAAAGTCAAACTTTGGACCTCTATATCTCAGGAACGGTAGGTTGCAGGTACACGGTTCTTGGGTTTGTTCTTGTCAGCTACTTCTCAACTTTCCATTCGTATTCCTAGTTTTTGGGAAAATTTTTTGGGAAAATTTTTTCCCAGTTTCCCGATTTTCCCAAGTTTTCTTATCCGGGTTTGTAGCCGGGCTAAAGTGCTGCCCTACGCCGAAAACCGCGTCGCTCTATGGGTTTCCGTTCGGCAGTTATCAGCTCTCTAATTTCTCCAAGATGGCTGCCGAAACGTCAAAGTCAATGTTTATTTGCCGATAGCTGCGTCAGTTATTGACGGATCTGCTCGCGGTTTTCGGCTACTAGGGGTTACCGTACCTCGTTCAGATTCTGGTGGGTGAGTTTTGGGGGGTTTGATTTTCCCCCCTTTCCCCCCCTTTTCTGATCTCCTTCCGGTGCGCCTCCTCGAGACCTTTCTAATGATCTGCCGCTCGAAGTTGTACGGCGATTAGTTCCGGAGCTATTGACGATCAAAATTTTTCAATATGGCCGCCAAAATGGCGTCCAAAACGTTTTTTGCGGATTTCTCCGGATTCCTTTTTCGTAGAAAGGCGTGCGACGGCTCGTTCTCTTCCTCTTCTTAACGCCCGTCCTCCTGCCTTAGTTACTTCCCTGTTGTTCCCGCCGTTCCCTTTTTATCCCGGTTTTTCACGGTTTTGGGGATATCTCCGGTCTTGGACCAGCTGGAAGGGTACTGTTTGCGGTATTTACCTGGGGGTAGTTGCGGGCAGCCTCCTGTAGTGGTTGTTTGTGGGCGAGCTGGCTCTGGTCGGTGCTATTCAGGTTTTTCGGAAAAACTGGTTTTTCCGGTTTTTCGCCTACTTGGTGTTAGGGTCCCCCTACCTTTTTTCTGCAGGCCTTTGAGTACCCTATTTATGACGCCCTAAACCAGTCTCCAAACCCACGCGTCTCTATGCCTTGCTAAGTTATAACTTTTTAAAGTTCGTATTTTCTAATTCTAATAGCTTACCCCCAGGTGTCCAAAAAATTTTTGTTTTTCCGGAAAAGGCCTTCTAGGAGGAAGGTCTTTCCGAGTCAAATCACTCTCGCTAGCTGAGACCTTTATTTCAATGACCTCGTGGGGACGCTCAAAAGTTTAAACAAAGGTCATTGACACTTACACTTGGTCTATAGTTCTAAAATTTTTCACACACATAAAGGTCTCTGTCCTGCACACAAAACACAAATTGTCACAAAAATCCGTTCACACAAGCGTCTTTTATCGCGTTTCAAAGTTTTTAATTTTGGTCACAAACAGTTTTTCACACTTTTCCTAACTTTCCCGGGCTTGTTAAGAAAAACCGAAAATGCACGCGTGTGGGCGGCACCGTGACGCGTCGTTTGATGCCTGAATCACTGAAATCGGTTCAGGATTTCCCACTGTTTTCTATTTTTAAAGCGGAGCGATTACGAAAAACATGTGTTCTCGTCGAGAATCGGAGTGAAACTGGGTTAGGTTAGGTTAGGTTAGGTTAGGTTAGGTTAGGTTAGGTTAGGTTAGGTTAGGTTAGGTTAGGTTAGGTTAGGTTAGGTTAGGTTAGGTTAGGTTAGGTTAGGTTAGGTTAGGTTAGGTTAGGTTAGGTTAGGTTAGGTTAGGTTAGGTTAGGTTAGGTTAGGTTTTTTTTTTTTTTTTTTTTTTTTTTTTTTTTTTTTTTTTTTTTTTTTTTTTTTTTTTGCGATTCCCCCTAACTTTATCAGGGCTTATTGTATGCTCTTTTTTAGTTGCTTTTTTTTTTTTTTTTTTTTAATCTTTTTCTTTTTCTTTTTTAAAATTCTCTTATAACTATTTTTTACAATTCATTGTTTTCGTCTTTTTAGGTTTCATACAATTTTTTCTGTGCTCGTACTTATATCTATATACATTATTTTATATATATTTATTACAATAGTAATTTGTCAGCAATACATTATGTACTCTTGGTACGTGTCTATTTAAATAGTTATAATATCTAGTACTACATTTCGTTAAACATTTAACACCTTTGAACATCATTAATGTTCAGTATCATTCTATTTTAATAACAAGAAAAAAGAAGCACTATTAAATAATAATTTCACTTTAGTATTTTAGTTCCAAATATAATGTCAATATGATTAAAATTACAATAAAATTCAAAATGTCAATAATAAAACGATAAAACTACGGCACAACATTCAGTCTAACCCTAATATCACAGTAAAGCCTACAACTAACATCACACTAATTTATCACAGTTTTTCTTATTTACAAAGTTTACAATCTTTTTACAAAAAGAGAGAAAAAATTCCCTCTTTTTACCCCCCAGGATGGTAGGCAGGTTCTCACCCGTCATCGATGTGCCCAATTTCTGCTCAATATCATATCTATTGCCAGCAAAAATTGGGCACTCGAGTAACAGGTGAGGAACCGTCTCCTCAACTCCGGGCTGACACGAACACGACGGATCCTCCCTCAGCTTGAATCTGTTCAAGTAGAAGGCGAATCCGCCGTGGCCAGTCAGTATCTGTGTCATGTGGTGTGAGATGTCTATTTTCTTGACTATTTTGTGTGCAGCAGCAGCGCTTGGGAAAAAGAGCTTCGTGACTCCGGCCGTCCCTCCCACTTCGTATCTCCTGTCCCATTCCTCAACCGTATCCTCTCTTAAAATACGCTTGATGAATGAAACAGGACACAGATCGTAGTCAGGCTTCCTTTTCGAGCCCAGAGCGGCATCCTTGGCTAACTCGTCTACTCTCTCATTCCCTCTCAACCCTGCGTGCGCCTTGATCCAAAACAAGGAGACCTCCCGCCTCTGCAAAGCAGCTTTTCGGAGGGCCGCCCTTGTTTGCACCGCCAGGGGATGAGGGGAACTAAGAGTGACTGCCTGGAGTGCCGATCTAGAATCGCTAAGGATACCGACCTTTGCCATTCCGCTCTTGCAGGCTTCAGTTACAGCTCTTTGGAGCGCTAGAAGTTCGGCTTGGTAGACGGTGCAGGTTAGGTTAGGTTAGGTTAGGTTAGGTTAGGTTAGGTTAGGTTAGGTTAGGTTAGGTTAGGTTAGGTTAGGTTAGGTTAGGTTAGGTTAGGTTAGGTTAGGTTAGGTTAGGTTAGGTTAGGTTAGGTTAGGTTAGGTTAGGTTAGGTTAGGTTAGGTTAGGTTAGGTTAGGTTAGGTTAGGTTAGGTTAGGTTAGGTTAGGTTAGGTTAGGTTAGGTTAGGTTAGGTTAGGTTAGGTTAGGTTAGGTTAGGTTAGGTTAGGTTAGGTTAGGTTAGGTTAGGTTAGGTTAGGTTAGGTTAGGTTAGGTTAGGTTAGGTTAGGTTAGGTTAGGTTAGGTTTTTTTTTTTTTTTTTTTTTTTTTTTTTTTTTTTTTTTTTTTTTTTTTTTTTTTTTTTTTTTTTTTTTTTTTTTTTTTTTTTTCCCACCCCCCTAACGTTATTAGGGCTTGTTATTATTCTTTTTATTTATATCTTTTTTCTTTTCTTTCTATTTCTTTTCTTTACAATTAATTTCTTTTCTTTTTTAAAACATTTCTTACATAGCTATTACATCAAGTCATTTCTTAATTCTTATCATTCTTATACAGTTTCCAATTTTTGTATTACATATTATTATTGTTTTTTAAATCCTATATTTTATTACAGTTGTAACGTGTCAATTATTCTGAATATACAATGTCGATTCTTTATAGCCTATGTAAAATCCTTCATACACTATGGTTCCATACATTTTCCACAGTTTTTCTTTGCTCATTAATGTTGAAGTACATAAGTACATGTCAATTGATATACACAATTTTCAATTTTAATTATTAAAACCATAAAATAAATTAATCCAATAAAATACAATTTCCCAAGTTCAATTCAATAAAATCAATAATTCAATAAAATACAATAATCCAATATGTCAATGAAAAGATAAAACTACGGCACAAACATTCAATTAACCTATTATCACAGCTTTTATTACATCTAGAGCCTACAACTAATATCACACCAATTTATCACAATTTTTCTTATTCACATATTCTACAATTATCTTGCAGTAGGAGAGAAATACATCCCTCTTTTTTCCCCCCAGGATGGAAGGCAGGCTCTCACCTGTCATCGATGTGCCCAATTTTTGCTCAATATCATATCTATTGCTAGCAAAAATTGGACACTCGAGTAACAGGTGAGGAACCGTCTCCTCAACTCCGGGCTGACACGAGCACGACGGATCCTCCTTCAGCTTGAATCTGTTCAAGTAGGAGGCGAATCCGCCGTGACCAGTCAGTATTTGTGTTGTGTGGTGTGTTATGTCTATTTTCTTGACTATCTTGTGTGCAGCAGCAGCGCTTGGGAAAAAGAGCTTCGTGACTCCGGCCGTCCCTCCCACTTCATATCTCCTGTCCCATTCCTCAACCGTATCCTCTCTTAAGATACGCTTGACGAATGAAACAGGACACAGATCGTAGTCGGGTTTCCTTTTCGATCCCAGAGCGGCTTCCTGGTTAGGTTAGGTTAGGTTAGGTTAGGTTAGGTTAGGTTAGGTTAGGTTAGGTTAGGTTAGGTTAGGTTAGGTTAGGTTAGGTTAGGTTAGGTTAGGTTAGGTTAGGTTAGGTTAGGTTAGGTTAGGTTAGGTTAGGTTAGGTTAGGTTAGGTTAGGTTAGGTTAGGTTAGGTTAGGTTAGGTTAGGTTAGGTTAGGTTAGGTTAGGTTAGGTTAGGTTAGGTTAGGTTAGGTTAGGTTAGGTTAGGTTAGGTTAGGTTAGGTTAGGTTAGGTTAGGTTAGGTTAGGTTAGGTTAGGTTAGGTTAGGTTAGGTTAGGTTAGGTTAGGTTAGGTTAGGTTAGGTTAGGTTAGGTTAGGTTAGGTTAGGTTAGGTTAGGTTAGGTTAGGTTAGGTTAGGTTAGGTTAGGTTAGGTTAGGTTAGGTTAGGTTAGGTTAGGTTAGGTTAGGTTAGGTTAGGTTTTTTTTTTTTTTTTTTTTTTTTTTTTTTTTTTTTTTTTTTTTTTTTTTTTTTTTTTTTTTTTTTTTTTTTTTTTTTTTTTTTTTTTTCCATCCCCCTAACTTTATCAGGGCTTGTTTTTTGCTTGTTTATTACTTTTTTGCTCTTTTGATCTTTTTTCTATTCTTTTTTATAATACTTAAATTTATAGTTACAATTTTTTATAATCTTCTTAGCTTTATACAATATTTGTTTTTTGTCTTATATCTGTAACATTTATTACATCAGTAATTTAGTCAATATACAATATGAAGTACTTTTGTACATGTCAACTTATTTCCAATTTTCACAATTTTTCTTTTATTTTGTTACAAGGAGTTTTAATTACAAGCCAATATATTTACAATTTATACAATCCAAGTAAAATTCAGTAAGATTAATAAATACGATAAATTGCAATGATTAATAAAACCCAATAATTAAAAGCCATTATATAAATTACAATAATTAATAAAATCCAATAAATAGTACAATCCAACAATTAACGTCCAATAATTAATAAAATTCAATATGTCAATGGTAAAACGATAAAACTACGGCACAACATTCAACTAACCCTAATATCACAGTAAAGCCTAAACTAACATCACACTAATTTATTACAGTTAATCTTGTTTACATACTGAACTATATATTTACAAAAGGAGAGAAAAATTTCCCTCTTCTTTCCCCCCAGGATGGAAGGCAGGTTCTCACCCGTCATCGATGTGCCCAACTTCTGCTCAATATCGTATCTATTGCTAGCAAAAATTGGGCACTCGAGTAACAGGTGAGGAACCGTCTCCTCAACTCCGGGCTGACACGAACACGACGGATCCTCCTTCAACTTGAATCTGTTCAAGTAGAAGGCGAATCCGCCGTGGCCAGTCAGTATTTGTGTAGTGTGATGTGTAATGTCTATTTTCTTGACTATTTTGTGTGCAGCAGCAGCGCTTGGGAAAAAGAGCTTCGTGACTCCGGCCGTCCCTCCCACTTCGTATCTCCTGTCCCATTCCTCAACCGTATCCTCTCTTAAGATACGCTTGACGAATGAAACAGGACACAGATCATAGTCGGGCTTCCTTTTCGAGCCCAGAGCGGCTTCCTTGGCTAACTCGTCTACTCTCTCATTCCCTCTCAACCCTGCGTGCGCCTTGATCCAAAACAAGGAGACCTCCCGCCTCTGCAATGCAGCTTTTCGGAGGGCCGCCCTTGTTTGCACCGCCAGGGGATGAGGGGAACTAAGAGTGACTGCCTGGAGTGCCGATCTAGAATCGCTAAGGATACCGACCTTTGCCGTTCCACTCTTGCAGGCTTCATTTACAGCTCTTTGGAGCGCTAGAAGTTCGGCTTGGTAGACGGTGCAATACGGCGGCAATGCAAGCTTGACGGCCTTCGTCTCGGCCTCACCCTTCCATACGGAGAGTGCGGCTCCGACTCGACCCTCAATCTTGCTGCCGTCCGTATAGATCCTATGGACGTGGCTGTTAACCACGTCTGCATATGAGTCCTCATCTACCAACCCGAACCTCAGCTCTACCTGCTCTGCCGGATGTGGGTCCTCAATCGCAGGAGCCATTCGCTCCACCTCCCTGTCTCTCAACACCGGGTGTGGCACTCCCTTCTTGATCTCATAAAGTCTCGATGCTTCGAGTATTCTGAGATCAAGAGGGAGTATCCCAGCCAGCAGCATTGCAGAGTTCAGGGAGACGGTTCGATATGCTCTGCAGATCTTCTGGGCAAAACCCCGTTGAACGGAGTTGAGCCTTTTTTGGACCCCCATCTTTTCCGCGGTGGGTGCCCACGCTGCTGATGCATACAAAATAGTCGGCTCTATTACGGCTATATATATTGTCCTAACTATTTGGGGGTTAAGCCCCCAGCCTACTCTAGCAGCTTTAGCTAGCTGCTTATAGCGCGCTATGGCCTTCTTACATACGTTGGTGACATGGGCGTTAAACGTTAGTCCGCCGTCGATCGTCAGACCCAAAATTTTTACGTTGTCGTAATACTGTAACTCTACACCCCCCATAGCGAGTCTTGGCACGTCAAACTTTAGTTTTCGCGTAGATAGTAGCGCGCAAGTTTTATGGGGGGCAAAATTCAACTTATTTTGCTCTCCCCATTTCCTGATTTCTTCCAGTACTTTGTTGGCCTTTAGTTCGATTTCCAGGGCCGTGTCTCCTTCAAATACTAGGACAATGTCGTCCGCAAAGGCCTGGTTAAACGCATCCATCTCCTCTAACATTCTAAGCAGGGGGTCCAACAAGAGGTCCCACAGGATCGGTCCACCGATGGACCCCTGTACGCACCCCTTGTCGGTCCCCCTGCTCACTTCCACACCAGCATATCTCACATTCACGCTCCTTCCGCTCAAGTAGCTACTGAACACCCGCCTTAGGTTCCCCGGACACCCAACTTCAGCCAACCGAACCTTTATGGCCGGCCACCAAGCACTATCGAAGGCCCCCTCTATGTCCAGTGATACCACAACAGAAATTTTCTTCTCCTCCCTCTTCTTTCTGATGTGGTTCACCAACCTATAGAGGGCGTCCTCGGTGCTCCTTTGTGGCATAAAGCCATACTGGTTAGGGCTTATTTTGGGCAACAGGTAGAACCTAAGTCGGGCGACCAGCATCTTCTCGAAGATTTTGCCGAGAACAGGAAGGAGGCCGATCGGTCGATAGGCTTTCGGTACCCGGTACGATTCCTTGCCTGGTTTTCTCAGCACCACCACTGTCGCCTGCTTCCACTTTTCGGGAAAGCAGCCGACACTGAGGCACTTATTCAGCAGGGCAAGGAACCATTCCGGGTTACTATCCACAGCATGCTGGCAGATGTCGGACGTGAGGCCATCCGCCCCGGGGGCCTTTTTGGGGTTGAAGGACCTTGCGGCTCTCTTCAACTCCTCCATGATGAAAGGAGGGTCGTCCGGGCCCGTCGGCGGTTCGGAGTCCAAAGACTCCGCACGCCGGCGCGTCCGTCGATGTTCCTCACTTTCATCACTTTCCAGGTCCGCGGGGTAGAAGGTCTCCGCCAACAATTCTGCGGAGCTTCGGGCGTCGAGGGTCTCACTGCCCCTTGTTAGGGGCAGATCCTCCTCCCTCCCTCCAACTCTGTTCAACACTCTGTAGATGCCCTCCCAGACCCCCTCCCTATCCTGTTTCCGGCAAAACTCCTTCCAGCTCGCTACTTGAGCCTCTTTCACTGCCTTTTCATACTTCTCTTTCGCTTCCAGGTACAACCCAACTACGCGGTCTCTGCGATCAGGCGCTGCGTTCCGGATCCTGCGTTTCCTCGTGGCGACCTCCTTCTTCATCTGCGCGAGCTCATCATTCCACCACGACAAGGTGAATTTCTGCGTGTGTTTTTTGGTCGGCATGGTGTCTCTGCATGTCTGTGTTATGACTTGTGTGTAACTGTCTATTGCGTCATCTATTTGTTGTGTGCTGTGTATTGAGTCTATCGCTTGTACAGTCAATTGTCTGTCTGACATCATCTGGGTCAGTTTCTCACGAAACTGAGTCCAGTTTGCCTTATGAGTGTTAAAGATGCGTGTGGTACGTATTATGTTCGTGCCTGTGGACTTATGTTGTGTGATGCCGAAGGATATGCCGTTGTGGTCCGAGCTCGTCAGACTCTCCTCCACCCTCCAGTCGCCCACTCGGTTCAGCAGATCGTCAGAGCACGCTGTCACATCCACAAAGCTGGTGTACCTTTTTCCCCCTCTGACAGTGTCGTACGTTGGTATGTCTCCGGTGTTGAGTATGTGTAAGCTCATTGCTTCCAGTACAGCAGACACTTCCCTTCCTCGCGGGTCTTCCACATCGCCACCCCACCACGGGCTCTTTGCGTTGGCGTCGCCTCCCAAGACCATCTTATCGGATCCCAACTCTCTTCCTATCCGCATAAGATGGTCCAGGTAAGGCCCCACAGGCTTATCGGGCTCGAAATAGAAGGACACTACAACCATCTCCCAGGCTTTGGTTCGGAGGGTGGCTACAACAATGTTGTTGTTGCTGAGGCGTGTGTGCAGTTCGACGTCCAACGTGTCGTCGAATACTACAACACACGCCTTGACAACACCATCCCCTTCCCCATCGCTCTGGTAGACCCTCACACCGTTGTGCGTCCTCATACTCCGGGCCCCACCTATGTAGGGTTCTTGCAGCAGCGCTACGCAGGCCTTACGCTTGGTGGCTTCGAGCATTAGCTCCCTTGTGGCGATTTGGCTCCGCTGGAGGTTGGCCTGCAGAATTCGGTACTGGAAGTACTCACCAGGGACAACCTTAGCAGTACGCTACCGCCGATCTGGCCAGGGCATCCCACCTCTTCCTTTCCATACATCCTCTATCGAAAGCGCTGTGCTCCTCGTTGCCTCTCCTCGCCTTCGTACAATTTATGCACTTGGGCTTCTCTCCCCGCAGCCACTTGTCGCATGCAGTCCTCAGATGAGGACCGGCGCAGTGACTGCATCGCACCTCACTCTCCTGACAGTGCCTCCTCGTGTGCCCATACCCCAGGCAACAGGAGCACTGCACTAGCGGACTGTGGTCCTCCACACGCACTCTGCCAAGCCCAATATGGGCATAGCCTACATCCACACACCTCTTCCATACCTGTGGGCTGACTCTGGCCACAAGATGTTTTTGTAGGGGGTTCCTAGCATTCTTCACATATGCTACCTCTATCTTTTTCTCCTCCCCCTTTAAGCCCTCAAGGATGCCTGCGTTCTGATTACAGAACGCGGTGACGAAATCGGCTACGTCGCATTTCATCACACCCTTGAAGGCTAAAAGGGGGGTTTTATTCCTCACTTCTTCAACAATTAATCCATCATTCACTCTCAGTCTTTCCCTCACCTTGTTTCTTTCTTCCTCATTTATACATCCAATTACAACCTTTCTATTTTTGACTTTTCTGACCCTTTCCACCTTTACCCATCCGTCTTTTGCATTAACCGTATTCCTAATTTTTTCTAAAAGTTCCTCGCCTGAGTCTTGCTCGTCCCTAGAGGACACCATGACCGAGTGCATTGCCCTTGCTTCGGGAAGTTTCTCTATGATACCTCTCGAAGCAACGCTCGCATAACTCGCCGGTTTGGCGACAGTCATGTTGTTCTCTAGTAACGAGCTCAACTTTCCTATCTTTTCCTCATTCTCTTTCATACATTTCCTCATTTCCTCCATTTTTTCCACTATTTCTTTCATATTATCCTTTACTAATATTTCTTTTTCTTTCAGGTTACTCACCAGTGCTACGTCGTCTGTGCTCGTGCCCGCTCCGGCTGGCCGGGGGGGATGTATAGGGTCCTTCCCCGGCCCTCCATTGCTACCGACTCTAACACTGGTAAGCTCCTCTTCTAGCTCCTTAACTATGTAGTAAAGCCTCTCTATAGCGGCGAAGGCTTGCTCCTTGAGCTCCTTTTTGAAATTTTTGGAGTCGTTAATGCTGCTCTTCGCTCGCTCTAGACAGGCTCTACCTTCTTTTGTCTTGGGTTTATTAGGTGGAACGGGGCTTGCCGTCTTCCCAACGGCTATTACTTTTTTAGTCTTAGCTTTTAGTGCTGTTTCTGGTTTGGGTTGGTTTGGGTCTGTTTTAGTTGGGGACGTTACTTTTCTTATTGTCATTGCATCGAACTTATCTATGCTGGTCCGCACAACGGATGTTGATGGTTGTGATAGGGCTCTGCCCTCGTCTAATTTATTCTTTTTTGGTGGTGAGATAGTGAACGTGTCACTCGCGCGCTTTGGGGGGTGGTTGGGGGTTCGCTGCATTTTTATAGGGGGATTGGTCAATAACGATAATAGGTATAAATAAAATAAAAATTTAAATGTCAATTGTAAAATAAAATAAAATTAAAATAAATTAAATTAAATATTAAAAAATAAAAAAAAAAAAAAAAAAAAAATGTCAAATTGATAAAATGTCACAATTACTAACCTAACAGTTTCCCCAATAGGGGGTTAACTGACCTACTCTAGCTAAATAAGATAACGTGTTGTGTAAGGGGTTCCCTAAGCACACAATACAATCAAAAGACTTAACCTAACAACTACACCAAAAATGGTGTAGTTGGTCCTTATTCAAATTCTTACACACTAAACAGTAGCTCCAATAGGGGCTACTGGTCACTAAGGCTATTAACAATTGTTTGTACCTTAGGTTTAAGCTCTCTTTCAGGTATTGCAGCTCTCCAGTTCCCAATGCTGCGGCTCCTTCCAGGTGAGTTCTAATTAGTCTTGTTTTTCAGGTGCTGCAGGCGTTCCAGGAGTTCCGGACTTGCAGGTGTGGCGTCTTCAACCTTCTCCAGTGCCGGTCCCCGAAAACCGCAGCTCTCTGCGACGTCCCGAAGCTCACAGGTAAGATTTTGCTCTTTCCAGGGGTTGACCCCTTTTCCAGGTGTTCGGAGTGGGCACGCCTGGACAGAGCTTTGCCTGCCGATGTCAGTAAAGAAAACCCCGTCCCTCTACGAGGTATAGGAGCGGAGATATTAGACTTTTAAAATTTTCAAGATGGCGGCCAATTTTCAGCCTGGAAATTAGATAAACCGCTGCTTCCTGATCCTCTGGGCTAACTGGACCGAGTTTGGGCTCGTTTTTCTCGGTTTTTCGAGCTCTTTCCGATGGTGTGGGTCAGCCCCCAAAATTCGACCTTGAGAGTTCGATGACTCCGATTTGGCTGAAACTCAGGAATGGGGTAGCTGAGGTAGAGCCTTTATTGCCAAAAGAAACCCCGTTTTTCTAGCTCTTCTAGAAGTGGAGATACTCCGGTTTTCGTCCGCTGTTTGACAGATGTCGAACTGTCACTGTCACTTTTTAGCGCCCGTTTTCTCAGTGACCGTTTGACGTAGATAGGTCGTGTTTGGGCTTGTCGACCTCGGTCTGAGCTCCTCTATCAGGTTCTGGTGTCAAATTAAAGAAAAAATTTTCCGGAAAATTTTTTCAGTTTTCCGAGTTTTCCGGGTTCTGACCCCCCGGAATCTGTAGTTGGTGCCTCGTGTTGCCCGGTGTTGAAAACCGCGTCCTTCTGTGGCTTATGGTTTCGGAGCAATCGGCGTCTGAACTTTTACAAAATGGCGGACGAAACGTCAAAGTCAGTGGTTTTTGCTCAATTACTCCGTCAATTTTAACTTGCCTGGATCGCGGTTTCCAATTGCTGGGGGTATCCTCACCTTGGGCAGATGATGGTGGGTGAATTTGGGGGGGTTACAAATCCCCCCTTTTTCCCCCCTTTTTTGGTATGTCCGGCTGCTCCTCGTCGAGCCCTTTCCAACGATGTGTCGCACAAAGTTGTACGATGACTGGTTCCGGAGCTGTCAGCCTTTAAACTTATCCAAGATGGCCGTCAAAATGGCGGCCAAAACGTTTTTTGGACCTAGCTCCCTTTCCCGACGTCCTAGAGAGGCGTGCGAGGGCTCGTTAGTTTTGTCTCGGTTTCAGCCGTCTGCTCCCGGTGCCTCCTTCTTTATATTCCCGACCGTTCCTGTTTAATCCAGGTTTTTTACCTTTTTTGGCGTATTTCCTTTTCTGGGTGGGCTAGAGGCACGCGGTTTTGGGCGTTTGGTTGAGGGCGAGTGCGGGCAGCCTCCGGTGGTGTTTTGACCTGCGCGACTGGTTCTTGGTCGTTTCTGCAGCCGCTTTTCAGGAAAAGTGGTTTTTACCGGTTTTCACCGAGTTGGGGTTCCGGACCACCTACCTTTTTATAGCGGGCTGTGTAGCTTCTTATTTATGTGAGTCGATGCCGCTGTCAAAACCCACGCGTCTCCTTAGGCGCCTCCGCTACAGGTGTTTTAATTTTCTATTTTGTAATAGCTATTACTCACCCCCTATGATCGCAAAAATTTTTCTTTTTGCGGAATTATTGTGTTCCTGTGGACTACTTCCTTGACCACTATTCACTAGATCACTGAGACATTTGTTTCACTGACCTCGTGGTGACGCCAAAAACTAAAACACAAGGTCAAACGTATTTCCCGTAGGTCTATAATTCTAAAAATTTCTACACTAATAAAGGTCACTGTCCCCTACAATGTCCACTTTGTTACACAATTTTCCTATCACTACAGCGTCTTATATCGCACTTTAAAGTTTTGAATTTTTGTCACTTCGGGTTTTTCACACTTTTCACGGTTTTTCCGAAATTTTTAAGGAATGTTCGAATTACCGGCGTGTAGGCGGCACCGAGACGCGTCTTATTTACAAACTTATCTTTCCCTAGCAGAAACTGAAAAGACTGAAATTACCCAAGCAACGTGTTATAATGGTTAGGTTAGGTTAGGTTAGGTTAGGTTAGGTTAGGTTAGGTTAGGTTAGGTTAGGTTAGGTTAGGTTAGGTTAGGTTAGGTTAGGTTAGGTTAGGTTAGGTTAGGTTAGGTTAGGTTAGGTTAGGTTAGGTTAGGTTAGGTTAGGTTAGGTTAGGTTAGGTTAGGTTAGGTTAGGTTAGGTTAGGTTAGGTTAGGTTAGGTTAGGTTAGGTTAGGTTAGGTTAGGTTAGGTTAGGTTAGGTTAGGTTAGGTTAGGTTAGGTTAGGTTAGGTTAGGTTAGGTTAGGTTAGGTTAGGTTAGGTTAGGTTAGGTTAGGTTAGGTTAGGTTAGGTTAGGTTAGGTTAGGTTAGGTTAGGTTAGGTTAGGTTAGGTTAGGTTAGGTTAGGTTAGGTTAGGTTAGGTTAGGTTAGGTTAGGTTAGGTTAGGTTAGGTTAGGTTAGGTTAGGTTAGGTTAGGTTAGGTTAGGTTAGGTTAGGTTAGGTTAGGTTAGGTTAGGTTAGGTTAGGTTAGGTTAGGTTAGGTTAGGTTAGGTTAGGTTAGGTTAGGTTAGGTTAGGTTAGGTTAGGTTAGGTTAGGTTAGGTTAGGTTAGGTTAGGTTAGGTTAGGTTAGGTTAGGTTAGGTTAGGTTAGGTTAGGTTAGGTTAGGTTAGGTTAGGTTAGGTTAGGTTAGGTTTTTTTTTTTTTTTTTTTTTTTTTTTTTTTTTTTTTTTTTTTTTTTTTTTTTTTTTTTTTTTTTTTTTTTTTTCCACCCCCCTAACGTTATTAGGGCTTGTTATTATTCTTTTCATTTATATCTTTTTTCTTTTCTTTCTATTTCTTTTCTTTTTAATTTATTTCTTTTCTTTTTTAAAGCATTTCTTACATAGCTATTACATCAAGTCATTTCTTATTATTATTGTTCAAATATTTCTAAGTCCTATTATTTATACATAACGTTTTATTACAGTTGTAACGTGTCAGTTTATAATCATTCTAAATATACAATGTCGATTTTTTATACTATCATAGCCTATGTAAGAACCTTCATACAATATGGTTCCATATACAATTTTTCTTTCCTCATGAAGTACATAAGTACATGTCGATTGATTATTAAAACCATAAAATAAATTAATCCAGTAAAAATACAATAAACAAGTTACATTCAATAAAATCAATAAAATTCAATAAAAATACAATAATCCAATATGTCAATGAAAAGATAAAACTACGACACAAACATTCAACTAACCTACTATCACAGCTTTAATTACATCTAGAGCCTACAACTAATATCACACCAATTTATCACAATTTTTGTTATTTACATATTCTACTATTCTCTTACAGTAGGAGAGAAATACATCCCTCTTTTTTCCCCCCAGGATGGAAGGCAGGCTCTCACCCGTCATCGATGTGCCCAATTTTTGCTCAATATCATATCTATTGCTAGCAAAAATTGGACACTCGAGTAACAGGTGAGGAACCGTCTCCTCAACTCCGGGCTGACACGAGCACGACGGATCCTCCTTCAGCTTGAATCTGTTCAAGTAGAAGGCGAATCCGCCGTGACCAGTCAGTATTTGTGTTGTGTGGTGTGTTATGTCTATTTTCTTGACTATTTTGTGTGCAGCAGCAGCGCTTGGGAAAAAGAGCTTCGTGACTCCGGCCGTCCCTCCCACTTCATATCTCCTGTCCCATTCCTCAACCGTATCCTCTCTTAAGATACGCTTGACGAATGAAACAGGACACAGATCGTAGTCGGGTTTCCTTTTCGATCCCAGAGCGGCTTCCTTGGCTAACTCGTCTACTCTCTCATTCCCTCTCAACCCTGCGTGCGCCTTGATCCAAAACAAGGAGACCTCCCGCCTCTGCGATGCAGCTTTTCGGAGGGCCGCCCTTGTTTGCACTGCCAGGGGATGAGGGGAACTAAGAGTGACAGCCTGGAGAGCCGATCTGGAGTCGCTAAGGATACCAACCTTCGCCATTCCGCTCTTGCAGGCTATAGTTACAGCTCTTTGGAGCGCTAGAAGTTCGGCTTGGTAGACGGTGCAATACGGCGGTAATGCAAGCTTGACGGCCTTCGTCTCGGCCTCACCCTTCCATACGGAGAGTGCGGCTCCGACTAGACCCTCAATCTTGCTGCCGTCCGTATAGATCCTATGGACGTGGCTGTTAACCACGTCTACATATGAGTCCTCATCTACCAACCCGAACCTCAGCTCTACCTGCTCTGCCGGATGTGGGTCCTCAATCGCAGGAGCCATTCGTTCCACCTCCCTGTCTCTCAACACCGGGTGTGGTACTCCCTTCTTGATCTCATAAAGTCTCGATGCTTCGAGTATTCTGAGGTCAAGAGGGAGTATCCCAGCCAGCAGCATTGCAGAGTTCAGGGAGACGGTTCGATATGCTCTGCAGATCTTCTGGGCAAAACCCCGTTGAACGGAGTTGAGCCTTTTTTGGACCCCCATCTTTTCCGCGGTGGGTGCCCACGCTGCTGATGCATACAAGATAGTCGGCTCTATTACGGCTATATATATTGTCCTAACTATCTGGGGGTTAAGCCCCCATCCTACTCTCGCCGCTTTTGCCAGCTGTTTATACCGCGCGATTGCCTTTTGGCAGACGCTGCTCACGTGAGCGTTGAATGTGAGGCCGCTATCTATGGTTAAGCTTAATATTTTAATATGATCGTAATATTTTAGATCAATGCCCCCCATTGCAAGCCGTGGCACGTCATATTTTAGTCTACGCGTTGAAAGGAGGGCACATGTTTTGTGGGGGGCAAATTTCAATTTGTTTTGCTCCCCCCATTTCTTAATTTTGTCTAACACTCGATTTGCCTTTTGTTCGATCTCCAGTGCCGTATCTCCGTCAAAAACTAACACAATGTCGTCCGCGAACGCTTGCTCAAAAACATCCATCTCCTCTAACATTCTTAGCAGGGGGTCCAACAAGAGGTTCCACAGGATAGGTCCACCAATGGACCCCTGTACGCACCCCTTGTCGGTCCCCCTGTTCACTTCCACACCAGCATATCTGACATTCACACTTCTTCCGCTCAAGTAGCTACTGAACACCCGCCTCAGGTTCCCCGGACACCCAACTTCAGCCAACCGAACCTTTATGGCCGGCCACCAAGCACTATCGAAGGCCCCCTCTATGTCCAGTGATACCACAACAGAAATTTTCTTCTTCTCCCTCAACTTTCTGATGTGGTTCACCAACCTATAGAGGGCGTCTTCGGTGCTCCTTTGGGGCATGAAGCCATACTGGTTGGGGCTTATTTTGGGCAACAGGTAGAACCTTAGTCGGGCGACCAGCATCTTCTCGAAGATTTTGCCGAGAACAGGAAGGAGGCCGATCGGTCGATAGGCTTTTGGTACCCGGTATGATTCCTTGCCCGGTTTTCTCAGCACCACCACTGTCGCCTGCTTCCACTTTTCGGGAAAGTAGCCGCCAGTGAGGCACCTATTCAACAGAGCAAGGAACCATTCCGGGTTACAATCTACAGCGTGCTGGCAGATGTCGGACGTGAGACCATCCGCCCCGGGGGCCTTTTTGGGGTTGAAGGACCTTACGGCTCTCTTCAACTCCTCCATGATGAAAAGAGGGTCGTCCGGACCCGTCGGCTGTTCGGAGTCCAAGGACTCCGCACGCCGGCGCGTTCGTCGATGTTCCTCACTTTCATCACTTTCCAGGTCCGCGGGGTAGAAGGTCTCCGCCAACAGTTCTGCGGAGCTTCGGGCGTCGAGGGTCTCACCGCCCCTTGTTAGGGGCAGATCCTCCTCCCTCCCTCTGACTCTGTTCAGCACTCTGTAGATGCCCTCCCAGACCCCCTCCCTATCCTGTTTTCGGCAAAACTCCTTCCAGCTTGCTACTTGAGCCTCTTTCACTGCCTTTTCATACTTCTCTTTCGCTTCCAGGTACAGCCCAACTACGCGGTTTCTGCGATCAGGCGCTGCGTTTCGGATCCTGCGTTTCCTCGTGGCGACCTCCTTCTTCATCTGCGCGAGCTCATCATTCCACCACGACAAGGTGAATTTCTGTGTGTGTTTTTTGGTCGGCATAGTGTCTCTGCATGTCTGTGTTATGGCTTGTGTGTAACTGTCTATTGCGTCATCTATTTGTTGTGTGCTGTGTATTGAGTCCATCGCTTGTACAGTCAATTGTCTGTCTGACATCTGCTGGGTCAGTTTCTCACGAAACTGAGTCCAGTTTGCCTTATGAGTGTTAAAAGTGCGTGTGGTACGTATTATGTTCGTGCCTGTGGATTTCTGTTGTCTGATGCCGAATGATATGCCGTTGTGGTCCGAGCTCGTCAGACTCTCCTCCACCCTCCAGTCGCCCACTCGGTCCAGCAGATCGTCGGAGCACGCTGTCACATCCACATAGCTGGTGTACCTTTTTCCCCCTCTGACGGTATCGAAGGTTGGGATGTCTCCGGTGGTTAGGTTAGGTTAGGTTAGGTTAGGTTAGGTTAGGTTAGGTTAGGTTAGGTTAGGTTAGGTTAGGTTAGGTTAGGTTAGGTTAGGTTAGGTTAGGTTAGGTTAGGTTAGGTTAGGTTAGGTTAGGTTAGGTTAGGTTAGGTTAGGTTAGGTTAGGTTAGGTTAGGTTAGGTTAGGTTAGGTTAGGTTAGGTTAGGTTAGGTTAGGTTAGGTTAGGTTAGGTTAGGTTAGGTTAGGTTAGGTTAGGTTAGGTTAGGTTAGGTTAGGTTAGGTTAGGTTAGGTTAGGTTAGGTTAGGTTAGGTTAGGTTAGGTTAGGTTAGGTTAGGTTAGGTTAGGTTAGGTTAGGTTAGGTTAGGTTAGGTTAGGTTAGGTTAGGTTAGGTTAGGTTAGGTTAGGTTAGGTTAGGTTAGGTTAGGTTAGGTTAGGTTAGGTTAGGTTAGGTTAGGTTAGGTTAGGTTAGGTTAGGTTAGGTTAGGTTAGGTTAGGTTAGGTTAGGTTAGGTTAGGTTAGGTTAGGTTAGGTTAGGTTAGGTTAGGTTAGGTTAGGTTAGGTTAGGTTAGGTTAGGTTAGGTTAGGTTAGGTTAGGTTAGGTTAGGTTAGGTTAGGTTAGGTTAGGTTAGGTTAGGTTAGGTTAGGTTTTTTTTTTTTTTTTTTTTTTTTTTTTTTTTTTTTTTTTTTTTTTTTTTTTTTTTTATTTCCTCCCCCTAACATAATCAGGGATTTTTTTATTTCTTTGTTCTTTTCTTTCTCTTTTTTTTTTTGTTTGTTTTCTTTTTTATCTTTTTTAGATACAATTCTTTTATTTTTTTGATACATTGTAATTTCTCTTATTTTCTATTACATTTGTAATGTCGTCTTTATAGTTCTTGCTTATTTACAATGTTCTTTTATTTTTTCTAATTTTTACAACCCTTTTTTAACAATAGCTCCATATGAGTTACTCCAAATTTAATTATTCGTCGATACAGTATAAATAATTACAACAATTGTACAATTCCAAAAATAATTATTCAGTAAAAACATGGTTCACACTTTGACTACAATTAAAATAGGTTAAAATTCCAAAAACATAAAATCCAATAAAATTCAAATAATAATTCAATTAAAATAATAAAATCCAATAAAATTCAATTAATTATTCAATAATAAATACAATAACATTCAATAAAAACACAATTATATACACGGCGCAACTAATCTAATATCACAGAACGTTCATCACTCAAAATATCACAATTTCTCCTGTTGGCTACACCCACTATCAGCTTACAAAAAGCGAGGAGAAAATCCCGCTTTTTGCCCCCCAGGATGGAAGGTAGGCTCTCACCCGTCATCGATGTACCCAATTTCTGCTCGAGATCATGTCGATGTCTTGCAAAAATTGGGCACTCGAGTAACAGGTGAGGAACCGTCTCCTCAACTCCCGGCTGACACAGACACGACGGATCCTCCTTCAGCTTGAATCTATGCAAGTAGAAGGCGAATCCGCCGTGTCCGGTCAGGATCTGTGTCGTGTGGTGAGTGATGTCTATCTTTTTCACTATCCTGAATGCAGCAGCAGCGCTTGGGAAAAAGAGCTTCGTGGTTCCAGCCGTCCCTCCCACTTCATATCTCCTGTCCCATTCCCCAACCGTATCCTGTCTCAGAATACGCTTGACGAATGAAACAGGACACAGATCGTAGTCGGGTTTCCTCTTCGAGCCCAGAGCGGCCTCCTTGGCTAATTCGTCGACCCTCTCATTCCCCACCAGCCCCGCGTGCGCCTTAATCCAGAACAAGGCGACCTCCCGCCCCTTCCGGAGGGCCGCCCTGGTCTGCACGGCCAGGGGATCGGAGGGCCGCCCTGGTCTGCACGGCCAGGGGATGGGGGGAACTAAGGGTGACAGCCTGGAGGGCCGATCTGGAATCGCTGAGGATTCCGACCTTCGCCAGTCCACTCTTGCAGGCTATGTCTACAGCTCTTTGGAGCGCTAGAAGTTCGGCCTGGTAAACGGTGCAATACGGCGGCAATGCAAGCTTGACGGCCTTTGTCTCGGCCCCACCCTTCCATACGGAGAGTGCGGCTCCGACTCGACCCTCAATCTTGCTGCCGTCCGTATATATCCTGTCGACGTGGTTGTTCACCACGTCCGGATATGAGTCCTCGTCGACCAGTCCGAACTTCAGCTCTGCCTGCTCTGCCGGATGTGGGTCCTCAATCGCAGGAGCCATTCGCTCCACCTCCCTGTCCCTTAGCACTGGGTGGGGCACCCCCTTCTTGATCTCATAAAGCCTCGATGCCTCGAGTATTCTGAGATCAAGAGGGAGTATCCCAGCCAGCAGCATTGCAGAGTTCAGGGAGACGGTTCGATATGCTCTGCAGATCTTTTGGGCAAAACCCCGTTGAACGGAGTTGAGCCTTTTTTGGACCCCCATCTTTTCCACGCTGGGTGCCCACGCTGCCGATGCATACAGGATAGTCGGTTCTATGACCGCCGTATATATAATCTTAACTACCTGGGGGTTAAGCCCCCAGCCTACCCTGGCAGTTCGAGCTAACTGCTTGTAGCGTGTGATGGCTTTCTTGCACACTTCTCCAATGTGCTGGTTAAAGGTAAGGCCGCTGTCAATAGTCAAGCCCAAAACCTTTATGGAGTCTAAGTATTTAATGTCCACACCCCCCATTGAGAGTCGTGGCGTATCATACCTTAATTTTTGTGTGGATAGTAGCGCACACGTCTTGTGTGGCGCAAATTTTAATTTATTTGCTTTTCCCCATTTTCTAATATTTTCAAGTACCGCATTTGCCTTCCTCTCTATTTCTAAGGCTGTCTTTCCTTCAAAAACTAACACTATGTCGTCGGCAAACGCTTGTACCCACACACCCATTTCCTCTAGCATCCTAAGCAGGGGGTCCAACAAGAGGTTCCACAGGATTGGTCCACCTATGGATCCCTGCACGCACCCCTTGTTGGTTCCCCTGCCCACTTCCTGTCCTGCATACCTCACTTTCACGCCTCTTCCACTCAGATAGCTGCTGAACACCCGCCTCAGGTTCCCCGGGCACCCAACTTCAGCCAACCTAACCTTTATGGCCGGCCACCAAGCACTGTCGAAGGCCCCCTCTATGTCCAGCGATACCACAACAGAAAGCTTCTTCTCCTTCCTTAGCCTTCTGATGTGGTTCACCAACCTATAGAGGGCGTCTTCGGTGCTCCTTTGGGGCATGAAGCCATACTGGTTGGGGCTTATTTTGGGCAGCAGGTAGAACCGGAGTCGGGCGACCAGCATCTTCTCGAAGATCTTGCCGAGAACAGGCAGGAGGCCGATCGGTCGATAGGCTTTTGGAACCCGGTACGATTCCTTGCCCGGCTTTCTCAGCACCACCACCGTCGCCTGCTTCCACTGTTCGGGGAAGTAGCCGACGGTGAGGCACCTATTCAGCAGGGCAAGGAACCATTCCGGGTTGCATTCTACAGCGTGTTGGCAGATGTCGGCTGTGAGACCATCCGACCCCGGGGCCTTCTTGGGGTTGAAGGACCTTACGGCTCTCTTCAACTCCTCCATGATGAAAGGAGGGTCGTCCGAGCCCGCCGGCGTTTCGGAGTCCAAGGACTCCGCCCGCCGGCGGATTCGTCGATGTTCCTCGCTTTCATCAGTCTCCTGGTCCCAGGGGTAGAAGGTCTCCGCCAACAATTCTGCGGAGCTTCGGGCGTCGAGGATTTCACCGTCCCTTGTTAGGGGCAGATCCTCCTCCCTCCCTGTAGCTCTGCTCATCACCCTGTAGATGCCCTCCCAAACCCCCTCCCCATCCTGTTTCCGGCAAAACTCCTTCCAACTCGCAACCTGTGCATCCTTCACCGCTTTTTCATATCTCTCTTTCTCTTCCAGGTACAACCCAACGACGCGGTCTCTGCGATCAGGCGCTGCGTTTCGGATCCTGCGTTTCCTCGTGGCCACCTGTTTTTTCATCTGCGCGAGCTCATCATTCCACCACGACAAGGTGAATTTCTGTGTGTGTTTTTTGGTCGGCATAGTGTCTCTGCATGTCTGAGTGATGGCTTGTGTGTATCTGTCTATTGCTTCATCTATTTGTTGTGTGCTGTGTATTGTATCTATGTCCTGTGGAGTCATTTGTCTGTTCGACATGAGCTGGGTCAGTTTCTCATGAAACTGAGTCCAGTCAGCCTTCCGTGTGTTAAACATGCGTGTGGTACGTATTATGTCCGTGCCTGTGGATTTATGTTGTCTGATGCCGAAGGATATGCCATTGTGGTCCGAGCTCGTCAGACCCTCCTCTACTCTCCAGTTGTCCACTCGGTTCAGCAGATCGTCAGAGCACGCCGTCACATCCACGTAGCTGGAGTACCTTTTCCCCCCTCGGACAGTGTCGAATGTCGGGATGTCCCCGACGTTGAGTATATGCATACCCATTGCTTCCAGTACGGCTGAGACCTCCCTACCTCGCGGGTCTTCCACGTCGCCACCCCACCACGGACTCTTTGCATTTGCATCACCCCCCAAGACCATCTTATCGGTTCCCAACTCCCTTCCTATCCGCATAAGATGGTCCAGGTAGGGCCCCACTGGCTTATTGGGCTCGAAGTAGAAGGACACGACAACCGTCTCCCAGGCTTTGGTTTTGAGGGTGACCACAACAATGTTGTTGTTGCTCAGGCGTGTGTGTAGCTCGACGTCTATCATGTCGTCGAACACCACAACACACGCCTTAACAACGCCACCCCCTTCACCATCGCTCTGGTAGACCCTCACTCCGTTGTATGTCCTCATACTTCTCGCTCCGCCTATGTAGGGCTCCTGAAGTAATGCAGCGCAGGTCTTACGCTTGGCGGCCTCGAGCAACAGCTCTCGTGTGGCGACTTGGCTCCGCTGGAGATTGGCCTGCAGCATTAAGTACTGGAAGTACTCGCCGGGGACAACCTCAGCAATACGACACCGCCGACCTCGCCAGGGCGTCCCACCTCTTTCTTTCTACACATTCATTATCAAAGGCACTGTGTTTCACACTGCCTTTCTTAGCCTTGGTGCAATTAGGCTCTTCTCTCCGCAGCCACTTGTCACAATCAGTCCTCTTATGAGGACCGGTGCAGTGACTGCATCGATCCGTCTCTTCACTGCATACTCTCTTAGTGTGCCCATACCCAAGGCAGCGGAAACACTGCACCAACGGACTATGGTCCTCAACTTTCACTCTACCTAGCCCTATATGGGCATAACCGACATTCGTGCACCTCTTCCACACTTGTGGGCTCACCCTGACAATCAGATTGCTCTGTAGGGGGTTCCTTGCTTTCATCCCATATATAACCTCTACATTCCTCTCCTCCCCCTTCAGGCCCTCAAGCATGTCCGCATTCTGTTTCCAGAACGCGGTGGTGAAGTCCGCTAGATCGTACTTCATAACATCCTTGAAGGCCAGGAGGGGGTTTTTATTCTTTACCTCTTCCACTAGTAATCCCGCATTCTTGCTCAGTCTATCCTTCACCTTATTTCTTTCCTCCTCGGTCGCACAGCCGACGACTACCCTTCTATTTTTGACTTTTCTCGTTCGCTCGACCTTCACCCATCCTTCCTTTGCATCCATCGTCTTCCTGATCTTTTCCATTACCTCATCTCCTGTGTCCTGCGTGTCCTTGGAGGACACCACAACCGAATGCAGTGCCCTTGCCTCGGGGGGTCGCTCAGCGATTCCCCCCGAGACAACGCTCGCATAGCTCGCCGGTTTGGCGACAGTTGTGCTGCCCTCCAAGAGCACGCTCAGCCTCTCCATTTTCACTCTGTTCTCTTCCATACATCCCTTCATCTCATCCATCTTTTTCATCATCTCCTTCATTCCCTCATTCATACCTTTCTCTAATGTCGTGTTTTTCTTTTCCAGGTCCCTCACCAGTGCGTCGTCTACTCTCGTCGTGTTTGCTGCGGATGGCTGGGGGGGATGTAAAGGGTCCTTCCCCAGGCTTCCGCTGGTCCCTGCCTTCACGCTGGTGAGTTCCGCTTCTAATTCCTTTATTATTTGGTAGAGTCTGTCTACAGAGGCGAGAGCACCTTCTTTTAAGTCGGTCCTAAAATTTCTCGACGTATTGATGCAGTGCTTCGCTCTCTCTAGACAGGCTCTACCCTCTTTAGTTCTAGGTCCTATCTGTTTTGCCGGACTTTCTGATTTGCTTATAACTGCTTTTTTCGGTTTCGGCTTAGCTATTGTGGGTTCGGTACTTTTTACTTGGCTTGGCGAAATAGCTTGCAGGCTTAATGCCTCAAGTTTGTCTATACTTTTACGCACAATCGCTGTTTTTATTGGTTGTGAGAGGGTCCTGCCCTCTTCCGTCTTGGTGGGTGGCGAGATAGTAAATGTATTACCGCCGCTCTTACCGGGGGTGCGGAACATTTTTATGTAGGGGGACTGGTCAATAAATATCAAGATATAAGTCAAGTAAATCAGAATAAATGCAAATCAAAATAAATAAAGTTGAAAATTCAATAGATGTCAAGGGATAAAATGTCAAAAAATACTAACCTAACAGTTGCCCCAATAGGGGTACAACTGACCTACTCTAAGTAAACTAAATAGCGTGTAAAGTGTATAGATCCCTACGCGCACAATACAAACTTAGCCTAACAACTACACCAAAAATGGTGTAGTTGGTCCTTATATCTAAGCAGTAGCTCCAATAGGGGCTACTGGTCTAGGTTTATCACAGGTAAGTACCTTAGTCTTAAGCTTGTTTTTCAGGGACAGCAGTTCGGTGATGGTGAGCGGCGACTTCTTCTCCAGGTGAGTGCTACTTTTCTTTTTCCAGGTGCTCGAGGTCCTCCAGGTGCTTCAGGTGGTTGGCGATTTCGGATACGGCGTCCCGATGCTTCCTGCAGCGTCGGTACCCGAAAACCGCAGTCCCCTACGAGATCCCGAAGCCGGTAAGTATGTTTTCCCTATTCCAGGTCTCCAGGTGTTCCCGCAGGGACTCCGTATGCAGCTGGTCAGGTAGGTCTTTCTTCCCCGATGTCACTAGTGAAAATCCCGTAGCTCTACGACGTCCAGGAGCCGAGATATTCGGGTTTTAATATTTCCAAGATGGCCGCCGCTTTTTAGGTCTGGATTTTTAATTTAACGCTGCTTCCCTTCTATTTATTGTATCTGCCCCGAGTTTGGGCTCTTTCTTCCTGTCTTTGGCTCCTCTTTCGGATGGTCTGGTATATATCACCAAATTCGACCTTGAGAAGTGACCTTTCCGGATTCGGTCCAAATTTGAGGAGGAGGTAGCCGAAGTGATGCTTGTTATGGCCAAGAAAACCCCGTCTTTCTAGCTCGTTCAGGAGCGAAGTTATAGCCACTTTTGTCAAGTGTTTGACAGTTCTCTAGCTGTCAAAGTCAAAGTTTGACGGCCCGTAACTCTGCAACCGTAAGTCGCAGGCAGGCGGTGTTTGGGGTTGTTGGCCTTGGAATTTCCTTATCTATTGAACCCCAACCTCAGTTTTGAGGAAAATTTTTTGGAAAAATTTTTCCTCAGTTTTCACTTTTCCAGGTTTTTTCCACACCAGACGCGTAGCTGGTCTCCTGTGCTGCTTCAGGAAGAAAACCGCGTCCTTCTCCGACTTCTAGTCTCGGAGCAATCTGCGTCTAAACTTCTCCAAGATGGCGGACGAAGTGTCAAAGTCGGAGGTTTTTTGCTGTTTTCTCCGTCAATTTTCAGCTGTTCGGACCGCGGTTTCCGCTTGCAGGAGGTATTCTTACCTTGCGCTTTCAATAAAGGGGGGTTTTGGGGGGGTTCTATTTCCCAAAATTTTCCCGGATTTTCCGGTCTCGTCCGATGCTCCTTCCAAAGTCCTTCACAACGATACGACGCACGCCTCTGTCAGATGAGTAGTTATGGAGTTATAACGGTTTCTATTTTTCCAAAATGGCCGCCAAAATGGCGGTGAAAGTGTTTTCCTGCTATAACTCCTGTTCTATAAGTCGTAGAAGGCCGTGCGAGGTGTCGATGTTTTCGTCTCCTTGTCTGCTATATGATGCCGTTGCCCGATTCCCGTTTTATCCCGCTGTTCCTGTGGGATCTCTGTATTTTACCTTTTTCGGGTTTTTTCCGGTTCCAGGGCAGCTAGGGAGTTGCGGTTTGGGGCGTCGGCTTGGGGGTGAGTGCCGGCAGCTTGTGATGCTGTCCTATTTCAGCTGGTTAGCTCCTGTCAGTTTTGGCAGCGACTTTTATAAAAATAAGGTTTTTCCGGGTTTTCTCCGGGTTGGGGTTCCGGACCACCTACCTTATTGTGTTGGACTGCCAAGATCTGTATTTGTGACAGCCGATGCCACCTTCAAAACCCACGCGTCTCAATGGGCTCCTCCGCTGTAGTATTTTGAATTTTTTATTTTCTAATTTAAATAACTCACCCCCTAAGTGTCCAAAAATTTTTCTTTTTCCGGAATATTGCTTTTCACTCGAGTGCCTCACTTATTCACTATTCACATTTACACTAAGACCTTTGCTTCGATGACCTCGTGGTGACGCCAAAAACTTTGTCACAAGGTCATCGGTATTTCCCGTGCGTCTATAATCGCGATTTTCACTTATATTATGAAGATCCCTGTCCTCTTCAATGTCCACTTTGTTCCGTAAAAATCCGTCACTTATAAGCGTCTTTTTTCGCAGTTTGAAAATTTAAAAATTTTTTTTTTTTTTTTTTTTTTTTTTTTTTTTTTTTTTTTTTTTTCACTTAGTGTTTTTCCGGCTTTTCTCGGTTTTCCCGGCGGTTTTAAGAACGGCACTATTCACTACCGTATAGGCGGCACTAAGACGCATCCGACGGTGTATCGTACGTTGAAATCGGACCACTTTTAACCACTTTTTTGAATTTTTAAAAGGGAGCAAGGTTAAAAAACATGTGCTCCGGACCGAGTTCGGACTGATACTGGTTAGGTTAGGTTAGGTTAGGTTAGGTTAGGTTAGGTTAGGTTAGGTTAGGTTAGGTTAGGTTAGGTTAGGTTAGGTTAGGTTAGGTTAGGTTAGGTTAGGTTAGGTTAGGTTAGGTTAGGTTAGGTTAGGTTAGGTTAGGTTAGGTTAGGTTAGGTTAGGTTAGGTTAGGTTAGGTTAGGTTAGGTTAGGTTAGGTTAGGTTAGGTTAGGTTAGGTTAGGTTAGGTTAGGTTAGGTTAGGTTAGGTTAGGTTAGGTTAGGTTAGGTTAGGTTAGGTTAGGTTAGGTTAGGTTAGGTTAGGTTAGGTTAGGTTAGGTTAGGTTAGGTTAGGTTAGGTTAGGTTAGGTTAGGTTAGGTTAGGTTAGGTTAGGTTAGGTTAGGTTAGGTTAGGTTAGGTTAGGTTAGGTTAGGTTAGGTTAGGTTAGGTTAGGTTAGGTTAGGTTAGGTTAGGTTAGGTTAGGTTAGGTTAGGTTAGGTTAGGTTAGGTTAGGTTAGGTTAGGTTTTTTTTTTTTTTTTTTTTTTTTTTTTTTTTTTTTTTTTTTTTTTTTTTTTTTTTTTTTTTTATATTCCTCCCCCTAACTTTATCAGGGCTTGTTATTATTCTTTATATTTATCTCGTTTTTCTTTTCTTTCTATTTCTTTTCTTTTCAATTAATTTCTTTTCTTTTTTAAAACATTTCTTACATAGCTATTACATCATGTCATTTCTTAATTCTTATCATTCTTATACAATTTACAATTTTTGTATTACATAATTGGTTACATATTTTTAAGTCTATATTTATATCTTATTACAGTTGTAACTTGTCAATTTATAATCATTCTAGATCGATTCTTTATACTATCATAGCCTATGTAAGATCCGTCATACAATATGGTTCCATACATTTTTCACTTTGAAGTACCTAAGTACATGTCGATTGATATACAGAATTTTCAATTTTAATTATTAACCATAAAATAAATTAATCTAATAAAAATACAATTAAGCAAGTTCAATTCAATAAAATCAATAATTCAATAAAATACAATAATTCAATATGTCAATGAAAAGATAAAACTACGGCACAAACATTCAATTAACCTATTATCACAGCTTTTATTACATCTAGAGCCTACAACTAATATCACACCAATTTATCACAATTTTTCTTATTCACATATTCTACAATTCTCTTGCAGTAAGAGAGAAATACATCCCTCTTTTTTCCCCCCAGGATGGAAGGCAGGCTCTCACCTGTCATCGATGTGCCCAATTTTTGCTCAATATCATATCTATTGCTAGCAAAAATTGGACACTCGAGTAACAGGTGAGGAACCGTCTCCTCAACTCCGGGCTGACACGAGCACGACGGATCCTCCTTCAGCTTGAATCTGTTCAAGTAGAAGGCGAATCCGCCGTGACCAGTCAGTATTTGTGTTGTGTGGTGTGTTATGTCTATTTTCTTGACTATTTTGTGTGCAGCAGCAGCGCTTGGGAAAAAGAGCTTCGTGACTCCGGCCGTCCCTCCCACTTCATATCTCCTGTCCCATTCCTCAACCGTATCCTCTCTTAAGATACGCTTGACGAATGAAACAGGACACAGATCGTAGTCGGGTTTCCTTTTCGATCCCAGAGCGGCTTCCTTGGCTAACTCGTCTACTCTCTCATTCCCTCTCAACCCTGCGTGCGCCTTGATCCAAAACAAGGAGACCTCCCGCCTCTGCGATGCAGCTTTTCGGAGGGCCGCCCTTGTTTGCACTGCCAGGGGATGAGGGGAACTAAGAGTGACAGCCTGGAGAGCCGATCTGGAGTCGCTAAGGATACCAACCTTCGCCATTCCACTCTTGCAGGCTATAGTTACAGCTCTTTGGAGCGCTAGAAGTTCGGCTTGGTAGACGGTGCAATACGGCGGCAATGCAAGCTTGACGGCCTTCGTCTCGGCCTCACCCTTCCATACGGAGAGTGCGGCTCCGACTAGACCCTCAATCTTGCTGCCGTCCGTATAGATCCTATGGACGTGGCTGTTAACCACGTCTACATATGAGTCCTCATCTACCAACCCGAACCTCAGCTCTACCTGCTCTGCCGGATGTGGGTCCTCAATCGCAGGAGCCATTCGCTCCACCTCCCTGTCTCTCAACACCGGGTGTGGTACTCCCTTCTTGATCTCATAAAGTCTCGATGCTTCGAGTATTCTGAGGTCAAGAGGGAGTATCCCAGCCAGCAGCATTGCAGAGTTCAGGGAGACGGTTCGATATGCTCTGCAGATCTTCTGGGCAAAACCCCGTTGAACGGAGTTGAGCCTTTTTTGGACCCCCATCTTTTCCGCGGTGGGTGCCCACGCTGCTGATGCATACAAGATAGTCGGCTCTATTACGGCTATATATATTGTCCTAACTATCTGGGGGTTAAGCCCCCATCCTACTCTCGCCGCTTTTGCCAGCTGTTTATACCGCGCGATTGCCTTTTGGCAGACGCTGCTCACGTGAGCGTTGAATGTGAGGCCGCTATCTATAGTTAAGCCTAATATTTTAATATGATCGTAGTATTTTAGATCGATGCCCCCCATTGCAAGCCGTGGTACGTCATATTTTAGTCTACGCGTTGAAAGGAGGGCACATGTTTTGTGGGGGGCAAATTTCAATTCCCCCCATTTCTTAATTTTGTCTAACACTCGATTTGCCTTTTGTTCGATCTCCAGTGCCGTATCTCCGTCAAAAACTAACACAATGTCGTCCGCGAAGGCTTGCTCAAAAACATCCATCTCCTCTAACATTCTTAGCAGGGGGTCCAACAAGAGGTTCCACAGGATAGGTCCACCAATGGACCCCTGTACGCACCCCTTGTCGGTCCCCCTGTTCACTTCCACACCAGCATATCTGACATTCACACTTCTTCCGCTCAAGTAGCTACTGAACACCCGCCTCAGGTTCCCCGGACACCCAACTTCAGCCAACCGAACCTTTATGGCCGGCCACCAAGCACTATCGAAGGCCCCCTCTATGTCCAGTGATACCACAACAGAAATTTTCTTCTTCTCCCTCAACTTTCTGATGTGGTTCACCAACCTATAGAGGGCGTCTTCGGTGCTTCTTTGGGGCATGAAGCCATACTGGTTGGGGCTTATTTTGGGCAACAGGTAGAACCTAAGTCGGGCGACCAGCATCTTCTCGAAGATTTTGCCGAGAACAGGAAGGAGGCCGATCGGTCGATAGGCTTTTGGTACCCGGTATGATTCCTTGCCCGGTTTTCTCAGCACCACCACTGTCGCCTGCTTCCACTTTTCGGGAAAGTAGCCGACAGTGAGGCACTTATTCAACAGAGCAAGGAACCATTCCGGGTTACAATCTACAGCGTGCTGGCAGATGTCGGACGTGAGACCATCCGCCCCGGGGGCCTTTTTGGGGTTGAAGGACCTTACGGCTCTCTTCAACTCCTCCATGATGAAAAGAGGGTCGCCCGGACCCGTCGGCTGTTCGGAGTCCAAAGACTCCGCACGCCGGCGCGTTCGTCGATGTTCCTCACTTTCATCACTTTCCAGGTCCGCGGGGTAGAAGGTCTCCGCCAACAGTTCTGCGGAGCTTCGGGCGTCGAGGGTCTCACCGCCCCTTGTTAGGGGCAGATCCTCCTCCCTCCCTCTGACTCTGTTCAGCACTCTGTAAATGCCCTCCCAGACCCCCTCCCTATCCTGCTTTCGGCAAAACTCCTTCCAGCTCGCTACTTGAGCCTCTTTCACTGCCTTTTCATACTTCTCTTTCGCTTCCAGGTACAACCCAACTACGCGGTTTCTGCGATCAGGCGCTGCGTTTCGGATCCTGCGTTTCCTCGTGGCGACCTCCTTCTTCATCTGCGCGAGCTCATCATTCCACCACGACAAGGTGAATTTCTGCGTGTGTTTTTTGGTCGGCATAGTGTCTCTGCATGTCTGTGTTATGGCTTGTGTGTAACTGTCTATTGCGTCATCTATTTGTTGTGTGCTGTGTATTGAATCCATCGCTTGTACAGTCAATTGTCTGTCTGACATCTGCTGGGTCAGTTTCTCACGAAACTGAGTCCAGTTTGCCTTATGAGTGTTAAAGGTGCGTGTGGTACGTATTATGTTCGTGCCTGTGGATTTCTGTTGTCTGATGCCGAATGATATGCCGTTGTGGTCCGAGCTCGTCAGACTCTCCTCCACCCTCCAGTCGCCCACTCGGTCCAGCAGATCGTCGGAGCACGCTGTCACATCCACATAGCTGGTGTACCTTTTTCCCCCTCTGACGGTATCGAAGGTTGGGATGTCTCCGGTGTTGAGTATATGTAAGCTCATTGCTTCCAGTACAGCAGACACTTCCCTTCCTCGCGGGTCTTCCGTATCGCCACCCCACCACGGGCTCTTCGCGTTGGCGTCGCCTCCCAAGACCATCTTATCAGATCCCAACTCTCTTCCTATCCGCATAAGATGGTCCAGGTAAGGCCCCACAGGCTTATCGGGCTCGAAGTAGAAGGACACTACAACCATCTCCCAGGCTTTGGTTCGGAGGGTGGCCACAACAATGTTGTTGTTGCTGAGGCGTGTGTGTAGCTCTACGTCCAACGTGTCGTCGAATACCACAACACACGCCTTGACAACACCGCCCCCTTCCCCATCGCTCTGGTAGACCCTCACTCCGTTGTGTGTCCTCATACTCCGGGCCCCACCTATGTAGGGCTCTTGCAGCAGCGCTACGCTAGCCTTACGCTTGGTGGCCTCGAGTAATAACTCCCTTGTGGCGATTTGGCTCCGCTGAAGGGGTTAGGTTAGGTTAGGTTAGGTTAGGTTAGGTTAGGTTAGGTTAGGTTAGGTTAGGTTAGGTTAGGTTAGGTTAGGTTAGGTTAGGTTAGGTTAGGTTAGGTTAGGTTAGGTTAGGTTAGGTTAGGTTAGGTTAGGTTAGGTTAGGTTAGGTTAGGTTAGGTTAGGTTAGGTTAGGTTAGGTTAGGTTAGGTTAGGTTAGGTTAGGTTAGGTTAGGTTAGGTTAGGTTAGGTTAGGTTAGGTTAGGTTAGGTTAGGTTAGGTTAGGTTAGGTTAGGTTAGGTTAGGTTAGGTTAGGTTAGGTTAGGTTAGGTTAGGTTAGGTTAGGTTAGGTTAGGTTAGGTTAGGTTAGGTTAGGTTAGGTTAGGTTAGGTTAGGTTAGGTTAGGTTAGGTTAGGTTAGGTTAGGTTAGGTTAGGTTAGGTTAGGTTAGGTTAGGTTAGGTTAGGTTAGGTTAGGTTAGGTTAGGTTAGGTTAGGTTAGGTTAGGTTAGGTTAGGTTAGGTTAGGTTAGGTTAGGTTAGGTTAGGTTAGGTTAGGTTAGGTTAGGTTAGGTTAGGTTAGGTTAGGTTAGGTTAGGTTAGGTTAGGTTAGGTTAGGTTAGAGGCGGCGCGGCTGGCCGAAACGGCAATATCGCTGGTGGTCAGCCGCATAAGACGGTTAGGGCTTCGAGTCCGATTTGAGAAGACCGAAGCCCTTATGTTTCGCGGACCCGGTAAAAGGGGACCTCCACCAGGTGCACGACTTCGTGTCGGAGACGAAGAGATCAGGGTGAGCCCCACCATCAAATATCTTGGGCTCACCCTGGATGGAAGGTGGACCTTCGGTCCCCATTTCCAACAGCTGGGACCGAAGGTCATACGAGCGGCATCCTCTCTGGGTCGACTCCTGCCAAATGTAGGAGGGCCCAGTCAAGCCTGTCGGCAGCTGTACTCCGGGGTGTGCCGGAGTATGGCTCTGTACGGTGCCCCAATATGGGTGGATGCTCTCACCGTGCGTAATAGGGCCCTGCTGCACAAAATGCAGCGGGTCATTGCGGTGAGAGTCATCAGGGGCTACCGTACAGTCTCTTGGGCGGCAGCAACTGCTCTGGCGGGGGAGCCGCCATGGGAGCTCACGGCGAGGGTGCTCGCCGAGTTGAACCTCCTCATCACTGAGGGGAGGTCGAGTGGCGAGGCCCCTTCGTGGGAAGAGCTTAGGCGGTTCCGGAGACTCGGAGAGCAGTGGTTGCTGAGGAGGTGGGGAGAGGATCTGGCGCAGACCCGGTACGGTCAACGTACCGCTGAGGCACTGCGTCCAGTTCTTGCGGCGTGGATGCGCCGCAAGAAGAAACCCCTCACCTTCCGCCTTGCACAGGTACTCACCGGGCATGGATGCTTCGGTGAGTACCTGTGTAAGGTCGCCAGGAGAGAGCCAACGCCAGCCTGCCATGAATGTGGCGCTGCGGAGGACACGGCCCAGCATACCCTCGAGGTGTGCGATCGTTGGGCCGTGCAGCGCCACGATCTCGTGGCAGTGCTAGGCGGGGACCTCTCGCTCCCGAGCATGGTGCGCTGCATGCTTGAGAGCGATGAGGCCTGGCAGGCGGCGGTCTCTTTCTGCGAAATTGTGATGTCGCAGAAAGAGGCCGCGGAGCGAGACAGAGAGGACGATCCCACCTCTCTGCCGCTCCGCCGGCGTAGGACGGGAGTGCGGAGGCGTCGCTACGCGAACCTTCAATAACTTCCGTCCCACGGGGCTCCGGGTCAGGATGGGAACCTGCCCGGCTTAGCAAGTCCCGGCGCCGAGGGGAACGGCGCCGAGGGGAACGCTTTAGTTTGCCTAAGCGTTCCCTTATTTTGATGGAAGTCCGGTCCCTTTGAGGTAGACCGGCCGGTCGTGGAGGGAGTCCTGTGTTTGTTAGATCCGGGACATCCCTCCTTTATACGGCTGAAGGCGAACCGCAGGTGGTTTTAGTGGGTAGGAGTCCCACATACCCCCGGGGCGCTTCAGCTAACTGAGGCACATCCCCAACCCGGGGCACCCATGATGGGTTTCCCCTGCGCATCAAAAAAAAAAAAAAAAGGTTAGGTTAGGTTAGGTTAGGTTAGGTTAGGTTAGGTTAGGTTAGGTTAGGTTAGGTTAGGTTAGGTTAGGTTAGGTTAGGTTAGGTTAGGTTAGGTTAGGTTAGGTTAGGTTAGGTTAGGTTAGGTTAGGTTAGGTTAGGTTAGGTTAGGTTAGGTTAGGTTAGGTTAGGTTAGGTTAGGTTAGGTTAGGTTAGGTTAGGTTAGGTTAGGTTAGGTTAGGTTAGGTTAGGTTAGGTTAGGTTAGGTTAGGTTAGGTTAGGTTAGGTTAGGTTTTTTTTTTTTTTTTTTTTTTTTTTTTTTTTTTTTTTTTTTTTCTGTCCACAGGCCTAGATGGCCCGTGCTCTGTTTATTATTCTTTTCCAATTTTTCGTCATATCGTTTTTTGCGTCGGTTTACAATCTGATTTTTTATCAAAAGATGTTAATAATTTTACATATTTGTCGTATAGTTTCCCTGAAGGGGAATTAGTATAAAGATGTTATATAATTTTACGTATTTTGTCTTATTGTGTACCCTGAAGGGGTTTGTACTGTGTTTCCAATTGATTGTTGGCGGACCCGACATTCCCCGCTACCCTCAGGTTTATGATGCTCCACCCTTTGCCTTTTGATGTTGTGGCATTGGCTCGGGTGTTTTGGGGTCACCAAAGCTGGGTGGAGTTCCTGGGATGGCAAAAGGTACCGTTCAATGTCGTGTCCGCCGACAGGCAGTCGGTGGAATCGCTTGGCTGTAAATGGGCTTTCCGATTCCACCGGCCGGTCTGGGCACACAGGTGTCTATTCCGTTGGCCACTGATTGTGGCTGAGGTCATCAACTCGGATGCCATCTGCTTGACGGGGCTGTCATCGATGGCTTGATCTTGCCTCGCGGTGTCATCTGCTTCTGTCCATCGTGGGGCTGTTTCCACGATGGGCTGGTTGGTAAGCGCAGCCCTTGGAGAGGACGGGAGCTGGCAGAGGCACTGTGTTGCTGCGCCTTCGCCGCTCGACCGTCTAGGGCCAGGCTGCGGTTATCATATCCGGTATTTGTCTTCATTATCAGTGTTTCCAGTCATTCCTCAGTTTTATCGCCGTCATGGGGCTTTCACCGAGACCAGTTTTTTGATGGTGGTGTGGTCCCGGTTCTTAATTGCCATCTTGGCGTTGTGGTCCATGATGTCCTTCGCTGGTGTTTCCATCACTCCCTTTATAAGTTTGCCTAGCGCGTCATCTGTGTCATCGGTGTAGTAGACAAGATGTTCCGTGTGACGCGTCAGGGCGACCACCGCGTGTGATGCACTGTGATGTAGCTGTAACTTCCTCTTCTGGTGTTTGATGACGTATACTCTCTTGTAGCACAATCCCTGGGCCTCGTGAATGGTTAGTACTTTTGAGGCCTCTCCGGTTCCGTAACCTGACTTTCTCAGCGTTGACTTCTCCAGCTGTGTATAAGTCAGGTACAAGGTGTTGTTGTCGGTTTTAGGGATCTCCGTCCCGGTCATGGGTGCTATTGCCAGGGACTTGACGATGTTGCTTGAGGAGTAGATGCCCTTGTGTATTTGCTTGAGCGCCATGGCGACATCTTGCGGGCACCTATGTGTACAGAGAAGATCTTCGGTGACGTCTGCGATGTGATGCGGGCGATGATAATACAGCTCGAAGAGATTATCACGGTCAATGTAGGGGAGCTGGTTTACGTCCCCAATTAATAGCAGGCTCTCGGCTTTGGTGATCTGTGCCATCAGTATTATGGATCCGAAGTGACTCATGATTGCTTCATCTACAAGCAGCCTCTTACGTTTCAGGTCTTCAAGTCCCTTCGGTCCATTTACTAGGAGAGATGCAGCTGTGCGCACCCTCTTTGTAGCTTCATGGCCTGCCTTTTCCCTGATTCTCTCCACGAGATCTTTCTTGGCCTCGATCGTTGTCGTTACAACTACATCCTCTTCGGCGTTGAAGTTTCGAACAATCCACGTCGTTTTCCCGCAACCCGGGACTCCATTTATCCAGGTTATTGTTGGGATCGTCCATTCGTCGGGGGGCTCTAGCTCGGACAGGATCTGGGATGTTTGTAGGATCCTGTCCTCCAGCCATATTTCTGTCCCCCTGGTGGTAACGACGATGGGGTCGCGAGATGGGATGTTATAGACTGGTTGTCCTCTTCTTTTGGTCCGGTCCTCGTTCAGGAGGACTATTCCTGAGGTGGCGCTGTATGCCGCCATATGGGTAGTCATGTCCTGTCCCCTAAGGACGGTCGCTGTGTTGTTATTATAGACCGTGGCCTGGGCCTCCTCTAGTTGGATTTGTAGGAGGCCATCTTTGCCTTGTTGGTACGACTTCATGATGTCTTCGCATTCCTTGATCCTAATGGTCTTGTTGGCCTCTAGTACGGCTATGTATTCAAGGAATGCGTTGATCATATGGTCTTCGTGTCGTACCACTTTCCTTAGGGTTGGACTCTTGACCAGACCTATCTGTGCCTTTGTTGCTTGTTTGCTTATTGGTGTTCTCTGCGGTGATTTTGGGGCTTTGGTGAATCTGCTGAGCGCGTTCGCTTGAGTATCTGGGCTTCGGAATGTATCCGGTCGTAGGGGCAGCTGATCCTCGAGACCTTCTTGAGGCTCCCTTCTAAAGTGTTGGCTCTCCTTGGTGACCAGCCGATGGATTTGCTGGTCAACTTTGGCGGCGGATGTTTGTTGCTTGGCCGCCATGACAGTCTCTTTTTGTTTTTCAGCCGCCCTTAGTTTCCTTAGTTCCTTTTCCTTTTCAGCCCAGATTTCTGCGTTTGATTTCGGCGTCTCAGTAGATGGCCCTGGGAGTGATGGTTCGTTTAGCTCTGGAGACTTGGTTGTTGGGGATGTTTTCCAACTTGTGAGCTGGGAAATCTTATTTTTTATTTTATTGATGACGTTTTTTCTTGACTTTGGGTTAAGAGTCTGTTCTACTGCTAGATTTGTGTCGGGTGACTCTTCTGTCTGGGGAGTTACGTGGCTTATTTGTGCGGCAGTGATCTGTGATGTTTTCTCGGGTGGTTTGTTGGGCACGAGGAAGCTAAGGTCTTGGGTTCTTCCCTCGTACACAACGATTTCATGTTTTTCCGCTGCTTTAACGCACCCGAGATAGTCCGCCACTTCTCCTCTGTATAAGTCAGCTGTCATCACGTCAACGCTGATGGTTTTTGGTCCGATAAAAGTATTTTCTGATTCTGCAATTTGTAGCAAGAGCGAGCAAGCTCGGGCGAATTGGGATTTTTCAGGTGTTTTGTCGAATAGCAGCACTGTCTTGTTTTTGGCGCGTACTACTCGACAATTTTGTCCGTCTATGGCCTCTTCGCCCAGCTCCTCGAACTTCTTTCTTTTCATCGTCGCTCTTGTTGTGCTGCCTTTGAGAATGAGTGCCAGCCCTGGTGATATGGCGACACTCTTTTTACCGAATGTGGAGCAGAAACATATGCCTAGTTTTTCGTAATTGTTGTTCATAAACAGAACCACTTTCCTCGTTCTGATAGATGGTGTTCCGCTTTCTCCCTCGCTCAGCCACCGAGGTATGCTGAATAGGGGAGTGGCTGTTGGTTGAAGTGGGGCGACGAGGGCAGTAGGTTCTGTTCTTTCTATGTTGGTTGTTGCACTGTCCGGTAATTTTTTTTTTTTTTTTTTAAATGGCATAACACATTTACAATGTTTGGCACGTTATTGCCGCATTAATTACGTCAATAATTACATAGCAATATATTTTACATTCATATTTTGTACCCTGCTACCGATGACTTACTTATCGTCGGTGTCATATGCGACTGTTGCACGCGCTATAACGTCCCATTTTTGTCGCACAGGACATTCTGCGCTGAACGCATGATGATCTATTTTCGTAAAATTTTCTTTTTTGCAGTTAGTGCAGCACGGTTTTTTACCCTCCTTGAGATCATCACACTCAGACTGGTGGTGTGCCCCGGCACAGTGTGCGCATTTCTCCTCGGCAGCGCTACAGAATCGCCTTCCATGCCCATACCCTAAGCAGCGCGAGCACTGAATTAGGGGGGACTGGTCGGCGACTCTGACGCGCTGGATATCTATATATAGATATCCTGCCTCGGTGAAACGCGCCCACAGTGACGGTGACACAGTTAACACCACGTGCTGAGTGTGATCATCTTTCCCTCTTTTCCTGTATTTTATGCTTATCCTATCCTCTGTCCCTCCCAGGATGTCCTCTACGAGGTGCCTATTTTGCGACCTGATGGCTTCTATTACGTCGTCATCAGTGTTGCTTTTCAGCACCCCGTACAGCACAACCTGGGGGTCCCTATTCTCCATCGCTTGTGCCTCCAACTTTCCCCTTGCGTTTTCTATCTTTTCTCTAACCCTATCTCTATCTTTGGTTAGGTTAGGTTAGGTTAGGTTAGGTTAGGTTAGGTTAGGTTAGGTTAGGTTAGGTTAGGTTAGGTTAGGTTAGGTTAGGTTAGGTTAGGTTAGGTTAGGTTAGGTTAGGTTAGGTTAGGTTAGGTTAGGTTAGGTTAGGTTAGGTTAGGTTAGGTTAGGTTAGGTTAGGTTAGGTTAGGTTAGGTTAGGTTAGGTTAGGTTAGGTTAGGTTAGGTTAGGTTAGGTTAGGTTAGGTTAGGTTAGGTTAGGTTAGGTTAGGTTAGGTTAGGTTAGGTTAGGTTAGGTTAGGTTAGGTTAGGTTAGGTTAGGTTAGGTTAGGTTAGGTTAGGTTAGGTTAGGTTAGGTTAGGTTAGGTTAGGTTAGGTTAGGTTAGGTTAGGTTAGGTTAGGTTAGGTTAGGTTAGGTTAGGTTAGGTTAGGTTAGGTTAGGTTAGGTTAGGTTAGGTTAGGTTAGGTTAGGTTAGGTTAGGTTAGGTTAGGTTAGGTTAGGTTAGGTTAGGTTAGGTTAGGTTAGGTTAGGTTAGGTTAGGTTAGGTTAGGTTAGGTTAGGTTAGGTTAGGTTAGGTTAGGTTAGGTTAGGTTAGGTTAGGTTAGGTTAGGTTAGGTTAGGTTAGGTTAGGTTAGGTTAGGTTAGGTTAGGTTAGGTTAGGTTAGGTTAGGTTAGGTTAGGTTAGGTTAGGTTAGGTTAGGTTAGGTTAGGTTAGGTTAGGTTAGGTTAGGTTAGGTTAGGTTAGGTTAGGTTAGGTTAGGTTAGGTTAGGTTAGGTTAGGTTAGGTTAGGTTAGGTTAGGTTAGGTTAGGTTAGGTTAGGTTAGGTTAGGTTAGGTTAGGTTAGGTTAGGTTAGGTTAGGTTAGGTTAGGTTAGGTTAGGTTAGGTTAGGTTAGGTTAGGTTAGGTTAGGTTAGGTTAGGTTAGGTTAGGTTAGGTTAGGTTAGGTTAGGTTAGGTTAGGTTAGGTTAGGTTAGGTTAGGTTAGGTTAGGTTAGGTTAGGTTAGGTTAGGTTAGGTTAGGTTAGGTTAGGTTAGGTTAGGTTAGGTTAGGTTAGGTTAGGTTAGGTTAGGTTAGGTTAGGTTAGGTTAGGTTAGGTTAGGTTAGGTTAGGTTAGGTTAGGTTAGGTTAGGTTAGGTTTTTTTTTTTTTTTTTTTTTTTTTTTTTTAATGGCCCCTATATGGGACCTCTTGTTCCCCCTTCAGTAAGAAAGGACAATTAATTGCTTTATTAACATTACTACTATTACAATTGGTTATGTATTAGTTACTGATGATTTTTTCTTTACATTTAAATCATTATTTCTATTAACATCAACTTAGGTACATCTCAGTTCCACAATCTCTATTTTCTTACAGATTATACATATAGCATTTATACTTCTAAATTTATATCTTTTATACTATTACATTTATTACTTTCATACAATTACATTTATCACTTTTGTACTATTACATTTTCTTACTTATATTTATATTACTGTTCTTTTTATTCTATTTTCTTACATTAGGTGCATCTCAGTTCCACAATCTCTATTTTCTTACAGATTATACATATTACATTTTATACTTCTAAATTTATATCTTTTATACTATTACATTTATTACTTTCATACAATTACATTTATCACTTTTGTACTATTACATTTTCTTACTTATATTTATATTACTGTTCTTTTTATTCTATTTTTCTTACATTTTCTTCTGTTTGCCAAAACACAATTTTACATTTATTTTTCCAATTCAATTTGTCACAAATATATAGTTTCTTATTTTTGAATAGCATCTTTTAGATATTAAATTTTTATTTTAAACATTATTTTCATACCTCATAGATGGCCCTTGTACACTATTAGTGTTGCAGGAACTAATTCTGTATTTGCATTCAGCCCGGAACTCCCGGCGGGAGTGGTTGCTACCGTAGTTATAACATAATAATGTGGGTGCAATGTTTGTAGGATTTTATAGCGCGTGCAATCTGATGGTAGTTAGTTTGGTAACTTAAGTAGAAGATGGTAATAATATATGTGCTGTGCGTATTTAGGCTTATGCCTTGCATGCTTTCTTATTCAACAATAATGTCATGTAAGTGCAAAGCCGTGTGTTTTTTTTTTTTTTTTTTTTTTTTTTTTTTTTTTTTTTTTTTTTTTTTTTTTTTTTTTTTTTTTTTTTTTCTTCTTTTTTTTACACAACACATTTACATTCATTGCTGCATTTAATAACACTATTAGCTACATACAATGATTGTTTCCCTACTCTTAGTATCTGTCCACGGAGAGACTTATTTGTCCTCGGGATCATATGCGACTGTTGCACGCGCTATAGCATCCCACCTTTGTCGCACCGGGCATTCCGCGCTGAATGCATGATGGTCAAGCTGTTTTAGACCTTCCGTTTTGCAGTTTGTGCAACACGGCTTCTTTCCTTCCTTTAGATCATCACACTCAGCCCGGTGATGCGCTCCGGCGCAGTGGGCGCATTTCTCCTCGGCAGCGCTACAGAATCGCCGCCCATGTCCGTACCCTAAGCAGCGCGAGCACTGGATCAGGGGGGACTGGTCGGCGACTCTGACGCGCTGGATATCTATATAAAGATATCCTGCCTCAGTAAAACGCGCCCATAGCACCGGCGACACAGTGAGCACCACGTGCTGAGTGTGATCGTCCTTCCCTTTTTTCTTATATTTTACGCTCATTCTATCCTCCTTCCCTCGGTTAGGTTAGGTTAGGTTAGGTTAGGTTAGGTTAGGTTAGGTTAGGTTAGGTTAGGTTAGGTTAGGTTAGGTTAGGTTAGGTTAGGTTAGGTTAGGTTAGGTTAGGTTAGGTTAGGTTAGGTTAGGTTAGGTTAGGTTAGGTTAGGTTAGGTTAGGTTAGGTTAGGTTAGGTTAGGTTAGGTTAGGTTAGGTTAGGTTAGGTTAGGTTAGGTTAGGTTAGGTTAGGTTAGGTTAGGTTAGGTTAGGTTAGGTTAGGTTAGGTTAGGTTAGGTTAGGTTAGGTTAGGTTAGGTTAGGTTAGGTTAGGTTAGGTTAGGTTAGGTTAGGTTAGGTTAGGTTAGGTTAGGTTAGGTTAGGTTAGGTTAGGTTAGGTTAGGTTAGGTTAGGTTAGGTAGGTTAGGTTAGGTTAGGTTAGGTTAGGTTAGGTTAGGTTAGGTTAGGTTAGGTTAGGTTAGGTTAGGTTAGGTTAGGTTAGGTTAGGTTAGGTTAGGTTAGGTTAGGTTAGGTTAGGTTAGGTTAGGTTAGGTTAGGTTAGGTTAGGTTAGGTTAGGTTAGGTTAGGTTAGGTTAGGTTAGGTTAGGTTAGGTTAGGTTAGGTTAGGTTAGGTTAGGTTAGGTTAGGTTAGGTTAGGTTAGGTTAGGTTAGGTTAGGTTAGGTTAGGTTAGGTTAGGTTAGGTTAGGTTAGGTTAGGTTAGGTTAGGTTAGGTTAGGTTTTTTTTTTTTTTTTTTTTTTTTTTTTTTTTTTTTTTTTTTCTGTCCACAGGCCTAGATGGCCCGTGCTCTGTTTATTATTCTTTTCCAATTTATTTTATTTTCTTTTTCATCATATCGCTTTTTGCGTCGGTTTACAATCTGATATTTTATCAAAAGATGTTAATAATTTTACATTTTTGTCATATAGTTTCCCTGAAGGGGAATTAGTATAAAGATGTTATATAATTTTACGTATTTTTGTCTTATAGTGTTCCCTGAAGGGGTTTTGTACTGTGTTTCCAATTTATTGTTGGCGGACCCGACATTCCCCGCTACCTCAGGTTTATGATGCTCCACCCTTTGCCTTTTGATGTTGTGGCATTGGCTCGGGTGTTTTGGGGTCACCAAAGCTGGGTGGAGTTCCTGGGATGGCAAAAGGTACCGTTCAATGTCGTGTCCGCCGACAGGCAGTCGGTGGAATCGCTTGGCTGTAAATAGGCTTTCCGATTCCACCGGCCGGTCTGGGCACACAGGTGTCTATTCCGTTGGCCACTGGTTGTGGCTGAGGTCATCAACTCGGATGCCATCTGCTTGACGGGGCTGTCATCGATGGCTTGATCTTGCCTCGCGGTGTCATCTGCTTCTGTCCATCGTGGGGCTGTTTCCACGATGGACTGGTTGGTAAGCGCAGCCCTTGGAGAGGACGGGAGCTGGCAGAGGCACTGTGATGCTGCGCCTTCGCCGCTCGACCGTCTCGAGCCAGGCTGCGGTTATCATATCCGGTATTTGTGTTCATTATCAGTGTTTCCTGTCATTCCTATTTATCGCCATCATGGGGCTTTCACCGAGACCAGTTTTTTGATGGTGGTGTGGTCCCGGTTCTTAATTGCCATCTTGGCGTTGTGGTCCATGATGTCCTTCGCTGGTGTTTCCATCACTCCCTTTATAAGTTTGCCTAGCGCGTCATCTGTGTCGTCGGTGTAGTAGACAAGATGTTCGGTGTGACGCGTCAGGGCGACCACCGCGTGTGATGCACTGTGATGTAGCTGTAACTTCCTCTTCTGGTGTTTGATGACGTACACTCTCTTGTAGCACAATCCCTGGGCCTCGTGAATGGTTAGTACTTTTGAGGCCTCTCCGGTTCCGTAACCTGACTTTCTCAGCGTTGACTTCTCCAGCTGTGTATAAGTCAGGTACAAGGTGTTGTTGTCGGTTTTAGGGATCTCCGTCCCGGTCATGGGTGCTATTGCCAGGGACTTGACGATGTTGCTTGAGGAGTAGATGCCCTTGTGTATTTGCTTGAGCGCCATGGCGACATCTTGCGGGCACCTATGTGTACAGAGAAGATCTTCGGTGACGTCTGCGATGTGATGCGGGCGATGGTAATACAGCTCGAAGAGATTATCACGGTCAATGTAGGGGAGCTGGTTTACGTCCCCAATTAATAGCAGGCTCTCGGCTTTGGTGATCTGTGCCATCAGTATTATGGATCCGAAGTGACTCATGATTGCTTCATCTACAAGCAGCCTCTTGCGTTTCAGGTCTTCAAGTCCCTTCGGTCCATTTACTAGGAGAGATGCAGCTGTGCGCACCCTCTTTGTAGCTTCGTGGCCTGCCTTTTCCCGGATTCTCTCCACGAGGTCTTTCTTGGCCTCGATCGTTGTCGTTACAACTACATCCTCTTCGGCGTTGAAGTTTCGAACAATCCACGTCGTTTTCCCGCAACCCGGGACTCCATTTATCCAGGTTATTGCTGGGATCGTCCATTCGTCGGGGGGCTCTAGCTCGGACAGGATCTGGGATGTTTGTAGGATCCTGTCCTCCAGCCATATTTCTGTCCCCCTGGTGGTAACGACGATGGGGTCGCGAGATGGGATGTTATAGACTGGTTGTCCTCTTCTTTTGGTCCGGTCCTCGTCCAGGAGGACTATTCCTGAGGTGGCGCTGTATGCCGCCATATGGGTAGTCATGTCCTGTCCCCTAAGGACGGTCGCCGTGTTGTTATTATAGACCGTGGCCTGGGCCTCCTCTAGTTGGATTTGTAGGAGGCCATCTTTGCCTTGTTGGTACGACTTCATGATGTCTTCGCATTCCTTGATCCTAATGGTCTTGTTTGCCTCTAGTACGGCTATGTATTCAAGGAATGCGTTGATCATATGGTCTTCGTGTCGTACCACTTTCCTTAGGGTTGGACTCTTGACCAGACCTATCTGTGCCTTTGTTGCCTGTTTGCTTATTGGTATTCTCTGCGGTGATTTTGGGGCTTTGGTGAATCTGCTGAGCGCGTCCGCTTGAGTATCTGGGCTTCGGAATGTATCCGGTCGTAGGGGCAGCTGATCCTCGAGACCTTCTTGAGGCTCCCTCCTAAAGTGTTGGCTCTCCTTGGTGACCAGCCGATGAATTTGCTGGTTAACTTTGGCGGCGGATGTTTGTTGTTTGGCCGCCATGACAGTCTCTTTTTGTTTTTCAGCCGCCCTTAGTTTCCTTAGTTCCTTTTCCTTCTCAGCCCAGATTTCTGCGTTTGATTTCAGCGTCTCAGTAGATGGCCCTGGGAGTGATGGTTCGTTTAGCTCTGGAGACTTGGTTGTTGGGGATGTTTTCCAACTTGTGAGCTGGGAAATCTTATTTTTTATTTTATTGATGACGTTTTTTCTTGACTTTGGGTTGAGAGTCTGTTCTACTGCTAGATTTGTGTCGGGTGACTCTTCTGTCTGGGGAGTTACGTGGCTTATTTGTGCGGCAGTGATCTGTGATGTTTTCTCGGGTGGTTTGTTGGGCACGAGGAAGCTAAGGTCTTGGGTTCTTCCCTCGTACACAACGATTTCATGTTTTTCCGCTGCTTTAACGCACCCGAGATAGTCCGCCACTTCTCCTCTGTATAAGTCAGCTGTCATCACGTCAACGCTGATGGTTTTTGGTCCGATAAAAGTATTTTCTGATTCTGCAATTTGTAACAAGAGCGAGCAAGCTCGGGCGAATTGGGATTTTTCAGGTGTTTTGTCGAATAGCAGCACTGTCTTGTTTTTGGCGCGTACTACTCGACAATTTTGTCCGTCTATGGCCTCTTCGCCCAGCTCCTCGAACTTCTTTCTTTTCATCGTCGCTCTTGTTGTGCTGCCTTTGAGAATGAGTGCCAGCCCTGGTGATATGGCGACACTCTTTTTACCGAATGTGGAGCAGAAACATATGCCTAGTTTTTCGTAATTGTTGTTCATGAACAGAACCACTTTCCTCGTTCTGATAGATGGTGTTCCGCTTTCTCCCTCGCTCAGCCACCGAGGTATGCTGAATAGGGGAGTGGCTGTTGGTTGAAGTGGGGCGACGAGGGCAGTAGGTTCTGTTCTTTCTATGTTGGTTGTTGCACTGTCCGCTTCTTGATTTACTTTGAAGCGTTGTTTAGCGATAGTGAATATTGTTTGTATGTAAGTCAGGAACGTGTATTTGGTTTGCTTGTCCTCCAGGTATTTATGTAGGTCCGCTTCCTGTAAGTTGACATTTAGTTGGTGTTCTACGTCATGTCTCTGGAGCTGGAAGCGGGGACAGTCGAAGATTATGTGCCATACCGTTTCTTCTACTTCTTGGTCACACTCACATCCTGGGCTATTTATGAGCTTGAAACGGTGCAAATATTGTGCGAAGGCACCGTGGCCTGTCATGGCTTGGATGTGAGTGGGGGTGAGGGTTGTTGTTCTTATAAAACGGTATGACCTCTCGATGTTGGGCAGGAATTTCTTGGTGGTGCCTCCGGTGTCCGCGCTCGTGTATCTGTCCTGCCATCTTAGGATTGATTCTCTTCTGATTTTCCTTTTGATGTAGGACAGTGGGACTTGGTTGTAAGATTTTCCTTTTGATGTAGGACAGTGGGACTTGGTTGTAATCCGGGACTTCTTTGGGGGCAAGTGCTGCTTGTTTTGCCAGTTCGTCGGCCCTTTCATTCCCGGATGTCCCTACGTGTGCGCGGAGCCAGAAGAATCGTAGCTTCCTGCCTTGGTCTTCGATGTCCTTGACACTTCTTTTGATGTCCGCCACTAGTTGAATTCTTGGTTTTGGGTTCCGAATTAGCTCTAGCGAAGATCTGGAGTCGCTAAGGATGTTTACTTCTTTATGTTCGGTTCCCTTTACCATCTCTATTGCTTTATAGAGGGCGAACATCTCTGACTGAAACACTGAGCAGTTTTGATCGAGCGACAGTCTGGCGTAAGTTATTTCTCGCCCGTTCTCCCACCATGATATTGCTGCCCCCGTTTTGCCCTCTATCTTGCTGCCGTCTGTGTAGATCTGAGGGCCTTGGATGTTATACTTTTCTATTGTCGAGGGCTCCATATCTTCCAACTTTTCGAAGGTGGTGACGGTGTAGTCGGAAGGGTGGGGTAACGTTAGTACGTCGCAGGTCTTTTGCAGCGTTTTACCGGGCGGGACGTAGTCGCTCGATATTCCTTTCTTGGTCTTGTAAAGGGCTGCCGCTTCGTGTATTCTTATGTCCAGCGGCAGCAATCCTGCCAGTGCCAGTGTTGATGTCAAGGAGGCTGTCCTGTAGGCTTTGCAGATTTTGATGGCAAAGCTCCTCTGGATGGAGTCAAGCAGCGTCTTGGTCTTATTTAGGTCTGCGGCGGGTGCCCAGACGCTCGCAGCGTACAGGATGATCGGCTCGATAACTGAGATATATATCGTTCTAATAATCTCTCCGTTTAACCCCCACGTCACCTTGGCGGAGTGTGCTATCTGCTTGTATATACTAGCGGCTTTCTTGCAGACTGCCGCCACATGCGAGGTGAAGGTGAGTGATCGGTTGATTGTAACGCCTAGAAGTTTAATTTCGTCCACGAGTTTGATTTCGGTTCCGGACATCTCTATTTGGGGAGCGGTGAGTTTCAGCTTACGGGTGAGCAGCATTGCGTTAGTCTTGTGAGCTGCAAACCTCAGCTTGTTATGGGCTCCCCACCTTTCGACGATCCGGAGCACGCGGTTCGCTTTTTCCTCTATGGCGTCGGCAGTCTCTTCGGAGAAGATTAGTGTGATATCGTCGGCAAAAGCTTTGAAGTTTACTCGACATCTGGATAGCTGGTCGAGTAGCGGGTTCAATAAGATGTTCCAGAAGGTTGGTCCACCTGTTGATCCTTGGACACAACCTTTACTTGTCCCTTTTCCACTCTTTTTGCCGGCGTAGTTGACCTCGATACCACGGTCTTCGAGGTATGAGCAGATCATCTTGTATATATTGGAGGGGCATCCTTTCCTTATTAGCTGGTGCTTCAGTGCTGGCCACCACGCATTGTCGAATGCGCCTTCTATATCAAGTGAGATTAGGAGGACGATCTTCTTGTTCTGTACCTCCTCCTTGATGTGGTCTACTAGACTGAATAGCGCATCCTCTGTGTTTCTTTGCGGGATGAAGCCGAACTGATTCTTGTTTATTGAGGGGAGTATATGCCATTGGACTCTGGTGATCATGAGTTTCTCGACTATCTTTCCCAAGATGGGGAGTAGTCCAATGGGTCTGTACGACTTGGGGTGAGTGTAGTCTTCTTTACCCGGTTTTTTCAGGATGACCACGTGTGCTTTCTTCCATTGTTTCGGAAAGTGTCCTAATTGTAGGCATTTGTTCGCCAATTCTAAAAACACCTCCGGTGCACACATAATGGCCTCGCTACAGATGTCCGATGTGAGGCCATCGGGGCCTGGAGCTTTCCCTGGGTTCAGTGATGATAGGATTAACTCCAGTTCCGCCATGGTGAATGGTGGGTCATCCTCTGCCAGTTGTTCTACCGGGTAGTTCCCCCTTAAGTGTTGGTGGTATTGTGAGTCGGTTTCTTCGGAATCATCGGGGTAGAATGTTTCGGCTAGGAGGTCCGCGGATCTTTGCGGACTTAGCGTCTTGCCCTGTGTGTCTCTCAGTAGCACGTTCTCCTGGTTTGCTGCTGTCTTCCCGATGATCCTGTATATACCGTCCCACATACTATCCTGTATATACCGTCCCACATACTTTCTTTCTCTTGAGTCGCACAGAACTCCTTCCAGCTTGCTGTTTGTGCCTCCTCCATTTTCTGTTTGTACTCTTGTCTTGTGGTCCTATATTCTTCGATGACGTGTTCTTTCCTCGATGGTGCCGCGTTTTTTATCCGTCTTTTCTTCCTCAGGACGTCCTTTTTTAGGTCTTCTAAGGACTTGTTCCACCACGGCGGCACTGGTTTGCCTTTGTAAGTACCCATCTTCGGAATCGTTTCTACACATGCTTCCTGGATATTATTTATATAGGTACTTACGGCTTCTTCCAAGTCATTTGCTGTCTTTATTGACTCCTTTAAGGCATCCTTGCTCAAGTTGGTATCCACCAGAGACTTGTTGAATTTATCCCTGAACGCTGACCACTTCGCTTTTTTGGTGTTGTATCTCCGGGTTGTTGGTCGCGGGAGTGGTTGAAGTTTTCCCTCGACCCTGATCCGGAAGGTGATTGCGTTGTGGTCTGATGTTGTAGCGTCCCGGGTGACTCTCCAGTTCTCCACCTTCGCTAGCATCGGCAGGCTGCACGCTGTCACATCAACTATACTCGTGTACATCCTGCCGTTCCTCTCCGTTTCGAAGGTGGGTGTGTCTCCGGTGTTAAGGATGTGGAAGTCCATTTCATCGAGGAACGTGGAGTAGGCGTGGCCCCTCTGATCTTCTGTGGCGCTTCCCCACCAATGACTCCACGCGTTCACGTCACCTGCCACTAAGACATTTTGGGTGGATAGTTTCCCGATAGTGTTCCTGACTCTTCTAATATTCTCTTGTATGTTCTTATCTCCCTCGAAGTACACCGATATTAACCCAAGCTCGAGGTTGGCCGCTTTGATGGTTACCGCTGCTTCGGTCTCTGTGACCAATTGTGGATCGTGCGACACCGCGATGGTGTCGCCGAATATCACAACAGCGGCTTTGTTGGGCCCTTGTCGGTTCAGGGTACACTGGATGACTTGTGTCCCTGGATGTTGTTTGAGGAAACCTGCACTTCCTACGTAAGGTTCTTGAAGTAGGGCTATCGAGATCTTCTGTTCCACGGCCACTCTTAAGAGCTCTAGGGTGGCCGTTTTGGATCTTTGCAGGTTCGCTTGGATTACTTTGATGTACTGAGGTGGCTTCTCGGAAGACTCTGTCGTTTTATTCGTGTTGTCGCCCTTAGCACAGGTAAGAGATTCTGGACCTTGCTATACTGTCCCATTTATGTCTCTCTGCGCATTCACTGCTAAAAGCGTTGTGTGCAGTGTCTAGAGGCGCTGATGGTTTAGAGACTGTTTTGCAGTTATAGCAGGTCGGTGGCATGGCGCTCTTCCGTGCCTCACACTTGTCCCAGTCGTGGGTATTGTCGCCGCAGTAGCTGCATCGGCGATGCTCCTCCTCACAGATCTTTGTGGTGTGCCCAAAGCCCAGGCATCGAGCACATTGGAGGAGGGGAGATTGATCTTCGATGGGTCTCCTTTGTAGGTCGATGTAGACTTTCCCCACTTCCAGGAAGTTCTTGTGGAGCAGCGGTGACACCTCCAGTACCACGTGGCACTCTTGCTGGTTCCGTGCCCTCTTCCTATACTTCACCCTAATGCTTGATTCTTTTTCCGGGACGCCGTTGAACACGTGTTTATTTTGGGCTTTAAGGTGTTCCACGATTTCGGCGTCCGTATGGAACGACAACACGTTTTTTACAATGAGGAGAGGGTTGCTCTGTCTTGCCCTCTCCTGTTTGAGTTTGTCACTTTCTTTAAGTCGCGCTGCGATGAACTCCAAGTCCTCCTTCTTGGTGCAGCTAAGTATAATCTTCTGGTTTTTAACTCTTTTTAAATTATCTACTCTGGCCCCGGTCTTCTTGGGGTCCAGGACTGTTCTTATAATTTTTAGAGTTTTTTCACTCGTGTCTTTAGCGTCCTTAGAAGACACTATTATGCTGTGCTGCTCCTTGCGTTGTGGCGGCGGGGGAGGCTTCTTTGCTGCTGCCGCGTATGACGCTGGTTTTGTTTGGTTCTTCAGCATCTCCACCAATGCCATCTCTGTGCCTATGCTGAGAGTCGATTGCGGTTGTGCCTCGGATTTTTCTTTCCTTATAGATTTAATTTCTGAGGACACTATTTTTAGCCTCTCGCTTATGGGCTCGAGTTGGGCTGTTATGTCGATGGCATTGGGAGCAGTCGGCCGCGGCTGCCGCAGGGTCGTTGTTACCTCCTCCAGCTTGGAGGCTATGGAGCTCATCTGCTGCTGCAGCCTATCGCTGTCTTGCGGTGTAGCTGTTTTGGTTGCTATCTCTTGCAGATGTTGTTTGAGCTCTTGTTTACTTTCTTTGTGTAATACCACATTCTGGTCTTCTATTTTCCTGATTGTCTTTCTGAGATCTTCGATGGTATTCTTCATCTCAGCTAGCTCGGGTTTTATATTCTCTTGGGGGAGAGTTGGTCTTGTGTTCTCCTTTTTGGTCAGTTCTTCGGTAATTTTCGATGTTAACACCTGAATATTGTTATTGATCATTGGGGCCACCTTGTGGGTTTCCTTGATTTGCCGGTGTGGCTCTGCTGTCTCGAACTCCAACCACTTCCGGACATCCTGGGTCTCTTTTAAGGTGGCCGCCATACTTTCCTTCAGGGAGTTGATCTCGGCCGTAAGTTGGGCTATTTGCTTGTTGTGTGCCCTTTCAATGTTTACTAGCTCGATGGCGTGGCGGCTGCGCTCTTTCTCCAGGTTGTATTTATGCCGCGACCTGGAGTCGGAGAGGGAGAGGACGATTTCATAGAGGCTTTGCAGGGATTCAATTGCGTCCAACTTGCACTCCCGCTTCATGTTTCCTGCCTTCTCTAGTGCCTCCTTCCCTTTTTGTAGCGTGGTGTTGGCTACCTTCGTGGCCACGTCCA
>LR994563.1:15000-32500 GCA_905187585.1 Cyaniris semiargus | reverse complement strand
TATCATGTTTATCATTTTTAGTAACTGCTTCTGGATAACCGCAAGATTATCTGCTATCCCAGACTTCAATTCGCCTTTCATATTCCTCGTCTGGTTTAGCAGATAAATGCTGCGGTTCACCTTCTTTGACGTGTCAGCCAGCAGCGCCTCCATTGTGATTACTGCCACTTTTGGGCTACTTTCTCTAGCAGGGCTGTTGTTTGTGCCACTTGCACTGCTGTCTAGCACGTCAGAAGTAGGTCCACGTCTGGGGTTTTTATTAGATTCGCTATGCGGGGTCCGAACCATTGCCATTTTTATTTAATAGGAAACAAGCTTTATTTATTTAGTTAGAATTGAAGGGGGAACGCGTCTATTTATAAAATTGTATATAATATTAATTGTAAAAGTGTAAAATATAATATAAAGTAAAATATCTGTCAATATAAAACCTTAATCCTAACGAGTACACTAAAAATAGTGCACTCGGTCTGTAAATTATAAATGTAAACTTAAAACTTAACCTAGCGAGTGTACCAAAAATGGTATACCCGGTCTATATAGAATACTTAGTTAAGTGGAACTAAATGTCACTATCCCTGTAGTTTCGTCTTATTTAGCTATAATTACTATTTGTCAGGCCCTATATGTTCGGTTAATTAATTAACTTTCGTTATGGCCGTTTTTGAATTTTTTGACGTCTTCCGTCAGTCGAAATTAGAAAATTTTTCGCAAGCTTATCACCGTATATTCAATATTTGTACAAGCCCGGGGTCTAAATATACTTAGTTTTTAAGTAATAGCTAATTTAAAATGAAATGATATGTGCCTACCTTTTTAAAATAGCAAGACTTTTTGCTCTTATATATAATTGTCCGTGGAAGAATTCAAACGCCTATACTTTTTTATTAGCAAAAGCGCAATCGCTTATCGTCTCAGATCTATCTTAGTTCGAGAGCCCGCGCTCTCTACGAATTAACTTAATTTTATGTTAGTATATTTTTAGTATTTTATAAAGTCCAAGATTTTTATACCTATCTAATTATTAGCTCTGAATTATTTGTTGAGTAATTTCTCGCGATTTTTTAATATTTATTTTTATATCCACTTGTATTTTAATAATTTTTGTACTTAACCGGTTAATTTAATTATTTATTTCTATATTATTTATTTCCACTAGTTCTTAAATGTATTTTTAAGTTATTTAACTAATATATTATACGTTTTATTTTTTACAGAGTTACTTGGCAGCGGCTCTTAGACTACCAGACCACACACAGCGTGCTATGTTCAAGTGGGCGTGTCAGGGCTGTCACCTGTAAGAAACTTAGTCAATGGAACTTTCCGTGACGTCAGAAATCTATTTAATTTAGCAGTATTATACTAGTGTTATTTGATTTTAAAGAAACTATTGGTTATTTATTAATTTTTATTTTTAATATGTATTGAGATATAGAAATGGATGTAAAATGGTATGGTTTGATTTTAAAATTTGGGAATTTATCTATTTATTTTAGTATGAAAAATTTGGAAATTAATTTTGTTTTATTTATTTAATATTTGTTTTTGCTCCAAACACTGATCTATTTTATTATGTGTACTTCTATACCTTAGTTAGGTTGAAAATTTTAAACCGCAATAAAAATTTTTATTAATCTAGTTTTTACTTACTACTATTTACTGTTAATTTACGATCTTTTAAGTTGTTTAGACCTGTAATTTTTATTATTTAATGTATTTATTAGTTAACTGAAATTTTTATTAATTTAATTTGTTTACTAGGGTTTGCACAAAATCTTGATCCGCAGCCCTGAGCGCGTCAGTGGGCGGGGCAGTGAGCGAGACGGGTATCGCCCGCGCCAACCCTACTTGTCTCGCTTGCACTTATGGCACTATCGCCGCTTTATCGGTTTGATCTACGGAATGTAGTCCGGGTGTTGATGATTATACTTAAGTATTATTTATTTGTTTAATGTTAATTTAGTAGTTTATTTATATCATGAAAAATGAATAATATTATTTATTATTAACGTTTTTAGTTAGTTTAATGTTTTAGTTTTTAGTTTTTAAATTATGAACTTGGAGTATATACTATTTGAGTTATTATACTTTTATTATTATGTTATTTTTATTTATTTAATATTAAATTTGAATTAAGATTTAGTTTTTTGGATTGTTTTATTGTTTAATTGATGTGTTTTAATAATTGACTTTTTTAAAAGGAGCGGTATTGCTTGTTGCACCTCGGACTATGGTGGGCGGAGCGATGAGCGAGACAGGCAGTGCGCGCGTCAGCCCTACTTGACTCGCTTGCACTTATGGAGTTATTTGTTATGTCCTATTGAATATAGTTCGAGCGTTAAGGTTTTCTTTCAAGGTGGTTTTGTAAATTGCTTTGGGTTGTTAAATTGACTACTTAATACAACTATCAATTTAAAGTTAGACTAAATGAATTGTTACACGGATTCTGTGATTTTAATTAATTTTTTATACGGTATATTTGAGTGATTTTAACTATAATTACTATGTATTATTATTATTTATTGCTAGTTTAATTATTAAATGGTATATTAATCCGAATTAATTATAATATTTGTATCTTAACGTGATGTATTTAATTTTAACTTTATTAGTGAATAAAAATAACGTTTATGCCTCGGACTATGGGGTGGAGTCTATTTTCTTGGGCGATAGATCGCCCTAGCTGATAATGTAGGGTTGGCGTCTTTGTGGAATGCGATGTACAAACGAGCTGAGAAGCACCTGATATTACCAAAATGTTTATGTGTCTATTTTCTAAAATTTTACAGTTTTGTTACTTAGTTGTATGTGTTGTTTTGTTATAATATTAGTCTATAATTTATATTTAATTTTCTGTTATTAGTTCTAGTGTTTGTATTCGTTTTAATGAATAATACTGTTGTTTTATGTTTTTTACTAACAATTTATACTGGTTTTCTAATTTGAGTGGTAATTTTATATATGTTTTCTAACTGTTTTCAATTAGTTTTTATGCCAATTGTACAAATTTGTGTCTTGTTAAATGTAAACTAATTTTGATTAATTTTAGATATCAATATTTTGTATATATTTTAATACTTAGTGTGAGTATAAAACCAAAGAAATCAAATCACAAAAATATTCTTCGACCGACGAAAAACGTCATTTGCAGCCCTGAAAAACGTTGTGTCGTGACGTCACGATTTACTTTAAAACTTTGGAGATTAAACTAATACTACCGATCCAATTCGGATGACCTTTTGTAGCCTAAAGTAATATGGTTTGTCCTATCCTGGAAAATTAGTATCAGGTTTCTAAAATTGATATTTCGGCCACTATCAATGAAATTCCTGAGCAGGGGGCGTGGCGCCCGCCCAAGTGTTTTTTCTGTATGGAGTTTTGCTCCAGTCCTATTTTGTCAAATAACTCTTAAACTAACACTTAAAATTAAATGGGGCTTTCTTAATTTTTATCTATACTAATAATGCTATATATACACTTAATGTCAACTTGTTAATATTTTAAGAAGTTGGTTAAAAATGTCTTTAAAAATAAGTCTCTGATTTTGCCACTTGTTTTTATCAAAATTTCCTACTTAACTTTGGTTGCTGAACTCCCGGCCGCTACTGATGACTCCCGGCGCCAGTCCGCTGCTCCCCTGCAAGTCTAGACTTCGTAGAACAAAGTCTAGACTTTTAGGTTTTCGGCGTTTTATGGCAAAACCGCTCGCCGAAAAATCACCAAATTTTGCACACAGTAGCTGCTTAGCAAGTTACACGTCACACAATTTATAATGCACTATGTTGCCGATCTAGATCAAAAGATCTGGGGGTCCAAAATTTTGACAGTTTTTTGATCCCTGTTTTCTTCCAAACCGCTTGTCCGATTTTCAGTCTGAAAACGGTTTTGAGTAGCCCCGGTAGTTCCGCTTCGTGTGGGCTTAGTCTCGACTCCCCCCCGCACTTCTCCGCGTTTCCGCCCTTGAGCTATCTTGGGTTTTTGGGCTTGCTGCTCCTCAACCAGCAGCCAGAAAAATCTGGTTTTTCGGGAGAAGCAGGGCGAAGATCTTGCGCGTCGAATGGGGTAGAAAAAAGAGGGGGTCGTCGCGACAAATCGCGCGCCGCACGCGTCCAAAGTTCAGAAACCGGTAAAAATCCGGTTTTTCCTCGTTTTCTTCGGCTGGAGACGTCGGATTTTCACGCGGTTTTCACCAACACTTTTCACTCGTCAAGCCGCGTCGAATGACGTATAACACTTAGCACTTTTGTAACTTGAGCCGCGGAAAACGAATTTTCGGGACGGAGCGCGTGATTTTGCGTGTTGCTCGGGCCACGGTCGGAGCGGAACTGGTTAGGTTAGGTTAGGTTAGGTTAGGTTAGGTTAGGTTAGGTTAGGTTAGGTTAGGTTAGGTTAGGTTAGGTTAGGTTAGGTTAGGTTAGGTTAGGTTAGGTTAGGTTAGGTTAGGTTAGGTTAGGTTAGGTTAGGTTAGGTTAGGTTAGGTTAGGTTAGGTTAGGTTAGGTTAGGTTAGGTTAGGTTAGGTTAGGTTAGGTTAGGTTAGGTTAGGTTAGGTTAGGTTAGGTTAGGTTAGGTTAGGTTAGGTTAGGTTAGGTTAGGTTAGGTTAGGTTAGGTTAGGTTAGGTTAGGTTAGGTTAGGTTAGGTTAGGTTAGGTTAGGTTAGGTTAGGTTAGGTTAGGTTAGGTTAGGTTAGGTTAGGTTAGGTTAGGTTAGGTTAGGTTAGGTTAGGTTAGGTTAGGTTAGGTTAGGTTAGGTTAGGTTAGGTTAGGTTAGGTTAGGTTAGGTTAGGTTAGGTTAGGTTAGGTTAGGTTAGGTTAGGTTAGGTTAGGTTAGGTTAGGTTAGGTTAGGTTAGGTTAGGTTAGGTTAGGTTAGGTTAGGTTAGGTTAGGTTAGGTTAGGTTAGGTTAGGTTAGGTTAGGTTAGGTTAGGTTAGGTTAGGTTAGGTTAGGTTAGGTTAGGTTAGGTTAGGTTAGGTTAGGTTAGGTTAGGTTAGGTTAGGTTAGGTTAGGTTAGGTTAGGTTAGGTTAGGTTAGGTTAGGTTAGGTTAGGTTAGGTTAGGTTAGGTTAGGTTAGGTTAGGTTAGGTTAGGTTAGGTTAGGTTAGGTTAGGTTAGGTTAGGTTAGGTTAGGTTAGGTTAGGTTAGGTTAGGTTAGGTTAGGTTAGGTTAGGTTAGGTTAGGTTAGGTTAGGTTAGGTTAGGTTAGGTTAGGTTAGGTTAGGTTAGGTTAGGTTAGGTTAGGTTAGGTTAGGTTAGGTTAGGTTAGGTTAGGTTAGGTTAGGTTAGGTTAGGTTAGGTTAGGTTAGGTTAGGTTAGGTTAGGTTAGGTTAGGTTAGGTTAGGTTAGGTTAGGTTAGGTTAGGTTAGGTTAGGTTAGGTTAGGTTAGGTTAGGTTAGGTTAGGTTAGGTTAGGTTAGGTTAGGTTAGGTTAGGTTAGGTTAGGTTAGGTTAGGTTAGGTTAGGTTAGGTTAGGTTAGGTTAGGTTAGGTTAGGTTAGGTTAGGTTAGGTTAGGTTAGGTTAGGTTAGGTTAGGTTAGGTTAGGTTAGGTTAGGTTAGGTTAGGTTAGGTTAGGTTAGGTTAGGTTAGGTTAGGTTAGGTTAGGTTAGGTTAGGTTAGGTTAGGTTAGGTTAGGTTAGGTTAGGTTAGGTTAGGTTAGGTTAGGTTAGGTTAGGTTAGGTTAGGTTAGGTTAGGTTAGGTTAGGTTAGGTTAGGTTAGGTTAGGTTAGGTTAGGTTAGGTTAGGTTAGGTTAGGTTAGGTTAGGTTAGGTTAGGTTAGGTTAGGTTAGGTTAGGTTAGGTTAGGTTAGGTTAGGTTAGGTTAGGTTAGGTTAGGTTAGGTTAGGTTAGGTTAGGTTAGGTTAGGTTAGGTTAGGTTAGGTTAGGTTAGGTTAGGTTAGGTTAGGTTAGGTTAGGTTAGGTTAGGTTAGGTTAGGTTAGGTTAGGTTAGGTTAGGTTAGGTTAGGTTAGGTTAGGTTAGGTTAGGTTAGGTTAGGTTAGGTTAGGTTAGGTTAGGTTAGGTTAGGTTAGGTTAGGTTAGGTTAGGTTAGGTTAGGTTAGGTTAGGTTAGGTTAGGTTAGGTTAGGTTAGGTTAGGTTAGGTTAGGTTAGGTTAGGTTAGGTTAGGTTAGGTTAGGTTAGGTTAGGTTAGGTTAGGTTAGGTTAGGTTAGGTTAGGTTAGGTTAGGTTAGGTTAGGTTAGGTTAGGTTAGGTTAGGTTAGGTTAGGTTAGGTTAGGTTAGGTTAGGTTAGGTTAGGTTAGGTTAGGTTAGGTTAGGTTAGGTTAGGTTAGGTTAGGTTAGGTTAGGTTAGGTTAGGTTAGGTTAGGTTAGGTTAGGTTAGGTTAGGTTAGGTTAGGTTAGGTTAGGTTAGGTTAGGTTAGGTTAGGTTAGGTTAGGTTAGGTTAGGTTTTTTTTTTTTTTTTTTTTTTTTTTTTTTTTTTTTTTTTTTTTTTTTTTTTCTGTCCCCCTAACATAGTCAGGGCTTTTTGTTTTCTTTTTTATTTCGATCTCTTTTCTTTTTAATTTTTCTTTAATTCTTTTTTGGATATATTCTTTTTTACAATTTTTACTTATTTCTAGTACATTTGTTTTTTCTTCTTTTTATCGAGTGTCTACATTTCGTTTTTTCATAATTTATGTACAATCTTATTATATTTTTCCATATTATAAAATTCGGCCTTAAACATCATAATTGCCTCAACATTTACAATTCAGTTTTTAAAATACAATTTTACAATTCAATAAATGATTCAATAATAAATAATTCAATGATAATTCAGTAATAATTCAAAATAATTCAATAAAAATTCAATAATAACAAAATAATAGCAACGGCACAATTCTAACCTAATATCACAGAATCCAGATAACATCACAATAAAATATCACAGTTTCTCTTTGCCACCACGTTCACAATTAGCTTACAAAAAGCGAGGAGAAATTCTCGCTTTTTTCCCCCCAGGATGGAAGGTAGGCTCTCACCCGTCATCGATGTACCCAATTTCTGCTCGAGATCATACCGATGTCTTGCAAAAATTGGGCACTCGAGTAACAGGTGAGGAACCGTCTCCGCAACTCCCGGCTGACACAGACACGACGGATCCTCCTTCAACTTGAACCTATGCAAGTAGAAGGCGAATCCGCCGTGGCCGGTCAGGACCTGTGTGGTGTGGTGTGTGATGTCTATCTTTTTAACTATCCTGAATGCAGCAGCAGCGCTTGGGAAAAAGAGCTTCGTAACTCCGGCCGTCCCTCCCACTTCATATCTCCTGTCCCATTCCTCAACCGTATCTTCTCTCAGGATACGCTTGACGAATGAAACAGGACACAGATCGTAGTCGGGTTTCCTCTTCGATCCCAGAGCAGCCTCCTTGGCTAATTCGTCAACCCTCTCATTCCCCTCCAGCCCCGCGTGTGCCTTAATCCAGAACAAGGCGACCTCCCGCCCCTGCTTGACAGCAGCTCGGAGGGCCGCCCTGGTCTGCACGGCCAGGGGATGGGGGGAACTAAGGGTGACAGCCTGGAGGGCCGATCTGGAATCGCTGAGGATTCCGACCTTCGCCAGTCCACTCTTGCAGGCTATGTCTACAGCTCTTTGGAGCGCTAGAAGTTCGGCTTGGTAGACGGTGCAATACGGCGGCAATGCAAGTTTGATGGCCTTCGTCTCGGCCTCACCCTTCCATACGGAGAGTGCGGCTCCGACTCGGCCCTCAATCTTGCTGCCGTCCGTATAGATCCTATGGACGTGGCTGTTAACCACGTCTACATATGAGTCCTCATCTACCAACCCGAACCTCAGCTCTTCCTGCTCTGCCGGATGTGGGTCCTCAATCGCAGGAGCCATTCGCTCCACCTCCCTGTCTCTTAGTACCGGGTGTGGTACTCCCTTCTTGATCTCATAAAGCCTCGATGCCTCGAGTATTCTGAGATCAAGAGGGAGTATCCCAGCCAGCAGCATTGCAGAGTTCAGGGAGACGGTCCGATATGCTCTGCAGATCTTTTGGGCAAAACCCCGTTGAACGGAGTTGAGCCTTTTTTGGACCCCCATCTTTTCCACGGTGGGTGCCCACGCTGCCGATGCATACAGGATAGTCGGTTCTATGACCGCCGTATATATTATCTTGACTACCTGGGGGTTAAGCCCCCAGCCTACTCTTGCTGTTCTCGCGAGCTGCTTGTAGCGAGCTATTGCCTTTTGGCAAACGCTCCCTACATGCTCATTGAAGGTGAGGCCGCTGTCTATAATGAGCCCTAAAATTTTGATGGAGTCATAGTACTTGATTGGTACACCCCCCATGGTAAGCCGTGGCGTGTCATATTTTTGTCTCCTTGTGGAGAGTAATGCGCAAGTTTTGTGGGGCGCAAATTTTAATTTATTTATCAACCCCCATTTATATATTTTATCCAGCACCTCTTTTGCTTTTTTCTCGATTTCCAGCGCAGTGACCCTTTCGAATACTAATACTATGTCGTCGGCAAACGCTTGTACAAATACACCCATTTCCTCTAACATACGGAGCAGAGGATCCAACAGGAGGTTCCACAGGATTGGTCCACCTATGGACCCCTGCACGCACCCCTTGTTGGTCCCCCTACCCACTTCCTGACCCGCATACCTCACTTTCACGCCTCTTCCACTCAGATAGCTGCTGAACACCCGCCTCAGGTTCCCCGGGCACCCAACTTCAGCCAACCGAACCTTTATGGCCGGCCACCAAGCACTGTCGAAGGCCCCCTCTATGTCCAGCGATACCACAACAGAAAGCTTCTTCTCCTTCCTAAGCTTTCTGATGTGGTTCACCAACCTATAGAGGGCGTCTTCGGTGCTCCTTTGGGGCATGAAGCCATACTGGTTGGGGCTTATTTTGGGCAGCAGATAGAACCTGAGTCGGGCGACCAGCATCTTCTCGAAGATTTTGCCGAGAACAGGCAGGAGGCCGATCGGTCGATAGGCTTTTGGAACCCGATATGATTCCTTGCCCGGCTTTCTCAGCACCACCACCGTCGCCTGCTTCCACTGTTCGGGGAAGTAGCCGACGGTGAGGCACTTGTTCAGCAGGGCAAGGAACCATTCCGGGTTACACTCCACAGCGTGATGGCAGATGTCAGCTGTGAGGCCATCCGACCCTGGGGCCTTCTTGGGGTTGAAGGACCTTACGGCTCTCTTCAACTCCTCCATGATGAAAGGGGGGTCGTCCGGACCCGTCGGCGTTTCGGAGCCCAAGGACTCCGCCCGCCGGCGTATTCGTCGATGTTCCTCACTTTCATCATTTTCCTGGTCCCAGGGGTAGAAGGTCTCCGCCAACAGTTCTGCGGAGCTTCGGGCGTCGAGGGTTTCACCTTCCCTCGTAAGGGGCAGATCCTCCTCCCTCCCTGTAGCTCTGCTCATCACCCTGTAGATGCCCTCCCAGACCCCCTCCCTATCCTGTTTCCGGCAAAACTCCTTCCAACTCGCAACCTGTGCATCCTTCACCGCTTTTTCATACTTCTCTTTCTCTTCCAGGTACAACCGAACGACGCGGTCTCTGCGATCAGGCGCTGCGTTCCGGATCCTGCGTCTCCTCGTGGCCACCTGTTTCTTCATCTGCTTGAGCTCATCATTCCACCACGACAAGGTGAATTTCTGTGTGTGTTTCTTGGTCGGCATAGTGTCTCTGCATGTCTGAGTGATGGCTTGTGTGTATCTGTCTATTGCTTCGTCTATTTGTTGTGTGCTGTGTATTGTATCTATGTCATGTGGAGTCATTTGTCTGTCCGACATGAACTGGGTCAGTTTCTCATGAAACTGAGTCCAGTCAGCCTTTCGTGTGTTAAACATGCGTGTGGTACGTATTATGTCCGTGCCTGTGGATTTATGTTGTCTGATGCCGAAGGATATGCCGTTGTGGTCCGAGCTCGTCAGACCCTCCTCTACTCTCCAGTTGCCCACTCGGTTCAGCAGATCGTCAGAGCACGCTGTCACATCCACGTAGCTGGAGTACCTTTTCCCCCCTCGGACAGTGTCGAATGTCGGGATGTCCCCGACGTTGAGTATATGCATACCCATTGCTTCCAGTACAGCTGAGACCTCCCTGCCTCGCGGGTCTTCCACGTCGCCACCCCACCACGGACTCTTTGCGTTTGCATCACCTCCCAAGACCATCTTATCGGTTCCCATCTCCCGTCCTATCCGCATAAGATGATCCAGGTAGGGCCCCACTGGCTTATCGGGCTCGAAGTAGAAGGACACTACAACCGTCTCCCAGGCTTTGGTTTTGAGGGTGACCACAACAATGTTGTTGTTGCTCAGGCGCGTGTGTAGTTCGACGTCTATTGCATCGTCGAATACCACAACACACGCCTTAACAACGCCACCCCCTTCACCATCGCTCTGGTAGACCCTCACTCCGTTGTATGTCCTCATACTTCGTTCCCCACCTATGTAGGGCTCCTGAAGCAATGCAGCGCAGGTCTTACGCTTGGTGGCCTCGAGCAACAGCTCTCGTGTGGCGACTTGGCTCCGCTGTAGATTGGCCTGCAGCATTCGGTACTGGAAGTACTCGCCCGGGACAACCTCAGCAATACGACACCGCCGACCTAGCCAGGGCGTCCCACCTCTTTCTTTCCACACATTCACTATCAAAGGCACTGTGTTTCACACTGCCTTTCTTGGCCTTAGTGCAGTTTATGCACTGAGGCTCTTCTCTCCGCAGCCACTTGTCGCAATCGGTCCTCTTATGAGGACCAGCGCAGTGACTGCATCGATCCTTCTCCTCACTACACACCTTCCTCGTGTGCCCATACCCTAGGCAGCGGAAACACTGCACCAGTGGACTATGGTCCTCAACTCTCACTCTTCCCAGCCCTATGTAGGCATATCCGACGTTCACACATCTTCTCCACACTTGTGGGCTCGGTTAGGTTAGGTTAGGTTAGGTTAGGTTAGGTTAGGTTAGGTTAGGTTAGGTTAGGTTAGGTTAGGTTAGGTTAGGTTAGGTTAGGTTAGGTTAGGTTAGGTTAGGTTAGGTTAGGTTAGGTTAGGTTAGGTTAGGTTAGGTTAGGTTAGGTTAGGTTAGGTTAGGTTAGGTTAGGTTAGGTTAGGTTAGGTTAGGTTAGGTTAGGTTAGGTTAGGTTAGGTTAGGTTAGGTTAGGTTAGGTTAGGTTAGGTTAGGTTAGGTTAGGTTAGGTTAGGTTAGGTTAGGTTAGGTTAGGTTAGGTTAGGTTAGGTTAGGTTAGGTTAGGTTAGGTTAGGTTAGGTTAGGTTAGGTTAGGTTAGGTTAGGTTAGGTTAGGTTAGGTTAGGTTAGGTTAGGTTAGGTTAGGTTAGGTTAGGTTAGGTTAGGTTAGGTTAGGTTAGGTTAGGTTAGGTTAGGTTAGGTTAGGTTAGGTTAGGTTAGGTTAGGTTAGGTTAGGTTAGGTTAGGTTAGGTTAGGTTAGGTTAGGTTAGGTTAGGTTAGGTTAGGTTAGGTTAGGTTAGGTTAGGTTAGGTTAGGTTAGGTTAGGTTAGGTTAGGTTAGGTTAGGTTAGGTTAGGTTAGGTTAGGTTAGGTTAGGTTAGGTTAGGTTAGGTTAGGTTAGGTTAGGTTAGGTTAGGTTAGGTTAGGTTAGGTTAGGTTAGGTTAGGTTAGGTTAGGTTAGGTTAGGTTAGGTTAGGTTAGGTTAGGTTAGGTTAGGTTAGGTTAGGTTAGGTTAGGTTAGGTTAGGTTAGGTTAGGTTAGGTTAGGTTAGGTTAGGTTAGGTTAGGTTAGGTTAGGTTAGGTTAGGTTAGGTTAGGTTAGGTTAGGTTAGGTTAGGTTAGGTTAGGTTAGGTTAGGTTAGGTTAGGTTAGGTTAGGTTAGGTTAGGTTAGGTTAGGTTAGGTTAGGTTAGGTTAGGTTAGGTTAGGTTAGGTTAGGTTAGGTTAGGTTAGGTTAGGTTAGGTTAGGTTAGGTTAGGTTAGGTTAGGTTAGGTTAGGTTAGGTTAGGTTAGGTTAGGTTAGGTTAGGTTAGGTTAGGTTAGGTTAGGTTAGGTTAGGTTAGGTTAGGTTAGGTTAGGTTAGGTTAGGTTAGGTTAGGTTAGGTTAGGTTAGGTTAGGTTAGGTTAGGTTAGGTTAGGTTAGGTTAGGTTAGGTTAGGTTAGGTTAGGTTAGGTTAGGTTTTTTTTTTTTTTTTTTTTTTTTTTTTTTTTTTTTTTTTTTTTTCTGTCCACAGGCCTAGATGGCCCGTGCTCTGTTTATTATTCTTTTCCAATTTATTTTATTTTCTTTTCCATCATATCGCTTTTTTGCGTCGGTTTACAATCTGATATTTTATCAAAAGATGTTAATAATTTTACATTTTTGTCGTATAGTTTCCCTGAAGGGGAATTAGTATAAAGATGTTATATAATTTTACGTATTTTTGTCTTATAGTGTTCCCTGAAGGGGTTTTGTACTGTGTTTCCAATTGATTGTTGGCGGACCCGACATTCCCCGCTACCTCAGGTTTATGATGCTCCACCCTTTGCCTTTTGATGTTGTGGCATTGGCTCGGGTGTTTTGGGGTCACCAAAGCTGGGTGGAGTTCCTGGGATGGCAAAAGGTACCGTTCAATGTCGTGTCCGCCGACAGGCAGTCGGTGGAATCGCTTGGCTGTAAATGGGCTTTCCGATTCCACCGGCCGGTCTGGGCACACAGGTGTCTGTTCCGTTGGCCACTGATTGTGGCTGAGGTCATCAACTCGGTTGCCATCTGCTTGACGGGGCTGTCATCGATGGCTTGATCTTGCCTCGCGGTGTCATCTGCTTCTGTCCATCGTGGGGCTGTTTCCACGATGGACTGGTTGGTAAGCGCAGCCCTTGGAGAGGACGGGAGCTGGCAGAGGCACTGTGTTGCTGCGCCTTCGCCGCTCGACCGTCTAGGGCCAGGCTGCGGTTATCATATCCGGTATTTGTCTTCATTATCAGTGTTTCCAGTAATCCTCAGTTTTATCGCCATCATGGGGCTTTCACCGAGACCAGTTTTTTGATGGTGGTGTGGTCCCGGTTCTTAATTGCCATCTTGGCGTTGTGGTCCATGATGTCCTTCGCTGGTGTTTCCATCACTCCCTTTATAAGTTTGCCTAGCGCGTCATCTGTGTCGTCGGTGTAGTAGACAAGATGTTCCTTGTGACGCGTCAGGGCGACCACCGCGTGTGATGCACTGTGATGTAGCTGTAACTTCCTCTTCTGGTGTTTGATGACGTATACTCTCTTGTAGCACAATCCCTGGGCCTCGTGAATGGTTAGTACTTTTGAGGCCTCTCCGGTTCCGTAACCTGACTTTCTCAGCGTTGACTTCTCCAGCTGTGTATAAGTCAGGTACAAGGTGTTGTTGTCGGTTTTAGGGATCTCCGTCCCGGTCATGGGTGCTATTGCCAGGGACTTGACGATGTTGCTTGAGGAGTAGATGCCCTTGTGTATTTGCTTGAGCGCCATGGCGACATCTTGCGGGCACCTATGTGTACAGAGAAGATCTTCGGTGACGTCTGCGATGTGATGCGGGCGATGGTAATGTAGCTCGAAGAGATTATCACGGTCAATGTAGGGGAGCTGGTTTACGTCCCCTATTAATAGCAGGCTCTCGGCTTTGGTGATCTGTGCCATCAGTATTATGGATCCGAAGTGACTCATGATTGCTTCATCTACAAGCAGCCTCTTGCGTTTCAGGTCTTCAAGTCCCTTCGGTCCATTTACTAGGAGAGATGCAGCTGTGCGCACCCTCTTTGTAGCTTCGTGGCCTGCCTTTTCCCGGATTCTCTCCACGAGGTCTTTCTTGGCCTCGATCGTTGTCGTTACAACTACATCCTCTTCGGCGTTGAAGTTTCGAACAATCCACGTCGTTTTCCCGCAACCCGGAACTCCATTTATCCAGGTTATTGCTGGGATCGTCCATTCGTCGGGGGGCTCTAGCTCGGACAGGATCTGGGATGTTTGTAGGATCCTGTCCTCCAGCCATATTTCTGTCCCCCTGGTGGTAACGACGATGGGGTCGCGAGATGGGGTGTTATAGACTGGTTGTCCTCTTCTTTTGGTCCGGTCCTCGTCCAGGAGGACTATTCCTGAGGTGGCGCTGTATGCCGCCATATGGGTAGTCATGTCCTGTCCCCTAAGGACGGTCGCCGTGTTGTTATTATAGACCGTGGCCTGGGCCTCCTCTAGTTGGATTTGTAGGAGGCCATCTTTGCCTTGTTGGTACGACTTCATGATGTCTTCGCATTCCTTGATCCTAATGGTCTTGTTGGCCTCTAGTACGGCTATGTATTCAAGGAATGCGTTGATCATATGGTCTTCGTGTCGTACCACTTTCCTTAGGGTTGGACTCTTGACCAGACCTATCTGTGCCTTTGTTGCCTGTTTGCTTATTGGTGTTCTCTGCGGTGATTTTGGGGCTTTGGTGAATCTGCTGAGCGCGTCCGCTTGAGTATCTGGGCTTCGGAATGTATCCGGTCGTAGGGGCAGCTGATCCTCGAGACCTTCTTGAGGCTCCCTCCTAAAGTGTTGGCTCTCCTTGGTGACCAGCCGATGGATTTGCTGGTTAACTTTGGCGGCGGATGTTTGTTGTTTGGCCGCCATGACAGTCTCTTTTTGTTTTTCAGCCGCCCTTAGTTTCCTTAGTTCCTTTTCCTTTTCAGCCCAGATTTCTGCGTTTGATTTCGGCGTCTCAGTAGATGGCCCTGGGAGTGATGGTTCGTTTAGCTCTGGAGACTTGGTTGTTGGGGATGTTCTCCAACTTGTGAGCTGGGAAATCTTATTTTTTATTTTATTGATGACGTTTTTTCTTGACTTTGGGTTAAGAGTCTGTTCTACTGCTAGATTTGTGTCGGGTGACTCTTCTGTCTGGGGAGTTACGTGGCTTATTTGTGCGGCAGTGATCTGTGATGTTTTCTCGGGTGGTTTGTTGGGCACGAGGAAGCTAAGGTCTTGGGTTCTTCCCTCGTACACAACGATTTCATGTTTTTCCGCTGCTTTAACGCACCCGAGATAGTCCGCCACTTCTCCTCTGTATAAGTCAGCTGTCATCACGTCAACACTGATGGTTTTTGGTCCGATAAAAGTATTTTCTGATTCTGCAATTTGTAACAAGAGCGAGCAAGCTCGGGCGAATTGGGATTTTTCAGGTGTTTTGTCGAATAGCAGCACTGTCTTGTTTTTGGCGCGTACTACTCGACAATTTTGTCCGTCTATGGCCTCTTCGCCCAGCTCCTCGAACTTCTTTCTTTTCATCGTCGCTCTTGTTGTGCTGCCTTTGAGAATGAGTGCCAGCCCTGGTGATATGGCGACACTCTTTTTACCGAATGTGGAGCAGAAACATATGCCTAGTTTTTCGTAATTGTTGTTCATAAACAGAACCACTTTCCTCGTTCTGATAGATGGTGTTCCGCTTTCTCCCTCACTCAGCCACCGAGGTATGCTGAATAGGGGAGTGGCTGTTGGTTGAAGTGGGGCGACGAGGGCAGTAGGTTCTGTTCTTTCTATGTTGGTTGTTGCACTGTCCGCTTCTTGATTTTCTTTGAAGCGTTGTTTAGCGATAGTGAATATTGTTTGTATGTAAGTCAGGAACGTGTTTTTGGTTTGCTTGTCCTCCAGGTATTTATGTAGGTCCGCTTCCTGTAAGTTGACATTTAGTTGGTGTTCTACGTCATGTCTCTGGAGCTGGAAGCGGGGACAGTCGAAGATTATGTGCCATACCGTTTCTTCTACTTCTTGGTCACACTCACATCCTGGGCTATTTATGAGCTTGAAACGGTGCAAATATTGTGCGAAGGCACCGTGGCCTGTCATGGCTTGGATGTGAGTGGGGGTGAGGGTTGTTGTTCTTATAAAACGGTATGACCTCTCGATGTTGGGCAGGAATTTCTTGGTGGTGCTTCCGGTGTCCGCGTTCGTGTATCTGTCCTGCCATCTTAGGATTGATTCTCTTCTGATTTTCCTTTTGATGTAGGACAGTGGGACTTGGTTGTAATCCGGGACTTCTTTGGGGGCAAGTGCTGCTTGTTTTGCCAGTTCGTCGGCCCTTTCATTCCCGGATGTCCCTACGTGTGCGCGGAGCCAGAAGAATCGTAGCTTCCTGCCTTGGTCTTCGATGTCCTTGACACTTCTTTTGATGTCCGCCACTAGTTGAGTTCTTGGTTTTGGGTTCCGAATTAGCTCTAGCGAAGATCTGGAGTCGCTAAGGATGTTTACTTCTTTATGTTCGGTTCCCTTTACCATCTCTATTGCTTTATAGAGGGCGAACATCTCTGACTGAAACACTGAGCAGTTTTGATCGAGCGACAGTCTGGCGTAAGTTATTTCTTGCCCGTTCTCCCACCATGATATTGCTGCCCCCGTTTTGCCCTCTATCTTGCTGCCGTCTGTGTAGATCTGAGGGCCTTGGATGTTATACTTTTCTATTGTCGAGGGCTCCATATCTTCCAATTTTTCGAAGGTGGTGACGGTGTAGTCGGAAGGGTGGGGTAACGTTAGTACGTCGCAGGTCTTTTGAAGCGTTTTACCGGGCGGGACGTAGTCGCTCGATATTCCTTTCTTGGTCTTGTAAAGGGCTGCCGCTTCGTGTATTCTTATGTCCAGCGGCAGCAATCCTGCCAGTGCCAGTGTTGATGTCAAGGAGGCTGTCCTGTAGGCTTTGCAGATTTTGATGGCAAAGCTCCTCTGGATGGAGTCAAGCAGCGTCTTGGTCTTATTTAGGTCTGCGGCGGGTGCCCAGACGCTCGCAGCGTACAGGATGATCGGCTCGATAACTGAGATATATATCGTTCTAATAATCTCTCCGTTTAACCCCCACGTCACCTTGGCGGAGTGTGCTATCTGCTTGTATATACTAGCGGCTTTCTTGCAGACTGCCGCCACATGCGAGGTGAAGGTGAGTGATCGGTTGATTGTGACGCCTAGAAGTTTAATTTCGTCCACGAGTTTGATTTCGGTTCCGGACATCTTTATTTGGGGAGCGGTGAGTTTCAGCTTACGGGTGAGCAGCATTGCGTTAGTCTTGTGAGCTGCAAACCTCAGCTTGTTATGGGCTCCCCACCTTTCGACGATCCGGAGCACGCGGTTCGCTTTTTCCTCTATGGCGTCGGCAGTCTCTTCGGAGAAGATTAGTGTGATATCGTCGGCAAAAGCTTTGAAGTTTACTCGACATCTGGATAGCTGGTCGAGTAGCGGGTTCAATAAGATGTTCCAGAAGGTTGGTCCACCTGTTGATCCTTGGACACAACCTTTACTTGTCCCTTTTGCACTCTTTTTGCCGGCGTAGTTGACCTCGATACCACGGTCTTCGAGGTATGAGCAGATCATCCTGTATATATTGGAGGGGCATCCTTTCCTTATTAGCTGGTGCTTCAGTGCCGGCCACCACGCATTGTCGAATGCGCCTTCTATATCAAGTGAGATTAGGAGGACGATCTTCTTGTTCTGTACCTCCTCCTTGATGTGGTCTACTAGACTGAATAGCGCATCCTCTGTGTTTCTTTGCGGGATGAAGCCGAACTGATTCTTGTTTATTGAGGGGAGTATATGCCATTGGACTCTGGTGATCATGAG
>LR994563.1:7500-10000 GCA_905187585.1 Cyaniris semiargus | reverse complement strand
CTGGAGTCGCTAAGGATACCAACCTTCGCCATTCCACTCTTGCAGGCTATAGTTACAGCTCTTTGGAGCGCTAGAAGTTCGGCTTGGTAGACGGTGCAATACGGCGGCAATGCAAGCTTGACGGTCTTCGTCTCGGCCTCACCCTTCCATACGGAGAGTGCGGCTCCGACTAGACCCTCAATCTTGCTGCCGTCCGTATAGATCCTATGGACGTGGCTGTTAACCACGTCTACATATGAGTCCTCATCTACCAACCCGAACCTCAGCTCTACCTGCTCTGCCGGATGTGGGTCCTCAATCGCAGGAGCCATTCGCTCCACCTCCCTGTCTCTCAACACCGGGTGTGGTACTCCCTTCTTGATCTCATAAAGTCTCGATGCTTCGAGTATTCTGAGGTCAAGAGGGAGTATCCCAGCCAGCAGCATTGCAGAGTTCAGGGAGACGGTTCGATATGCTCTGCAGATCTTCTGGGCAAAACCCCGTTGAACGGAGTTGAGCCTTTTTTGGACCCCCATCTTTTCCGCGGTGGGTGCCCACGCTGCTGATGCATACAAAATAGTCGGCTCTATTACGGCTATATATATGGTTCTAACTATCTGGGGGTTAAGCCCCCATCCTACTCTAGCAGCTTTGGCTAGCTGCTTGTAGCGTGCTATAGCCTTCTTACAAATGTTTGTGACATGGGCGTTAAATGTCAGGCCGCTATCAATCGTAAGGCCAGTATTTTCACGTTATCGTGATATTGTATCTCAACACCCCCCCATTACGAGTCGCGGTACGTCGAATTTTAATTTTCGCGTGGGACAGTAACGCCACATGTTTTATGGGGGGCAAATTTCAGTTTGTTAAGCTCCCCCCATTTCCTAATCTTTTCTAACACCTTGTTAGCTCTTAATTCGATATCGAGGGCCGTTTTTCCTTCGAAGACTAGGACGATGTCATCCGCAAATGCCTGGTTAAACACATTCATCTCCTCTAACATTTGTAGCAGGGGGTCCAACAAGAGGTTCCACAGGATAGGTCCACCAATAGACCCCTGTACGCACCCCTTGTCGGTCCCCCTGTTCACTTCCACACCAGCATATCTGACATTCACACTCCTTCCGCTCAAGTAGCTACTGAACACCCGCCTGAGGTTCCCCGGACACCCAACTTCAGCCAACCGAACCTTTATGGCCGGCCACCAAGCACTATCGAAGGCCCCCTCTATGTCCAGCGATACCACAACAGAAATTTTCTTCTCCTCCCTCAGCTTTCTGATGTGGTTCACTAACCTATAGAGGGCGTCTTCGGTGCTCCTTTGGGGCATGAAGCCATACTGGTTGGGGCTTATTTTGGGCAACAGGTAGAACCTAAGTCGGGCAACCAGCATCTTCTCGAAGATTTTGCCGAGAACAGGTAGGAGGCCGATCGGTCGATAGGCTTTTGGTACCGGTATGATTCCTTGCCGGCTTTCTCAGCACCACCACTGTCGCCTGCTTCCACTTTTCGGGAAAGTAGCCGACAGTGAGGCACTTATTCAACAGAGCAAGGAACCATTCCGGGTTACAATCTACAGCGTGCTGGCAGATGTCGGACGTGAGACCATCCGCTCCGGGGGCCTTTTTTGGGGTTGAAGGACCTTACGGCTCTCTTCAACTCCTCCATGATGAAAGGAGGGTCGTCCCGGACCCGTCGGGTGTTCGGAGTCCAAGGACTCCGCACGCCGGCGCGTTCGTCGATGTTCCTCACTTTCATCACTTTCCAGGGTCCGCGGGGTAGAAGGTCTCCGCCAACAGTTCTGCGGAGCTTCGGGCGTCGAGGGTTTCACCGCCCCTTGTTAGGGGCAGATCCTCCTCCCTCCCTCTGACTCTGTTCAGCACTCTGTAGATGCCCTCCCAGACCCCCTCCCTATCCTGTTTTCGGCAAAACTCCTTCCAGCTCGCTACTTGAGCCTCTTTCACTGCCTTTTCATACTTCTCTTTCGCTTCCCAGGTACAACCCAACTACGCGGTTTCTGCGATCAGGCGCTGCGTTTCGGATCCTGCGTTTCCTCGTGGCGACCTCCTTCTTCATCTGCGCGAGCTCATCATTCCACCACCGACAAGGTGAATTTCTGCGTGGTTTTTTGGTCGGCATAGTGTCTCTGCATGTCTGTGTTATGGCTTGTGTGTAACTGTCTATTGCGTCATCTATTTGTTGTGTGCTGTGTATTGAATCCATCGCTTGTACAGTCAATTGTCTGTCTGACATCTGCTGGGTCAGTTTCTCACGAAACTGAGCCCAGTTTGCCTTATGAGTGTTGAAGGTGCGTGTGGTACGTATTATGTTCGTGCCTGTGGATTTCTGTTGTCTGATGCCGAATGATATGCCGTTGTGGTCCGAGCTCGTCAGACTCTCCTCCACCCTCCAGTCGCCCACTCGGTCCAGCAGATCGTCGGAGCACGCTGTCACATCCACATAGCTGGTGTACCTTTTACCCCCTCTGACGGTATCGAAGGTTGGGATGTCTCCGGTGTTG
>LR994563.1:0-2500 GCA_905187585.1 Cyaniris semiargus | reverse complement strand
TTAGGTTAGGTTAGGTTAGGTTAGGTTAGGTTAGGTTAGGTTAGGTTAGGTTAGGTTAGGTTAGGTTAGGTTAGGTTAGGTTAGGTTAGGTTAGGTTAGGTTAGGTTAGGTTAGGTTAGGTTAGGTTAGGTTAGGTTAGGTTAGGTTAGGTTAGGTTAGGTTAGGTTAGGTTAGGTTAGGTTAGGTTAGGTTAGGTTAGGTTAGGTTAGGTTAGGTTAGGTTAGGTTAGGTTAGGTTAGGTTAGGTTAGGTTAGGTTAGGTTAGGTTAGGTTAGGTTAGGTTAGGTTAGGTTAGGTTAGGTTAGGTTAGGTTAGGTTAGGTTAGGTTAGGTTAGGTTAGGTTAGGTTAGGTTAGGTTAGGTTAGGTTAGGTTAGGTTAGGTTAGGTTAGGTTAGGTTAGGTTAGGTTAGGTTAGGTTAGGTTAGGTTAGGTTAGGTTAGGTTAGGTTAGGTTAGGTTAGGTTAGGTTAGGTTAGGTTAGGTTAGGTTAGGTTAGGTTAGGTTAGGTTAGGTTAGGTTAGGTTAGGTTAGGTTAGGTTAGGTTAGGTTAGGTTAGGTTAGGTTAGGTTAGGTTAGGTTAGGTTAGGTTAGGTTAGGTTAGGTTAGGTTAGGTTAGGTTAGGTTAGGTTAGGTTAGGTTAGGTTAGGTTAGGTTAGGTTAGGTTAGGTTAGGTTAGGTTAGGTTAGGTTAGGTTAGGTTAGGTTAGGTTAGGTTAGGTTAGGTTAGGTTAGGTTAGGTTAGGTTAGGTTAGGTTAGGTTAGGTTAGGTTAGGTTAGGTTAGGTTAGGTTAGGTTAGGTTAGGTTAGGTTAGGTTAGGTTAGGTTAGGTTAGGTTAGGTTAGGTTAGGTTAGGTTAGGTTAGGTTAGGTTAGGTTAGGTTAGGTTAGGTTAGGTTAGGTTAGGTTAGGTTAGGTTAGGTTAGGTTAGGTTAGGTTAGGTTAGGTTAGGTTAGGTTAGGTTAGGTTAGGTTAGGTTAGGTTAGGTTAGGTTAGGTTAGGTTAGGTTAGGTTAGGTTAGGTTAGGTTAGGTTAGGTTAGGTTAGGTTAGGTTAGGTCAGGTTAGGTTAGGTTAGGTTAGGTTAGGTTAGGTTAGGTTAGGTTAGGTTAGGTTAGGTTAGGTTAGGTTAGGTTAGGTTAGGTTAGGTTAGGTTAGGTTAGGTTAGGTTAGGTTAGGTTAGGTTAGGTTAGGTTAGGTTAGGTTAGGTTAGGTTAGGTTAGGTTAGGTTAGGTTAGGTTAGGTTAGGTTAGGTTAGGTTAGGTTAGGTTAGGTTAGGTTAGGTTAGGTTAGGTTAGGTTAGGTTAGGTTAGGTTAGGTTAGGTTAGGTTAGGTTAGGTTAGGTTAGGTTAGGTTAGGTTAGGTTAGGTTAGGTTAGGTTAGGTTAGGTTAGGTTAGGTTAGGTTAGGTTAGGTTAGGTTAGGTTAGGTTAGGTTAGGTTAGGTTAGGTTAGGTTAGGTTAGGTTAGGTTAGGTTAGGTTAGGTTAGGTTAGGTTAGGTTAGGTTAGGTTAGGTTAGGTTAGGTTAGGTTAGGTTAGGTTAGGTTAGGTTAGGTTAGGTTAGGTTAGGTTAGGTTAGGTTAGGTTAGGTTAGGTTAGGTTAGGTTAGGTTAGGTTAGGTTAGGTTAGGTTAGGTTAGGTTAGGTTAGGTTAGGTTAGGTTAGGTTAGGTTAGGTTAGGTTAGGTTAGGTTAGGTTAGGTTAGGTTAGGTTAGGTTAGGTTAGGTTAGGTTAGGTTAGGTTAGGTTAGGTTAGGTTAGGTTAGGTTAGGTTAGGTTAGGTTAGGTTAGGTTAGGTTAGGTTAGGTTAGGTTAGGTTAGGTTAGGTTAGGTTAGGTTAGGTTAGGTTAGGTTAGGTTAGGTTAGGTTAGGTTAGGTTAGGTTAGGTTAGGTTAGGTTAGGTTAGGTTAGGTTAGGTTAGGTTAGGTTAGGTTAGGTTAGGTTAGGTTAGGTTAGGTTAGGTTAGGTTAGGTTAGGTTAGGTTAGGTTAGGTTAGGTTAGGTTAGGTTAGGTTAGGTTAGGTTAGGTTAGGTTAGGTTAGGTTAGGTTAGGTTAGGTTAGGTTAGGTTAGGTTAGGTTAGGTTAGGTTAGGTTAGGTTAGGTTAGGTTAGGTTAGGTTAGGTTAGGTTAGGTTAGGTTAGGTTAGGTTAGGTTAGGTTAGGTTAGGTTAGGTTAGGTTAGGTTAGGTTAGGTTAGGTTAGGTTAGGTTAGGTTAGGTTAGGTTAGGTTAGGTTAGGTTAGGTTAGGTTAGGTTAGGTTAGGTTAGGTTAGGTTAGGTTAGGTTAGGTTAGGTTAGGTTAGGTTAGGTTAGGTTAGGTTAGGTTAGGTTAGGTTAGGTTAGGTTAGGTTAGGTTAGGTTAGGTTAGGTTAGGTTAGGTTAGGTTAGGTTAGGTTAGGTTAGGTTAGGTTAGGTTAGGTTAGGTTAGGTTAGGTTAGGTTAGGTTAGGTTAGGTTAGGTTAGGTTAGGTTAGGTTAGGTTAGGTTAGGTTAGGTTAGGTTAGGTTAGGTTAGG